>CP139505.1:403401888-403815699 GCA_021014915.2 Artemisia tridentata subsp. tridentata | reverse complement strand
ATCAAAACAAACAACTGCATCTACAACAAAACAACCAACTACAAAACCTGCAATTCTAAGGGTTCCTGTCAACTGTGTAAGTATAACTATTAGAGAACCCACTCCATATACGAAACCCACACAACCACCTACATACACTGTGGAAGCCAAAGGAAAGATGATGGAAGAGTTAGAAAATGCTCATGATTCTGCATATGTCCCATACCATCGTTGGCCAAAAAAATTCAAGCAATACATCTAGAACGGGCTAAGTTTGAAGAAAGGTTCAATTCTAGGGATGATGTACAGGGTAAGTCTACAATTGGTGTCAAAGGATCTGGGAAAGGCAAAGAAATGATGGTGGAAGAGTCTGAAAAGGCACATGGTCATCTTTCGGCAGAAGAGATTAAGGATAAACCTGATGCAGACGAGGCTAACAAACCTAATGCTGAAGAAGTGGAGGAGGATAAGAAAAGTAAGGAAAAAGAGTCAAAGGCTAAGTCTACAATTGGTGTGAAAAGAACTGGGAGAAGAATGAAAACGATGGCCAGAAGGAAGAAGAGAACTAGGCGAGTGGTAGTGAGTAGTTCAGAAGGCATTGATGAAACAGGGTATAAAAAGAAAGAGACGGTTGATTTACAACTGGTGACCCAGGTTGTGTCTGATGATGATGACCTG
This sequence comes from Artemisia tridentata subsp. tridentata, assembly GCA_021014915.2. Classification (NCBI taxonomy): domain Eukaryota; kingdom Viridiplantae; phylum Streptophyta; class Magnoliopsida; order Asterales; family Asteraceae; genus Artemisia; species Artemisia tridentata. Next base: position 403,815,042 of record CP139505.1, on the reverse strand, counting down.
TTTGAGGATACTGCTCCTTCGGCAGTTAAATCTCCGGTTATTGGATGGAAAGCTGGTTATGATGGGAAAGTTCCTTGGTTTGAGATACGCAGAGTTGCTGGAAGAATGCAAAGGTTTAAAACAATTCCTCAAATGCTTAAACACATTGACCAAAAGGATTTGGTAAACCTGTCGGCATTAATGAAGAACAAGTATGGAAATGGAAAACCAACAGATGAGCTTGATAGAGTGCTTTGCGGATATCTGACGACCATGTTTCAAGCTTCTGTCCAAGATAGTATGTTTGTACAAAAGGGTACAAGTACGTAGTGTTTCTTAAGTTGATTACCTTGAAGGTTTTTGTAACCCTGTTACTTCCACCATAACCGTATACATATATTGAAGTGTTTGTTGACATAATTCATTTGTTTACATAGTCTTCTTCTTACCATTGAACGATACATTCCGCATAGTGTTTAATATTGTGTCAATTCGATAACAGTTTGTTAGGAATTATTAGAATAATGTTTATTTTCATTGCTGCTGTTAGTGTAGTTTGATTCCTGCTGGCAGTGTTGGTTTCTGCCGGTCATGGTTCCTGCTGGTAGCATTGTTTAGTTTCTGCTGGCAGTGTTTGTTACTGCTGGTCATGGCGTATTTTTTGTATGTTTGTTAGAGTTATTTTAGGAACAGAAACATACGACATTGTGTTTTGCATCCAATTCCAAAGAAAATAGATAATACAAGATCCATAGAGGATCAAAGTCTTTTAGTCATTGTCTTCTTCAACTCTTGTGTTTAGTATCCGCATAAGCACAAGTTTATTATACAGAGATTCTCATAGTAGTTGGCTTGTGTTTAAATAAGCTATGTACAAGTTCTTTTGGCTCAAAGATCTATCAAGAGGCACGATCCTACACAGTTTCTACACATATTGTTTTACATTCATATCTAAGATAATTAACAAAGATCTATCAAGGGCTCATCTAGGATCAACACCAAATCACAAAGTTTTTTCTTGAATTAAACTATCTTATTCCTCATAGCTTGACACTGATCATAGATTCTTTGTAGTAAATCCTTAACCACATCCGATTGTTGTTCACACCTGAGTTTTGAGGTAAGCATCACCCTTAAGAATTCAAAACTCAGTGGATATTCCAATTCATCTAACATGAAGATATATACTCCACTCTGTGTTGACAGATGATGCACATTGCAGGAACTATAAAACTCCCATGTCAGATATTGATGCAGTTGGTGAAATGCACTGATGCAGTAGGTGCTTGTATGTAGCATGAAATGCATGGGTGAATCCTACTGCTGGTGAAATTGAAGCTGCTGTTGTTCCTACCTAATTCAAATTGTTGGGTTACATGTTATTGACCGGTTACAAACAACAACGATTACTAGATAATAGTAAATTGTATTTTGGGTTACAGATTTTTAAATCAACTCTACTACCTTTCAAATACCATTAAACATTGTTTATTAACTCTTTGTGCTTCCACAAGTATAGAAGCATCCGCTCACGGTATGCTACAGCTGTTTGAAGCGGGTCATCTACTTCCAGTGGTTGGTTGTGGCACAATCGGTATAAAATAATACATACCCATACACCGCAATCGCCATATTCGTCTGCTTGTTTCGGGACTGCAGGACACTGGTATGTTATTTTATATTCCTCGGCTGATATGCCCTTGCTCGCCAATATACCCTGCTGAACCAGATACATGGTAAGTTGTTTTGGCAACATTCTTTTCAAAGTTCTCCACCACCGTGCACCATTGCCATGTACCAACCCAAGAGTGTCATAAAATGAAACAACACCACTACGTAGGTGAAGCTCAGCGAGACACCAGTGTTTATCAGGTTCATTCACGGGGAAATAAACCTAATATAGACAAAGAAATGTACATATTAATATGCATACACTTAAAATTATATTTAAAAAGGATTGTGGCAAACTAACCTTTTCAACATCTCGCCAAGCCACAGGGTAGCTTGTTCCATCTGAATAATGACTGTACATCTGACCAGCCAAGATATGTCGGGCGAACAGAGAACCTACCAAGGTCCAATCAGCATTGCTTGGTCTAAGTGACCACATAAGGTCAAACCATATATCCAAGTGCTGTGTACACAAAACAAAAATTATAAAACTTATAGTGGTTACTCAATCAAAAGTATATACAAATGTATTTGACCAGATAGTGATGATGGTTCCTTACATAGTCATACAGCCAACCGCCTTTACAATCTTCAAGACATGCCAACGCTAGCCAAAATTTCATATCAGAAACAATGTTACGACCGCCCCATGGAAACTTATAGCTTTTTGGTTTATTTTGCTTTAAATAAACACGAAGCGAATCAGGCACAGACACCTTGTCCTTTTTCAATTTGGGATGTCGAGTCAGATCCTAAAATAAACAAATAAATGATTAACAATAAACGAATCATAATATTGTTAATTTAAGAATAACAAATCAGACTACCTCTACAAAAGGATCTGGGTTGGCCGAATAGAACTCACTAATTGACCGAGTTCTTGGGTTTCCAGATACGTCCTGAAAAGACACATACCATATATTAGCATAGGCCAACCAGATAGTGATTTCAGTATCAATGTTTTACGGTGCTTAACATCTAAAATGACTATAGGCTCAATCAACTTCTTTCTGCAAGTAGCTGCTCTTGTCAGTCGTGTGGATTGGACGTTCTCTGAATTCAGAGATTCAAAAAACTTATCGTGCTTTGATTTAAAGGCTTTAGCCACTAGAGCAACTTTATGCGCATTTTTTTTCTTTTGGATTTTCTTCTTTTTACGTTCAGAAAAAACAGAGTCCAAGCAAGGTTTGTCATTGGGACCGACCACATTTGCAAACCCATGGTTGGTGAGTGTTTGTTGAAATGGTGTTGTTTGCTCTTCCTGCATAGCATAGGTTGTAATTAACACCGACCACAAGACATAGAAAGGAACAATTATTAACCTTTTTAAATTTAAACTAAACCAAGTACCTCAACATATGTCTGCAATGGGGTTGTTTGTTCTTTATGCACGCAAATAGCATTTGCATTCTCAACACCCTTACCATTTTCATTGTCAAACGGTACTTCTTCTAACGAAACACTAGTGACATCCGCTCCGTCGTTTATATAACTCATGACATCATCATACACCACCGGATGATACTGGTACAATAAAGATGTATAAATAAATAGGCAAACAAGGAAGGTTGTATTTTGCAAAAGTATTTTTTTCAAGATAACATACATCACCGTAGACGAAGGATGTTGTTTGATTAATGTCCTTCTCATGGGATGCCACAACTTGATTCGCAGGTTGATGATGATCAAGAGTAGGGAAGTCAGGAGTAACCCCTAATTCACATGCTTTTACAAGAACGTCCATCCCACCCACCTGAGATTCGTTGTAGCCTTGCTGCCCAACATCCATGTCAATTTCCATGTGATGGGCTGCAACACTGGTCGTAACACCAGTATCAGCCTCACAAGCTAATGGCGTGGCCTGTAGTTGACAAAATAATACAACATTTAATGAATTAAATGTACGATTAAAGGGTAAACATTAACGGGGAAATGAGATACTTATAAACGTATGCCAAAAAAACACAAAGTAAAAGTAAACCTTTAAACAAACAGGATTGTCAACTTCCATTGGATGCGCATGATCGACATCATCATCAGCATGATCATCATCAACATCTCGGCGCGTAACACCATTATCAACATCATCTTCACAACGTGATGACGGGGTCTGTAGTTGACAAAATGAGATAAGTGTAATACTTAACGAGGAATTGATCTTCGTATAATGTTAGGAGAATAAAACATATAAGGTGAATACAAACCATGTAAATATCAGGGTTGACATCAGACTTGACTGGAAAATCTGGATCATCGGTGCTTTCGTTAATAACTGTCTCTAACTCTGAAAATTTTGTTTTCACCTTCTGAAGCAGCTCGCGAATGTCTTGTTTAGGGACAGACGCTACGTGCTTCGCTATCAACGAAATATCAATTTGCAAATCAAATATCTTGCCCAAAATAGGATTTGTTCCAAAATTCTTTTCATCTTGGCCTTCGCCTGATTGGACACCTTTTGCGTTTTCAACATTATTTTTATCTAAAGTTTCTAAACTTGGTGCTTCATGTTGATCGTCTGCGCTACCAGCTTGTTGGTGATCCTCTGATCTACGAAGTTGGTTGTCATCGTCTGCGCTATCAGGTTGGCGGTCATCCTCTGCGCTAGCAGGTTGGTGATCATCGTCAGCGCTATCCGGTTGTTGGTCTTCCTCTGCACTTGACAGGTCTGAATCAGACAAACCCTTTATAAAGGGGATGCTGGCAATACACCACGGTTGTCTCAATTCGCGTTTGGTGGCATAAAGTGCCTTAATAGGAACTGACTCCTAAAAAAACAAATAGTAAATAACTTTGTATGTGAACGAATTTAAATAAGGGTCCAACAAATTAGCCTTCAAAGATAGTGCGGTGCTTACCGGTCCAAATAGTGTTTTACGGTCTGATCTTCGCAACTTTTGACATTTAGACCAAGCAAGACCTCGTGGAATGACGTTCGTGTCTTTCGCCCACCAGTTGCCGCTTTTAGGAAATGTCTCCAAAATCCATATCTGAAATATGTGGTTGTTTAAAATGTATATAATGTGGAAAAGAAAAATGTTCAAACTGCAGGTAATTACCGTGTTCAAAACTATATATTCAATATATATCTAATACAAAAAACCTAGTAATGGATAGAAAACAGATACAAACATTTTGTACACCGGATACATATATATAACAATAGTATTGAACTTTAGTACAGAGTAGAAAGTATGGCATACCTTGAAAGCCCAAGCAAAACCGTATAGATTGTATGTCGCATTGTAATATGGGTTTTTTTCCAACTTCTCCAAATGAACTGGTCTGTGTCTCTCAACAACATTCACAGTCCTTTGATAAAATTTATGCCACATGTATTCACCCCAGGGAAAAACGTTCCAAGCATCAAAGTCCTCCACCAAAGACAGTATATGATTAGGGATACAATTCCTTTCTTCAATACCCATAAACACCAACATAGCAACTATCAAAAGACACAACCTAATAGCATCCTCATCCGAAAGAGCTAAGAACCTATTTGGATCTTTAACTAGTTTCAAACAATCACTGCCATATACAGATTTTATACCATCTGTCTTTTTTTCTGGAAATACGCGGTCACGAAATGCATTTGCTTTATTTTTTTTACAAACTTTCCCAAATCGAAACCCTGTTATTAAACAAAATTCCTTACGCCCGAACTCTAACAAATCATCCCCAATTTTGAACTGCAATGGTGGGGAATCGGACGATATGTTAGAAACTTTTACCTGATGTTGTAAAACAAAATGCATCAAAGGGCAGTCATTATCGCAAAACCGAATATCCAACCACGGACCAAAGACTGTGTTTCTAAACAACCTTTCCCGCTTTTTATCCTTCGACAAAATATCTTTGATTTCTGTAAGCAACTTCACTGTAGATCGAACAACGATTTTACAATGGTACAACCGAATCGGCATATCGAATTACAGGGTGTTAAGGAATTATGATTTGTTACTTGTGTGATGCTTTGTCTATGGAAAAGAAGCTGTTTGTGTATTGATGTGTTTTCTGTAATGAATTGTAATCGAATTATCGAATTACAGGCTAATATATTTAAAAAAAACTGCCTAATTTTAATGCACGTAAAATGACCAAAATATCCTTTTGTTCATGTATTTGTTGCCCAAAATTCAAAAGTTGCCCAAAATACAATACATCCCTTATACATCGTAGCAACAGTTGTTGAGGTACTCTGGTCGGTGACGTGGCGTCCTGTGGTCCGTCGGATCAGTTGCCCTGGGCTAAGGGGGGGATTTTCTGTGAGCGGGCCGGATACTCTTAGCAGTTGGGCAATCGGGCTATTTTAGTAATTATCCCTAAAATAATCAAATCAAATCGTCGGTTGTGCCAGTACGCGTTGTGCACGGTTTACACGTTTCGCGAGATAACTTCACGTTTTTAAACCAATTGAGTTCAGAAAAAGTTCGTATATGAAAAACATATATAATTCATTATAAAAATATGTCTGGAAAATTACAGGGTATTACAAAGTCCTAGAAGTAAGTGATATTTATTTGAATCTTGTAGAAATGCTATGCATGCTGTCACCAATTAATTGTCGGGCCATAATTACTATTATTTCTTCTAATTGTAGATTTATTGGTTTAAAGGTGACATTATTTGGTCCTAATTACTGTTTTGGGAAACTTTCATTGTTCCCACCCGTGAAAATTAACCAATATTTCCAAAAAAAAAAAAAAAAAAAAAAAAAAAAAAAAAAAAAAAAAAAAAAAAAAAATCGACGCAAGTATATATTTGACCTTGTTAGCAGATGATCGATTTTCTCAGTGCCACATCGGAAATATTCAACATGGTTAAATTTACGACAAGGCAACTTTTATGACATGGCAACTTGTATGGTTTGCCTTAAATCAATTAATTCAAAACTTTTTTTGGCTCTTAAAAAGATTTCTGTAACCTTGACAGTTTTTTTTGTGAGTTTCTTACCCACAACAGAATCAGAACAACTTATGTTAGCTTTGATGAGATAACCATTGTTTCTTTGTGGACATTAATCTCACATCAATAGGATTTTTGTCTGATTTTCATACGTCACACATTTCTTTCTTTTGGCAGTCTAATCCGGTTTTAGAAGCATTTGGTAACGCGAAGACTATTAGGAACAACAATTCAAGGTTCACAAAAGCTTTATGAAGGGATACTTCATTCAAGCTAGACTAAAGTTTCAGATATTCACTCTTTTCTATGTTTAACCAAATTTATTTAACTGAATTTAATATTTTTGCAGTCGTTTTGGTAAGTTTGCTGAGATCCAATTCAACGAACATGGAAGGATATCTGGAGCTGCTATAAGAACTTATTTGCTGGAAAGATCACATGTTTGTCAAGTTTCTGATCTTGAGAGAAGCTATCATTGCTTTTACATGCTCTGCGCAGCACCACCTGAGGTAATGAGTTTGGTAATTGTTAGAGTTATGGAAAAGTATTAAAACGTATATGACTAGAATCGAACACGGGACCTTGGGATTGCACACTTTACGTATGAATGACTAACGGAAATAATTAATATATAACCATGTTATGTATTTAATTATTTAGGACACGATATGATAACTAACGGACGTTAAGTAATTAACGGAATTGACTAACGACCGTTAGGGAATAAAGGAAGGACCGTTAGTAAAATTTGGAGCTCAAGAAGGATCTAGAAACCCATCCTTGTGGGTTTGGCCGGTTTGGGCTAGGGGTTCATAACCCTAATCAATCCATGTTATGCATCTTGTTCCCCAAGTAAAGTTTCACTATAAATATAAATCAAAGGGTTATTAGTTTTCACCTAGTGCATACTTACTATAACCCTAAGATTTCTTTTCTCTTCATTTTCTTCTAAACTAGCCGATCTTCATCTTTTAAAGAGTGGATCGAATTGTTTTTATTAAACAAAATTGGTTTTGGTTTAATACGTGTCTTTACACTAGCATCTAACGTTAGTTGGTTATAGTACGTGTGTACAAAGACCTTGGTAATAACTTACTTTAGTTATTCATCTTGGATTGTGAAACAAAACGGTAAGGGGTTTCACGTTAATCCTATTATAGGATCAAGAGAAGAAAAGAGAAATTTCATTTCTTGTTTTGCTAGAAATCAAAGGTACGCATTTTCTTTTATATTTAGTTAATTAATTACTAGTGTTTAGATTCTGTATTCTGCTGCGTGCTTGATGTACATGTTTATGTTTAAATAATTGTTATGTTATTCATATTCCTACAGTAGCATCAAGAGCCCGTTAATACTGAGTAATTAATTACTAAAACACATAAAATTGGATCTATATGATTATTACATGCTTTGGTGTTCTAGGGTTTTAAAAATTAGTAAACCCTAATTTTTATATATATATAGGTCGATTACCTATTTATTTATAATTAGGGTTTTATGTTTTGTAAAACTTGTAGAAACCCTAGGTTGCATGTAATTTTTTATGTGTTAATTACTGAATACTAGGTTATGTCATTAATTGAATATGCGTAGAATAGACTTGATTATATGTGGTGACATGATAATAAGTGCTATTTGGGGAATCCATGACAAAAACATGCATGTTTTGTCATGGAAGTTGATGTAATTGCTACATGTTTTAGATAGATCTAATATTAGGGTTGACCTAATTATTACATTAATGAATCTTTTATGTGCAACGTGGTATATCTTTACTAAGGCTTACGCGACCAACTTGTTGGTGCCTGTGGTCCATTGGGTACAATGCGCTCGAAAACCAATGAGAGTCGTAGTAATTATATACATTATTATTCACATATAGATTATTAATAGGATTTATCAAAAAGGTTTGCAAGTGGCTATATGATTTAATGATTAAGATCATATATGTGTTATTATGTGTTTGTTTATTTTTTTGTTAAATTACTTGTCTTTTTTGTTTAAATTATTGAATTGTAAGCAATAAGAGGGTAATTTTTTGAATAAAAAATAAACGGACCTAATTACTATGAAACCTTGATGTGGTAAATTATATATTGCCAAGTCTTATGTGCCGAAAGTGGTTCGCTTCGCACGGTAATTTGCTCCCAGGCGAGACTAGCAATTTAATAATTTACAACATGATTTTAAGCTCTAAAATCTTAAAGTTTTAATTGATTGATGCAACTGTACAAAAATGGTCGAAAGGCGGACCTAATTATTGACAAACTATAAAGTGGGTATAAGGTTGGTTTCACATTAAATTGTGGCCTTAAAGAGACTCCATTCTGTCTCTCCGCTCGCCTATGCGTCAAAATTAGACTTACCAAGTACAACCATTATGTGTACGAAGCATCTCAAGGCAATGTTGTAAGTTTCTCAACGCCATCGATTAAAACTTTGTTGATTTAAGCTTAATAAAGTAACGAATGAGTAAAAAGTTTTTTGACTCATATGATACAAGATGAATGCATGACATCTTTGTACATATTTTTTGATTACACACATCAAAATAAATACCCTTAAATTTAAGTTATATGCCATCCAATAAAACGGAAACACCTGAGATTATATTCTATCATTGCTAGCAGCCAAAGCTGATGTGATGATTCAAAGGATGGTAATCAAAGGGTAAATTACATACTTTCATTACTAGCAGCCAAAGCTGATGTGATGAAACTATGATAATTTGCAATTTCTTAAGTTGGTTTAACTTAATTGAGTACTTTCATTACTAGCAGCCAAAGCTGATGTGATGGAACTATGTCAAGGCATAAAGATGGGGATAAAACATGCTTACATTTGCAACTGAGGTTGGCAAAATATGTAAATCCCATGACTCTAGGAATTGCAATTTGAGATTGGCAATTGAGTTCGACTTGTACCTTATTGAGTACTTTCATTGCTAGCAGCCAAAGCTGATGTGATGAAACTATGTCAATTTGGATCCTAGTTTTCAGTGAAAATTAAATGGTTAAATATTATTTACCATGGGTGTTTAATTTTCTTGAAAAATTGTATTATCGAAAATACTAAAATTGAATTTTTGTAAATTCTTTTTAATGTATTAAATGCAACGTTAAAACCGTAAACGTGGGACATTCCTTTAGTGGAAAGTTGATCTACACCCGTAGGGGTTTTAGGCTAGAGTCAACTTTACTAAAAGAATAAACCTAGTCTACTTTTCGTGAGAAGAGTGAGACTTAATCCTATTCCTTTTCATGAATGAGAAATGTATAATAGGAAAATTAGAATTGTCTAGATTCTAAGAAATAACTCATAGCATTTTTTTAAGAAAATTGCACATCTTAGGAGTTATTAAAATTAGAAGCTAGACTAATTATCGCGAAATTGGTAAAAGGAAAACTAGCATACTTTGTCTAGTTATTGTGCTTTGACCATTTAAAGGTGCTACATACCATTGTGGGGATGGTAGACCTAATTGAGGAAGAAATTGCATGCCCAATTTTCTCAAGTTAATTGCATTGATGGATATTCCATCATTTATAGAGTAGAATACATTCTTTGAGTACCTTAGTAATTATTACGTAAGTGATTCCTCAAAGGTGTAGGAAAGTAAACAATACACTATTTGCTTTTACTGGTTATGAAACACTTATAATGTTGTCAAATCCAGTGGGAGCATTGTGTTGTGATTACTGAATTATGAGTTCATGTAATGATCTGTAATTCAGTGGGAGCTACAAGCTTTGATATCTTGGTAATAACCCGGATTATCTCTAGAATTTCTTGAGATAATTACTTTCCAATTATAGACACTTGTGGTTTTAAGGATAGTCGTGTACGTTTCCTTACTAGACAAGGTGGTCCTATATCTACTAATATCTATGACACAATCATATTGATCACATAAACAAACTATTGATGTGTTGTTTATCTGATGCATGATGTTGTTCCATGCACAAGTGGGAGAAATCTTTATTGTGTGCAAGCAACAACACAGAGGAATATGATTTAAAGGATTCTCTTAACTGCAAGGTAAGAGATTGATGTTTTAATGTGGTTTATTCACATCTAATTAATAGAACACTTGGAGTTAACATCTACTTTCATTACTAGATATTAATGACAAGGTAAATTACATACTTTCATTACTAGCAGCCAAAGCTGATGTGATGAAACTATGTTAATTTACAAGTTTCTAAATTAGATAATTATTAGAACAAGTGTCAATATGATAATAAGACTACTTCAAACTTAATATTTATGTATTATTGTAATGACATAAATCAATGAAGTAATCTAAGACTACTTCAAATTTGAATGTTTATGTATTCTTGGAATGACATAAATAAATGAAGTAATAAATTAACTTGAAATTACTATTGAAACCAAATTGTGGTGTTCATGATTACTTTAGTTATGCATATTTATATTTTAGTATAAATATATAAATATGAAGTCTTTTGATTGCTATAAGACTTATAATAAAGTAAGACGTTAACTTATTATGTTTTTTAATTAAGACATAAACAAGAAGTCATTGAGTTGATCAATGATTTATAACGTATATTGGGATTATAACAGTTTATGTCTTCTTGGTAAGAAATGGACATGAAGTGACTTGGTCAATAAGTACTTATGTTATAAAGCATGCAATTGGCTTGAAAATCTAGTTCACCATTAAATTGACTTAGTTGGTGAATAGGTAAGCCAAAACGAAATATATTTATATTACATATTGTAAGATTATCTTACAATATTAATCCTAATGAAATACGTAATGTGTATGGTATGTTCAGTTAGGAAAATCAAACTCTTGTTATATTGTTTGATTAAGATAACTATATCTTCCATTCTTCCAAAAGTTATCAAGGTTAGAAAATTGAGTAGTATATACTCAATTAGACTCCAACCTAGAAGATTAATAAGACACCATTTATTATGGAATGTGATGAATCACATTAAGTCTTAAAATTGAAGTTCTGAATTTGTTAAACTGCTTTTGAGTAGGTTATTAACAAATTTCATGTTAGGAACTGTCAATATGTATTTGTAAAGTCCCAAAAGAGAATAATTTTGTGTTGCTCTATTTGCTAAGTATTTATAGATAATCTATAAATTGCAAAAGGCAAGTGGGAGTTTTATCTTGATAAGATAAAATTACAAGATACATAATCTTCTAAATACACTAGCAAAATCATAATGAGGATTAAACATGTTAATGTTAAATCTCAAGATGATGGAATTCTTATTCATAGATCCGCAAGGATATCTCAAATATTTGGATAATATGTTGAGGATTATAAGTTACAGGATTATGATAAACCTGTTGATAAATTGCAAATATTGGATTTGGCAAATTACTCATACTATGAATGCTAAGATGCAGTCCAAGAAGATAACTAGTTTTGGAAACGTAGTTGATCTTGAACTCTATAGTTACACTATAGAATAAAGATGAGTTTCTACAAAGGGAATGAAAATCCTAGAGATTTAAATTCTGGTGTAGAAATCATAATGGACAAATTTGTATACATATTTAATGTGTGAAAAGATTATCAATCACACTTAAGCAATTAACTGTGATTGAAATTCTTTCTAAGCACATTAAACGTATAAAGATTATGATTGTCATTCTTAGTTTCATTTATATGAAATTAATAATGGAATATCAAAACTCTTTCTTGGGTAATTACTTGTGCGAGGACGAAAAGTAATTGAAAGGAGTATTTGAATTCAGATAATCTTTGGAAATATACAAAGTGCATGCATCTAGGAGATATACTTATGTTTAGTTATTAAATCCAGTATTGATTTATAATTAAAATAAGATGATTTTTTAATATTCCTGAAAGCTAGTGGGAGTATTTATTTTCTTATTTCATATATGTTGTATAACATATAGGAAGTAACATTCCATTAACATTAAATGTTAAGTCTTAGTTTGGAATGAAACTTCACATGGAAATTTAGAAAATAAAACCTTGTAATATATGTTTATTGTTATAAACATAAGCGGTAAAATAACTGATTCTAATAAACATGATAATCTATTAGAAAGTCTAGATAGATACATATCTTTGAAAAGATATGACATGAATAAAAATCTAAGTTTGACGCAAGGATTTTTCATGTACATCATGTTATTTGTTGTATCATGCTTGGATGCAAGATGATTTGACAACATTAATATCTAATTGAAAGCTATTAGATAACTAAGTGTAATGTATATGGTTGGATTTAGAATTAACATCCTTAGCCTGGAGTTGCTCCAAAATTCTAAGTATGAACCATATGGCAAATTCTTGCGTTATTGATATAGTTGACAAATCTTGAAAGATTTGAAGATATCAAACATTACACGATGGATATTAAAAGTTTACGGAATTTTTAAAGAGCATATTGTTGTTTGGATACAATGATGCTAATAAGATTGAGATGACACTCAATACTAGTCATGGTGGGAGTTTATCCTTATTAAAGGCCATGTGTACTAGTTATGCTCAATATGAGCATAGTTGCATTATACATTAAAGAATTAGAATACTTTAAACTATAAAAGGTTTGGTAGTTTAATTGTCATAAATTCGGGTTGAGGATGTCACGCATTTTATGAAATATTATGTGGCAATATCTAGATAGATGGATGCACACATACAAGAACTTCATTAATTGAATTCTTGAAATAAGTATTCTTAAATTTCCGATAGATCAAAATTAGTTGATTTATGCCTTGTCAACAAGTATGTTTGACATGACTTGGGGCATAATTCATTAATAGGAATTATCATGCTTTGATCTATTTAGTATTTAGATAAGGGATGTTAAGCAATTATTATTTACAATGAATTAAAGTGCGTGGTACGTTTGTTTTCATTAATAATAAATTGTATCCTATATTTACATGTTTAAATCCATGAATAACTTATGTTATTCTAAATAGTCCGTTGTCGATCAATAATATGGGGAATATTATTGAATTAAGACAAATCTGAGTTGTGGTAGAATATACTTAAGTATATTGATGCGTTGTACATGCCAAATTCAGATGATATTCAATAATGGATAAATTGAATATAGGACTTATCCCAACCACATGATTGTACTTTATGGATCTTTGTCATTAAGTAAATCATGAATATTTATCCTCAGACTTGAGATGCCAGATAACTGTCATGCATGTAGTGCATTTATGTGATTCAATTTAACGCTATACGTAACTGGTAGCTATAAGGATTGTTTTCGGAAGTGTTGCGAAGTGCATGAGTTATGCTCGTAGTCAAGATAGAATTTGTTCCTTCAAATTTATTTGGAGTTTAATACTGTTGGGCCCCTCGTAGGGTTAACAAGATGTTTGCGTGGCCACGCCCAAGATCTCCCCTGAACATATTCAGAAGATTTGGTAATCTTGCTTAATCGAAAAAGAAGAAACAGAATTATTAATAAAGAATGACTAAGATCCATATCTTTATTAATGTAGTATTAGAAACAAAAGGATAAGTATGATGATTAATCATCTAGTGGTTTTTCCAGGAGACCACCACCCGAGTTGTACTAGGGGTATTGGCGTGTTGCTAGACGCTAACCAATGTCAATTATACTTTTAATAGATTTCCAAGTGGGAGCTGTTAGAGTTATGGAAAAATATTAAAACGTATATGACTAGAATCGAACACGGGACCTTGGGATTGCATACTTTACGTATGAATGACTAACGGAAATAATTAATATATAACCATGTTATGTATTTAATTATTTAGGACACTAAATGATAACTAATGGACGTTAAGTAATTAACGGAATTGACTAACGACCGTTAGGGAATAAAGGAAGGACCGTTAGTGAAATTTGGAGCTCAAGAAGGATCTAGAAACCCATCCTTGTGGGTTTGGCCGGTTTGGGCTAGGGGTTCATAACCCTAATCGATCCATGTTATGCATCTTGTTCCCCAAGTAAAGTTTCACTATAAATATAAATCAAAGGGTTATTAGTTTTCACCTTAGTGCATACTTACTATAACCCTAAGATTTCTTTTCTCTTCCTTTTCTTCTAAACTAGTCGATCTTCATCTTTTAAAGGGTGGATCGAATTGTTTTTATCAAACAAAATTGGTTTTGGTTTAATACGTGTCTTTACACTAGCATCTAACGTTAGTTGGTTATAGTACGTGTGTACAAAGACCTTGGTAATAACTTACTTTAGTTATTCATCTTGGATTGTGAAACAAAACGGTAAGGGGTTTCACGTTAATCCTTTTATATGATCAAGAGAAGAAAAGAGAAATTTGATTTCTTGTTTTGCTATAAATCAAAGGTACACATTTTCTTTTATATTTAGTTAATTAATTACTAGTGTTTAGATTATGTATTCCGCTGCGTGCTTGATGTACATGTTTATGTTTAAATAATTGTTATGTTATTCATATTTTTACAGTAATCTATACATGTTTTAATCAATTGCATTTTGGACTTGATAATCTCGAGGGATTTTAGTTAGGAAAGGAAGCTTTTGAATTTCCATCATTGGATACCTTGCAAATTGATTATTGTCCTGAAATGACGGTTTTCACCAAGGGAGATTTGTTTGCTCCAAAGCTATACGCAATTAGTATAGAGGGTAGTAAGAATAATATACACAACAGGCTGAACACCTTTTTGAACATCTTAAATAAGAGGGACTAAATATGTATAAGTTTTTGTTCTTACGCTTCACAACTCCTTCATCTCGATCGTACTCCAGCCAGTCATTCACGTGATTTGTTTTCAGGCAAGTTGTTCAATTTGTGTTTTTAATTTCGTAATGAACTCAATTTGCGTATGTATTTAGGATTACATGTAATTGGGTATTTTGGATTGGAAGTATTTGATTTGTAGGGTTAGCGTGATTGATTTCTGCGCTTGGGTATTTATTGAAAGTGTAAATTACAGGTAATTGGGTATTTTGAATTGGACAACTTGACTTTTTTTTTAATCGAATTCAACTTTTAATTTTTTTTTATTGTAAGCATCAAACTTTTAATATTGCTTATTGTATATATCATTCTTTTGATATTTCTTATTGTATGTATCATTAGTGTTAAATATTGTATTTTTTAAGAGTTAACTACATTTTGGGTCCTTATGGTTTGCTAGGTGTAACACTTTTAGTCCATTAGTTTGGTCCTCAATACATAACATCATTTACTCCGAAATACATAACCATCGCCCACCACCGCCACCACCTACCACCACCACTCACCACCCGCACCACCACCACTTACCATCACCACCACCAATCACCACCACCACCACTCACCATCGCCACCCACTGCCACTACCGCCACCACCCACCACCACTTACCACCGCCACCCACTACCACCACTTACCTGTTGAACCGTTCCGGTCGAAAAAAGGGTTCAAATTAAACCGGGTCAACCAGTCGGGTTTGAAGCAACCCGGGTCAACCCGGTTTTCGATGTGTATTAATAGTGTGTTAATAGTTTCCGGCTTTTCACATGTTTTCTAAAAATAGTGTAAGGACTTCCTAATATAGATAAGTTTTCACTTTTCCATAATCAAACCTTTTCCATTATTTGTTAGTTCTTTTTTAAATATGCAAATATTTTTTATGAAGGCAGTCGGGAACACAAGGAGCTCTTACTGGAGTAGGGTTGTCAATTGGCTACTCGATTGGAAATGATGGACCTCTATCTGGAATTATGGTTATTTCAGCTTCTCAAGGGGGTCCCGCCAGTAGGGCTGCCATTTCCCCTGGTGATCTGATTATGGCTATTGATAATACGAGTAGAGAAACGATGGACATTTATGATGCAGCAGAACGCCTGCAGTAAGTTATAATCGACTATATTTCTAGTTGTTTGTTAGTTAAACACTCCCCTTGAACCTTTAAGTAAAGTATAGACTTTTAACTGAATCTCAGGGGCCTCGAAGGAACTGAAGTACAACTAAAAGTACGAAGTGGATCCGAGATAAAGCAGCTATCGTTAACGTACGTTCACGAGGTTGGCGTGGCCACTTCACGATATAGCATTTCATTTGTACACTAGTTAAAATGTTATGCGGTGTTAGAATTTCTTTTATTGCTATTCTGCTGTTTAGCAGATACATACTCTAAATGGACTGTAAATTAAAAATCATGTGGTGTGCAGGCGGGAAAACATTTCTTTAAATCCGGTGAAGTCAAGAGTCTGCGAGACACCTGGTCTGGAAAAGGGTACGTCCAAGATTGGATACATAAAGTTAACATCATTCAACCAAAATGCTTCTGGTATGGTAACTACTTACTGCTATTGGTTGACGTTGACGGATATATTTCATACGCCGCTTAATATGTATTTTTAATTTCATAACCCGTAGTTGTATTTGTAAAGAATTATTCTAACAAAAAAGCCGTTCCAGCTGCTGTCAAGGAAGCAATTGAGACTTTAAGGAGAGAAAATGTTGACAGTTTTGTATTGGACATTCGCAATAATAGGTAATATTCTTATAAGTTATAACAATCAATTGTTTTGGGCTTCATTTTTGGACATTCTTCTTATATTGCTTTTTAAATTTGATTATATTCTGATGCAGTGATGGTCTTTTCCCAAAGGAATTGAGATTCTGCTGGCTCTTGGAGTGTTGCATATCTGGCTTTTATGTTTGAAATCATGGTTTAATGAAATCCATTCGCTTCTGAATGTCCGATACCTGTTGTTTTTATCCGTAACGGGTCAGATAAGTAAAAAAGGTATAGTTTGTAAAGGAAGTAGCTCAAATGGGTTGAAAGCTGCCTAAATTGCTACTACGTATTATACAAGTTCAAAGTTCTAACGGTAAAACTGATGCAAATCAGGTTGGATAAAGGTTTGAGTGTGATTGTGTACATCTGTGATAGCCGTGGTGTTCGAGATATATATGACACTGATGGAACCAATGGAATAGCTGCTTCAGAACCTCTAGCCATGCTGGTAATGCCATTTATACCAATGCAATATATTTGGCGTGTCAAATATCATCACAAAAAATATGTGTTACGACCTGTTTTTCCTTTTTGATGTATTGGCTAATCTTTTGAGTTTATTCATTTGACCTGTTACATGTATATACAATCCGAGGCAACCCAATAATAAGTAAATGGGTTGAAATGGCCACTTGTAATGTTAAGTTTTTTGGTTCTTGTAGGTGAACAAAGGAACTACAAGTGCAAGCGAGATCTTGGCTGGTGCTTTAAAGGATAACAAGCGTGCAGTGCTTCTTGGAGAACCCACTTATGGAAAAGGGTAAACAATTTTTACAATACTTATACTTTTAATAGCATTTCATTTTCGATAAAATGTCCTAAAACGTTCTTTATTCACATAAAAATTCAATCGGTATTTGAAATGTCTGATGGATCTGGCTTGGCTGTTACTGTTGCTTGTTATGAAACTCCTGATCACATCGACATCAATAAGGTTCTCTATCTTCCTATCCCTCTCTACACACAGAGACTATCGATCTCTTTGGTTTTTGACGGATGATGAAGCGAAAAGTGTACCGCTTTTAAGGGGTCATTTAAGCCCTAAATCGTATTTATTTGATCAAATATTGCCCTAAATCGTTCCTTTTGTCATTTTAGGTACTTTTGAGAAGAAATCTGGAAAATGTAGCATTTTGGACGTTTTTGGAGCATAAAAGTGAAGAAAACGACAAAGTCTCAAAATCATGCTAAAAGTTACCTTTGACGGCGTCAGGATTATCCCTGGACGGCGTCATGGCTTGGCAAGAAAAGGTGGATGTGAAATTTACTCATGATAAGCCAGAGAAATTTGCATGGGAATTCTGACGGCGTCACGCTTTAATATGATCAAGGTCGTCACGGCTTAATTTAAAGAGGGACGGCGTCACGCCTAAGCCTGACGGCGTCAAGCCTTGATAAGCCAGAACGGATTTTAGAGAGCTAAAGAGGGACGGCGTCAAGAAGGTCATCCGGGAACCCTAAAAGCGGCGAGGTGACGGCGTCACACTCCATAACGTGACGCCGTCAGATCTGAAACTCTATATATAGTTTTGCAATTTTTTGTAATTAGTGTGGAACTTATTGAGGAACTTTGTGTGTGAAAACCCTAAGACGAATTTGGCAGCTTTTTCAAGGCTTTTTGCCTTGAGATCTTCCATGTTACATTGAAGATAAGTTATCAATTAATCATTCAATATGTCTATGTGTTGTTTGATTCTATCTTGTTCTTGTCTTTTGTTTAACATGCTAGGCTAGATTTATCTTGTGTTTGCTTAGATCTAATGAAACCTAGCTATTGATTATTGGTTATTAGTGTGTTATTAGTTGTATTGGATGATTGTTCATCTATGTTACGCTTAAGAAAACTGGCTAACTTCCTATTCGGTAACTTGCTTGAACGTCTTAAGAAACATGAACCAATGCGTACTAAAGGTTTTTATGGTTGTATTTAATGCACAAGCGAATTCTAGTGATCCCATGTTAGGAGCTTCCTAGCCGGCTCGACATAGGAGTGAAGTAGGAGCTTGTAGAGTTGGGGAAGTACGTACGCCACCCCACGAATGGTATTAAGGAATACACACGTCATCCACGCAACTAATACACACTAATCAACCGGTAAAAGATAGTTAGGGAGTAAGGAAATCTAAGTAAACACATTTCTCTCCATATAAGTTTTCACCAACCTTTTCATTTTTGTTATTTTATTTTATTTGCATTCGTAGTAATTTGGGTTAGTTGACTAGCAACTAATTCCGCCCACTCTTTCAAACCTGAGATTTTACTTGCTTTCATAAAAAATTATAAAAACATAAAAAGAATCTTCTCTCACCCTTAGACCTATTAGAGTAGTTTTTCATACCTAACGAACACTATTCCCTGTGGAGAACGATCAATCCCTCGTACTTACCACTACACTATACTACATCGGTCAGGTACACTGCCTGGTGGGGTTGTAAGCCTCTTGAGATCCCTTGAGAGGTAAAACCTGTTGTAAGGTTGCAAAACCACGCATCAAGTTTTTGGCGCCGCTGCCGGGGAATAGTTATTGTTTAGGTTGAATTTTTATTTTATTAGGTCTACTCACTAGATTCCTTTCTAGTGAGATTTTTATTTTTCTTTTTATTAGATTTCTTTAGTCTATCTTTTTCTTTGTGCCCTTTGTTTGTAAAACCATTTTCATTTGTCACCATGGCGGATGAAATTTCATTTAGATCATTAACAATAGAGGAATAATTACTTTACACGGATAGATTTGCTTCCTGTTGTTCCAATGAATTTTTAAGTGATCTTAGATATATACAAGAGGAGATGGGTATAAAGTTTGATAGGTTTGATGAATTATGTGCATGTGTGGCTTCTATTAAAAAATCATTGTTAGGATCAACTCCTTTTAATAAGACCCTTTGGAAAAATTTTGAGGAAAGCCTCCTAACCGTGAACCATAAGTTTAATGAATTAATGGGTTCGTATACATCACAACTTGAGGAAACAATTGAGGAGGATTTAGCCGAACATGAGCATATTGAGCAAAAAGACCTAGGTTTTATGATCAATGACTTTGAATCTCAAGGAACACATGATGAATCCTTTAGGCAAATTGAACATAGTAATCATGTTATCGGGGAAGATTCTTATGAATCGGACTTAGAACTTGAAATGGCTAGAGAAGGATTTGAGATACTTAGGAACATGTTTGGGTTAGATTCTACTAAAACACATGATGTGGATATAATTGATATAGAGACAAGGAAGGATGAGGTAAATAGCACAAACCTACAAAGTACCCCACAAGTCCTACCATCATTCGAGGCATACACACCGCCCGTGACTTACCCGGAAGAAGTAGAAGGGACTATAGGAACCCCAATTGAAGTAGAACCTTTGGAAGAAACAAAACTAGAAGAAATAGGTTTGAATACTTGTAGTCACAACCTTTCTTTTAGTTCTATGGAAGTTCATAGTTTTGATGAACCGGAGCCTAAACCAAAACCGTTACCTAATCTTCCATCCTTAGATGTGAACTTAGGAATTGAATTAGGTCCCGATCCACCCATCAAACCATGTAGTCCGGGTAATGTTAAGATTAAGGTAGTAGACTCTAGGCCTTGTAGAGAGGAAGCTAACATAGGAGTGAACCATGACCTTACATACTTACATCCCCCATTTATGATTGATCACAAGAAACATTATGGGTTTAAACCGGGTTTATTAGGTCAAAGTGGATTCTTAACTTGGAGTCTCTCGAAGTTGATAGAAGATGATCCCTTTCTAGGAGAAAATCTTAATCCGCCCACTAACCCAATTGAATTAGGTAAGTTTATGATGATAGGATCCCGCACCTTTGAGCATATAATTCACCCGTCACTCTTTCCTCACGTGGCATATTTCCACCCTAAGGGTGTGTATCGCTACTTTCACCCACACTTAATCCTAAGTGTAGGGAAAACCTCCCATATTTCCGTTAAATAAGGGTAGAGTCAGGCTCGTGACTCGAACAAAAACAAGCGCTTCTTGGGAGGCAACCCAAGCTTTATTTGCTTTGTGTGTTTATTTATTTGTTTGTTTGATTTTATTTGCTTCCGTATGTATGTTTAATTTTTATTATTATTGATTCATGCTCGAAACTAAATTGTGAAAATGCTTTATCTTGTTTTTAACTTCGTCTTAACTACATATAAAGGTATTTTGCAAAAGATAAGTGTAAGGGAAATCCAAATCGGTTTATTAGAACAAATGAACATGAATCATAACAATAATAAATTAACATACATATTAGTATTTGTTTGAGTCAAATGCTTGTATCGAGTCATAATGATATTTTGCAGGAATTCCAGGAAATAAGGTATAGGTTTTTCCAGAAATTTTCCGGAAACTTAACATGAGAATTCTGTCAGATCATTTCTGACGGCGTCAGGACTTACAACCTGACGGCGTCAGGTATTAATTTTCTGAAATTTTTGAAAGTTGTGTTTTCATAAAAAGTTTTTATTAAATCTCTAACTTATAATCTCCAGGAATCTGCAAAATTATCATTCCACAAGCATTATATCCTTATATATAGAGTTTATCCCGCCGATGTTATGCAGGTTTTCGTGTTTGTTTTCTCAGGTTTAACAGGTTATTTTGGACAAGGAAATGTTTGTTGGATCAAGCTTTTGGCGATGCATTAGTCATGGAGCTTCAACATTACTTTGGAAGAAGATCTAACCGTGTTACTTCATTATCCACCGAGCGAATCAGGGGAGTATTTGATTTCATTCTTTTACTTTATGCTTTTACATCTTGTTATTTGAACATTGGGGACAATGTTCATCCTAAGTGTAAGGGGGGGGGGGTAAAAGTACGATTAGAGAATGCTCTTACGCTTGATTTTTATTTGTTTAATAGAAGATGTGTAATAAAACTAGATAAATACCTGTTAGGGCAATTTTAGTGCCAAATTTAAAATTTTTTACAACATTTAGGAGTGAAACTTTGATCTTAATGAGCGTCTCACGGATAGGAGTTATATGACTAGCACAAAAACCGTACCATTAAAAAAATTTTCACCCCCAAATATGTGAGGTTCGCCCCTAGAATTGGTAGGAAAAGCATTTATGCTATGATGTGTGTACCGGTAGCACTTAGATTCTAGAACTTGCGTTAGGACCATTCCGAGGCCACAAGTGAGACTACATTCGTGTAGTTAGATTTACTACATGATAAGAGGCATTAGGATTAACCCATTGTTTTACACCTGTGTTTTTGTTATAATTACATTGGCTACATTGGTCAAGTAATTCTCCCACACCCTTTGCGTTGTACTCATTTTTAGTACACGATACCCCTAGTACACCCCTCAGAGCCTATCTTTTCGTTTCGACCTTTAAGCGTTTTACTTAAAGGAAGAATTTGTTACACCCCACTAAAATGTACACCCAAATCGCCTTAGCCTACCTTGTATGCACTCATTTTTAGTGCATTATTGTGACAACATTTGTTTAAACCCAAGTTAATTATCTAATTGATTACATGGTTGCTAAGTCGAGTCATATCCTTGTACATATTGTTTTGGGACGATTGGGACTCATGGGTAAAGTACTAATGTAATGGAGTAATGGGGAAGAACATCATTTATTACCCCCATATGTGCTAAATATTTTAAAAAGTACTACAAGTTTTTCAATTATCTTAATTCGAGTCATTAGAATAGTTATTTGTAAAGTTATGTAAAAGTTCAAGTGTAAGGGGATGCAATGCCCCTATGATGTATTATTTTGGATGGTAGGGCAAGAGTGTATGCAAAAAAAAAAAAAAAAAAAAAAAAAAAAAAAAAAAAAAAAAATCGAAAAATCAAGAAAAATACAAAAAAATGAGAAAAAGAAAAATAGAAAAAACATACGGACTACCATCCCATTTTATTTTATGCTTATTTTATGTTTTTGTTATTTTCTTTCATTA
This sequence comes from Artemisia tridentata subsp. tridentata, assembly GCA_021014915.2. NCBI lineage: Eukaryota > Viridiplantae > Streptophyta > Magnoliopsida > Asterales > Asteraceae > Artemisia > Artemisia tridentata. The sequence goes on along the minus strand of CP139505.1, from coordinate 403,792,067 downwards.
GCTTAAATCGAGTCTAGTCTTGGCTTAGCAACATTGTATAGTACATGTAATTGATCAAGATCTTTAACTCGCCACCAGTAAAATATCCTTTATCCAACAAAACCGTGTTTTTCCTTTTCCCTACACCTAACGTTATAACCCATTTAAAAGCCCTCTTTGATAGTTTATCTCAGGTGCTTACGCCTAGTGGAGGAGGTTTTCGATCCTTTCCCAAGCCTATGGTAATCTATTTGCTATGACAGGTAGTGAGAGATATTATCCGTTTTCATTTATGAGATTTATTTTGATGACACTTGAGAGATGTGAGTATCTAAACACTACTTGTGAGGTGCTAGTTTGTAATCTCCGTGCTTATTATGATTAAAGTGGAACGAATATTTGTTGTAATTACTTTTATATTAGTGTTAAATGACCCCTAACTTGTATTTTGATTAGAATAAAAGCACATTTGCTTGAGGACAAGCAAATCTCAAGTGTAAGGGTATTTGATGAAGCGAAAAGTGTACCGCTTTTAAGGGGTCATTTAAGCCCTAAATCGTATTTATTTGATCAAATATTGCCCTAAATCGTTCCTTTTGTCATTTTAGGTACTTTTGAGAAGAAATCTGGAAAATGAAGCATTTTGGACGTTTTTGGAGCATAAAAGTGAAGAAAACGACAAAGTCTCAAAATCATGCTAAAAGTTACCTTTGACGGCGTCAGGATTATCCCTGGACGGCGTCATGGCTTGGCAAGAAAAGGTGGATGTGAAATTTACTCATGATAAGCCAGAGAAATTTGCATGGGAATTCTGACGGCGTCACGCTTTAATATGATCAAGGTCGTCACGGCTTAATTTAAAGAGGGACGGCGTCACGCCTAAGCCTGACGGCGTCAAGCCTTGATAAGCCAGAACGGATTTTAGAGAGCTAAAGAGGGACGGCGTCAAGAAGGTCATCCGGGAACCCTAAAAGCGGCGAGGTGACGGCGTCACACTCCATAACGTGACGCCGTCAGATCTGAAACTCTATATATAGTTTTGCAATTTTTTGTAATTAGTGTGGAACTTATTGAGGAACTTTGTGTGTGAAAACCCTAAGACGAATTTGGCAGCTTTTTCAAGGCTTTTTGCCTTGAGATCTTCCATGTTACATTGAAGATAAGTTATCAATTAATCATTCAATATGTCTATGTGTTGTTTGATTCTATCTTGTTCTTGTCTTTTGTTTAACATGCTAGGCTAGATTTATCTTGTGTTTGCTTAGATCTAATGAAACCTAGCTATTGATTATTGGTTATTAGTGTGTTATTAGTTGTATTGGATGATTGTTCATCTATGTTAGGCTTAAGAAAACTGGCTAACTTCCTATTCGGTAACTTGCTTGAACGTCTTAAGAAACATGAACCAATGCGTACTAAAGGTTTTTATGGTTGTATTTAATGCACAAGCGAATTCTAGTGATCCCATGTTAGGAGCTTCCTAGCCGGCTCGACATAGGAGTGAAGTAGGAGCTTGTAGAGTTGGGGAAGTACGTACGCCACCCCACGAATGGTATTAAGGAATACACCCGTCATCCACGCAACTAATACACACTAATCAACCGGTAAAAGATAGTTAGGGAGTAAGGAAATCTAAGTAAACACATTTCTCTCCATATAAGTTTTCACCAACCTTTTCATTTTTGTTATTTTATTTTATTTGCATTCGTAGTAATTTGGGTTAGTTGACTAGCAATTAATTCCGCCCACTCTTTCAAACCCGAGATTTTACTTGCTTTCATAAAAAATTATAAAAACATAAAAAGAATCTTCTCTCACCCTTAGACCTATTAGAGTAGTTTTTCATACCTAACGAACACTATTCCCTGTGGAGAACGATCAATCCCCCGTACTTACCACTACACTATACTACATCGGTCAGGTACACTGCCTGGTGGGGTTGTAAGCCTCTTGAGATCCCTTGAGAGGTAAAACCTGTTGTAAGGTTGCAAAACCACGCATCAACGGACCTGGTATTTTTGACCCATTTGCTTATATGAATGAGTCAGTTTGGAATACGTATTATCGTAAACGACCCAAATGGTCAAATTTTGAGAACATTAGACAAACACGTTCTTGTGGGTCAACTAGGCCCCAATCATTTAACTTGCACTAAAAGTTATCCATTTAACCCGTTACAAGCCCGTTATACTTTGCCTTCTTTAAAAGTTAACTACTGTATAACTGCCTTCCCATTGCAGGTAGGCATAATTCCTGATCATCAGTTGCCAGCATCATTTGCTAAAGACGATGATGGTTTTTGTGGCTGCATTGGAGATCCCGCTTCCAGCTGTTTTCTAAACAAAGTTGGATTATTTTCAAGATGATACACTTGTATTGTAGACTCGAATTGCCATTCATTCAACTGTTTGTTATATGTTACAAAAGTCCGTGAGTGACTGGTATTTGTATAGTTTCGAAGGAAATTGGGTAAGAGTTGTTAATCTCTTGTTGTAATTGTAAATTACTAACATGTAACGAGTTCCAAATCTACAATGTGGCTTGCGACTGAGTTGATATTTACCTATAGTCCGTATCCAACCGGTAGTCTGCTACTCGGTATATTTGGTCCTGATCTCGTGTCTGTAGTTATTAGAGAACTGCTCTCGGTTCAAACTTTTTCCATATGTTGGTTTAATACTTTATTTGGGGAAATGTATGATCTTTAAACTTGCTGTTATATATATTTCAAACTCTTAAACCTTGAGTTTGTAATCGTTTTGGGATATGTGGCGCTCACTAGACACTATATGTAAGACATTTGCCACACCTTTCCGATTGTTTTGGGTCTGAGGTTCACATTCGGATTCGTTTTATATGCATCCAGCAAGTAGTATGAACCATACTTGAAACACTATTAACAGATACATCCATGACCCAAAGCATTGGTGTAAAAGGCACATCACATTGCTCAAGTTAAAGATTCGTAACTGGGCGAGGTTTTTTTGTTTAGGTTATTTGAGAACGGCTAGTCTTTGACTCATGTGTATGTGAGCAAATTCAGTATCTCGTTTCGAACCATTTTCATTGCCACCAAAAGATATTTATCTAGTGATGTTGGAAATTGATAACTCTTGTGAGAACATCATAATGTTTGACCACTAGACCACCTTAAAGATTGATTTGTATAATGTTGAATTTCAGTTTAATTTCTTGATATTCTAAACATATTTATCATAAATACTTGCCTTTTTGCAAATTTTATTATTATTATTATTTTTTTTTTTTTTTATTTTTTTTTTTTTTTTTTACAAAAGTAAAACATGGATTAAATTTATATTATACAATTGAACCAACAATAAGTTGGAATAAACAAAAGCAAATTGATATTGCTCTTACATGAAAGAACTTATAAATGTGTTATAGTCTGATTTGGGCTATTTGAAATGTGAAGTCTTATGCTTATATTGAACATCCTATGAGCATTTACACTTAAACATACGAACATGCAAAAATGTTTTTTTTTTTAAGAAAAAGAAAGAAAAATAAAAAGTAAATAGAGTATAAATGAGTAAAAATATGGATATATTATCACGTTTACCATTTTTATAAAAATTTTAATTGATGCATCTTTGTGTGACCCGATGTTCTGATTGCTTGTGTGAAAGATACACACCAATATTTATGTCACAAGACTTTATAACATACTATCTAACTTCTGTACTTTCTTAACCAAAATTTATGGCAATCTCATTAAATATACTTTTCATATACATTTTTCTTTATAAAATGCTAATGACTTGAGTCATAACACACAAAACAATTTCTCTTGAATACATACAAAACTTGTTACACTAAGGTCAGTTTTTAATCTCAGTATCTCTTATTCTTAAAGTTCTCGCTTGTTTCAGTTTGGTATATTTTTGTAGATCTTTTGAGGTTATTGTTGAAACTATATATATGAATATCTAGCATATGAGTGCGAGAAAAATGAGTATTTTCGCTCTTGACCCAAGAAATCGTCACTTTGTGAAATAGAGTTCGCAAAATGGTGATTTTTGTCATTTTCCCATATATTATTGTACACAGTGTCGGATAAAAATTTGACCGAATGCATTTAAGAAAATCGAAAAATGTTACGAACACAATCTTTTGGACAAGATGCATTTAGGAAAATTCTAGATTTCTTACAAAAATTAACACTTTATCATAAAAGTTCATGGCAGGTCTTGATTGTACATGTCAGTTTTTGGTTGTGTGTTGATTTTCATAAACAGTATGTTGTCTTGCATTTCATGTTTTATCAATTTGTTAGTAGAATATGTTGAATTTCATGTTTTATCAATTTGTTAGTAGAATATGTTGTTTATTGTTTTGTGTTAGGTTATAAGAACTGTACGTAGTTAATGCATTGAGTTTGGTTAAATAATGTAGGTTAATGTTTTGTGTGTTTTTCCCCCATTTTTTTGACCGTTTGCCCATTTACCTGTTTTTAAATGTTTTTTTTTTTTGACAGAACTATTGCGGATACATCCATTTTCGGATTTTTGTCTTATGGATGCGAGACAAGACTTTGTTATGAATGAATGATTGGAAAGTGAGGATAATGTCAGCTTGTGGAATAGACTATCTTCATAATATGATTACTCTACGTGAGAGAACTTTGGGCCTAAAATACTTCATGGATGTCGCTTTTGAGGTAAGTAAATATAATTATAATTAATATATTTTTTATAAAACTCTTATTGTTTCTATGTAAAATTTTTGTTGTGTATGTGTTTCTTGTTCTTACACCTGATTGAGTTATGGGTCAGTTACATGTGGCATTTTAGCATGGTTATCAAGATCGCGATCTTGATCGTAGGATCGTACGATCTTACGATCATACATTAGAAAACCTTGCAAGATCGAAGTAGGATTGGAGATAGCATAGGATCGAAGTAAGATCGTGAGATAGCTAGTAAGATCATATGATCGCTATCGATCTCGATCCTACTATAAAGCCCAAACTTTATTATTAAACAAACTTTTTACAAAAATTAAGCTCACTTTCCAAATTTTGACCCAATTTTACTTTTATATATGATCCAACTTTACTCATGTTGTATTTTTTTCTACCCAAAGAGTTTATCAAACTACTGAAACATGAAGTAATTGCATGTATTGCATTATTTATATTATACGGTGTTTAAACTTTGAAATTTTTATTCATATTCACTTAAATTGGTCTTTTTATCGAAATTCATATGGAACCCTATGACACTACAATCCCTATCTAAAAAAATCACACATTTTTTAGGATCTTACGATCCCGATCTTGCGGAGACAAAAACGATACTAAGTAGGATCGTGATATTGATAACCTTGCATTTTAGACCATCCTATGTTAATCAGGCAATGGTCTGCAGTTACTTTGTCACTCTTCTACTTCAAGATTACACGCATGTAGTTTACGCAAACACCGATAGGTACCCTTTGCCATGGAGCGATGTTGAGCGGGTATTTATTTGTAACCCAACTTATAACACTAAAATGTTGCCCAATGGATTATATTTATGTGTATTTGTAAACATTGTAGGTTTTTATTCCGATAAATGACCCTAAGCAACATTGGTGTATCGCCTAATTTCATATCCACTCAGACAATGTTACTTTCTATGATAGTGGAGACACAGATGATGTGGAATGGCGTCCGTGGTGGAACAAGTTGAGGGAGTGTTTAGAGGTTAGGCTTTTTGAGTTTCTAAACGAGGCTAATGTGTTTGAGAAGAAAAGAATCGATCTGATCCAATTCAGATTGCATTAGCGTATCGTGAAAACATGGGTCGATTTTATTTTAAACGCAAGGTCCTTTGTCCTTGTCTTCTTTTGAAGAAGACAAAGGGTATTTTGGTTACTATAAGTTTACGGTAAGTTTTGGTACTTCCGGCAAGATTTGTAGGTTTTCGGCAAGTTTGAACACCATTGACCGTCTTTGACCATAGTTGACCTATTTGTTTGACCCAGTTACATAACTTAGCAAGGTTGGTGGCCCTGTAGCGCCTAAGCGGTGATTAATCGGTCTTATAGAATTTTTTTGCAACACTATTAGCAAGTATAATACCTTTATAAAACATTTTCCCTAAATTATTTAGTAAGGATATAATTATCAATATATTAAAAGATGGGAAACTTTGCTACAGTACTGCTACAGTAATTTTTTTTTTTTTTTTTTTTTTAGTTTCAAAAATTCTCAAAAAATGCCCCTGAAGTCGACAACTCTTTGCAAAATTAGTCCTTTTCCAAAAAATATTTTCAAAATTGGCAAAAAATACCCCTGAAGTTGGCAACTCTTTGCAAAAGTAGTCCTTTTACAAAAAATCTGTTTGAAAATTGGCAAAAAATACCCCTGAAGTACGCGGGTCTTTGCAAAAAGAGTCCTTTTTCAAAAAATCCGTTTCGCATCACCTTTTGAATTACGGACACTGCATTTGTTACCAACAACGGCGAAAACAACATTAAAAAAAAAAAAAAAAAAAAAAAAAAAAAAAAAAAAAAAACCCGCAAAGCGCTCCGCTGCAACGCGCGGGATTCCTAGCTCATTTATTTAATTAGAGACAGTAACTTATCAAACAATAAACAACTTAAATGATGCTTGTATTGTAAAAGTAAAGGAAACAAGGAGGACTATTAATAAAACAAATACTCCCTCCGTCTCAATTTATTTGTTCATATTTCTTTTTATGAATGTCTCAAATTAATTGTCCACTTTCCTTATTTAGTAAAAACTAGAGAATCTGGCGGAGGAATATTCCATTTTAGTGGTTGAAAATTAAAGTGGCCCCACTTTTATTAAACTTTGTGTTTTCTCTCTCCTGACAATCCCACCTTTATTAAACTTATATGATTTTTCGTAAGCTCAAACTTGTGGCTTATTTTGAGACTTATGCGCTTATATAAATTTGTTATATCATCATAAGCTTATATAAGCCCATAAGTCTCAAAATAAGCCAGAAAATTTGAGCTTATGAAATATAAGCCGAAATCAAATAAGATTAAACAAACACCCCCTTAGTATATTGTATGTTTTATGACTTGGAAACTGTTGGAGGTTAGCCTTGTTTCTAGGTAATTGATCTGATTACGCGACTAATTTTAGGCTGCAAAATCAGCTAAGGCTTTAGGTAATGCTGAAAGTTGCCGTCTGCAGATTCTACATGTCATACGTGTGATGTAGAAGATAGGTCGAGGGATAGTTGATAAAGTTTCAAGGATATGCCTACATGCATAATTTTTGATTCGTCTCTTTAGTATTGCGGAATGACAAAAGTAGTCATGTACATAGTTTAAGTTGTTCCATTCTTATAAGATTGCTATTTGCGGAATGCAGACGGTATTTTTGTGATGATTTATGTGTTAGGGACTTGGGGATTGTGTTATGATGATTGGTTTTGATTATCTGAATGAATCCAAGTGTGGTGCGCGTTTGATTTTGTTGAAAATTGGTGTGGTTTTAGATTGAAGGCTACTAGTATACAATTTTTTTATTTTTTATTTATATTATTATTATTATTATTATTATTAATTTTTTTTTTGGGGTGGGTGTGTGTGTGTGTGGGGGGGGGGGGGGGGTTGTTTTACCTTATTTGGTGGGCTTTGGAGCTTATTGAGATTTTAATAAGTTCGTAGGCTCATTATTAATAACTTAAAAGCTCAAGTTGATGAGCTTATAAGCCTTAGCTTATTTGTTTCAACTTTCTTTTGTGTGTGTGTGTGTGTGTGGGGGGGGGGGGGGGGGGGGTTGTTTTAGCTTATTTGTTGGGCTTTTGAGCTTATTCAGATTTTAATAACCTCATAAACACATTATTAATAGCTTGTAAGCTCAAGTTGATAAGCTTATAAGCCATAGCTTATAAGCTCAGGTGGATAATTATAAGTTATTAATAATGTGCTTACGAGCTTATTAAAATCTCAATAAGCTCAAAAGCCCATCAAATAAAAACAAACACCCCCTTGATTGGTTTCATGACTGTTTTTACAGGGCGTTCTTGAGTTATAATAAAGTGGAAAGTGTTATAGATAAGGCTTGTTTCTAGGAAATCGACATGATTACACCGACTCTCTTTAGACTTTAAGGTTGCATAAGCAGCTCAGGCACTGCATGATGCAGTGCCTACTCATGATTGCTGCATTATTTTACATGTGTGTCTTAGGAGTTTAGTTGAGGGAGACAGTTCTATGGACGTGTGCGATCAATGTTGTAGGACTTTCCTGCAAACAGGTTTTTTTGCTGTAGTATTAGCTCACAAGCAGGGAATGGTTCTTTTTGGTTTTACATGTATCAGTTTAGCCTTCTACTTGCAGAATGTACATGCTAAACAGTACTGACAACTATTTTAAGGCATATGTTTTAGGGGTGGGTTATAAGTACCGGGGTCTATTTTTTAACCAAACCGGGTCTACATTTGTAGGCTTTTTTTTTTTTTTTTTTTTTTTTTTTTTTTTTTTTTTTTTATTTTTATAATTTTGTTTATATCAAAAAGCTATAAACCTGAAAGTGCGGAACAGAAAATATAAAGTTTAATATGTCAAACGCTTAAAACTGTCAAAAATACGGAACAGAAACTGACAAAAACTGTGCTGTGCAGAAAAAAAATAGGGGGACAAAAAGTAGGGGACAAGGTCTGCCACCCTTGTCCCCCGGTATGGTTAGTATGCCCCATGTTTTAACTTGGAACCACCCCCAAATTGATTGGTATGCTGATCAGTGTCTTTGAGCTTTGAAGAAACTTGTTTTCTGGCTCTTGCATATTCACGTCCTGGCATGATTTATATTTTATGAATTTCAGAATGTTGGATTTGAGGCTTGTTTATAGGGAACTGATCCGATTACACCGACTCGTTTTAGACTTCAAATTTGAAAAGCAGCTTAGGCATTTTAAATGCTTATCAGGAGTGCCGTCTCTCTACTACATATCAAACCTAGGCTGTAGTAGCTAGGCCGAGGTAGAATTAGTTTCATGAAATGCTCCATAAATATTGGAGTATGCACCTGTATACAAGGTTGTTGTTGTCCTATCTCTTTTAGTATAAGCTCGCAGACTAGTCGTGTTCCGATACTTTTTAGACATTTATAACCTTGCTACCCACAGACTTAATACGTGACATATGACTGAGACCTGTTTTCAGAGTTCAAGAGTGTCGTTTTCCTGTTTTGGGGAACTGGTGGCAGGGTATACATATGATTAGAGCATCACATAGTTTTGTTGTAAAAATCGTTCTAGGCGGCCGCCTAGGCGCTAGGCGGTGCTAATCCGCCCCGATTTGTACCAAATCGGCCAAATTAGGCGTTTTGGTCAAAAGGCGGTCAACAAAGCGCCTAGGCGGGTCAAAAAGCGCCTAGGCGGGTCAAATTGGCCTAGGCGGCGGACCGGTCAACGCCGATCAACGTCGATTTATCTTAAGATCTGATAAGAAGCCCCGATTGAAACCACTTGTACGAAGATATAAAGTGGTAATACAGCAGCAGTTATGCTGCGTTTGATAAGTAATACAAGCAAGATCAAATGATCTTAATACAAGAAGTGATTAAGTGTAATGAGAGAGCAGCTATTGAGAGGCTGCAGTGATAAAGAGAGCGGCTAGGGTTAGCTGCTAATATTGTGTGGTGAAAGCAGCAAATAAGCGGCTGCTATAAGTGGTAAGTAACCCTAGAAGAGAGGTGGGGTAATATAAAGAAAAAAGATACACTCAGCCCCTTTAACTTCTTTAACTTGAACAAAGACAGCAATACACTTAAACTCTTCTTTAGCAGAATTTGGATTGTCCATGATTGGCCCCTGTAATATTAAAAAACCTTAATTTAACTAAGTTAAAACATTAATTTATATTTAAAGCCCAATATTTTTTATACTTGCTTAGTTATTTATACTAAAATGTATCAATATACATATAATTTTAAAATTTATACATAGAAAAAGTCAATCCGCCTAGGCGGCGCCTAGGCGAATTCCGCCTCGAAGGTGGTCGACCGCCCCGCCTACGCCTAGCGAGTTTTGCAACATTATGATCACTTGATTTCTGTTAGTGCTCCAAGGATGAAAATAAGGTATACTTGGTCAACTGCATTTAGATAATAGCCCCATTGGGTTTTGGACTTGTATGGCTGACCTGTGTTCTTGAAATGATATCATACAGGTAGGAACTGCTTAAGGGGTTGTTTTATGGTTATTTATCTTGAGTATGTGGAATCAATGTTTAGCTTTCTGGACTTTTTTTTAAGATTTGGTAATTTATTGTCTGGTCTCGGAAGGCAAAAAATCATACAAATTGATTGGTTTAATGACTTAATCAGTGTCTTTAAAGGAACTTGTATCCTGGCTATTGCTTACTCACATTCTGGTATGATCTAGTTTGATAAGTCATATTAGACATTTGAATTGGTTAAAGCAAATCTTGGACTGCATTCTGAAATATTTACTCATACAGTCATACTGGCTGCATCTTTTTGCATATCATCCCTGTATCATAGCCCTTAGGAGTCAGGTCAAGGGAGGTTGGTTCTATGGACACGTGTGAAGATATAGGTTTAAGGACATACCTGCATATAAGGCTTTTGCTGTAGTATAAGTTTACAAGCAGGGAATGCTTTTTTTCGGTTTTACATGTATCAGCTTAGGTTGCTATTTGCAGACTGTACATGCTAGACAGTACTGAGACCTGTATCAACTTTTAAGGCTGTTCTTTTCTTGTTTTGGGCAACTGTTGTAGGGTTTGCATTTGAATAGATCACCGCACACAGCTATATGTAATAGGAGGTTGTTATTTGGATTGTTGTTTATTCGAGTTACGGATTTGGTTGTTGTGATGAAATTTTTTGTGTGAAATGTTGATTTGTGACTTGTGGATTGTGTGATAGGGCTTGTTATTTGGATTGTTGTTTATTCGAGTTACGGATTTGGTCGCATATCTGAAATTGAAAAAACTTGCATGGCCCGTGGGTCCAAAGTTAAGGTGTATATCAGTATATAAGGTAATTTTCTCTTACATTGTTAATATGGGTATTTTGTTATCACACAAAGTTAGACATTCGTTTCATCACTTTCTTCATTTAAGTAGTTGAAATTTAAATATTGGCTGTTGCATACTTGCATTTAGTAGTTAGTTGGTTAACGGTGAGTAGAAAAGTGTTACAGTTGAGACTTGTTTCTAGGGAATTGATCTGATTACATCGACTAATATTAGACGTTAAGTTTGCAAAGCAAATTGGGCACTACATTTAAAAATGCTTACTCATGTTGTTTGTGTCGTGTTACATATCATAACTGTGTCTTGGGAGTTCGGTTGAGGGAGAATTAGTTCCATGGACATGTGTGATAAAGATTGAAGGATGTGTGTAAGGTTTTCGATCTAGTTTAAGTTCACTAGCAGGGAATGCTTATTTTTAGTTTTACATGTATCAGCACTGCTTGGTACGTGCAGATATAGCCTGCAAATTTGCAATGAGAGGGATTAGTTCAGCAGTTTTCATAGTTTTGACAGACAGATGGTAAGTGGGGTTTTGTTACAGATCATTTTTTGGTCAAATGTATTTGGAGGTTCCTTCGATTTCCCGTGGGGTCAGAATTAGTTGCAAATGAAAGGTAAAGGGTCTTATGCGAGCTTTTGTTAGAGAACACTCTAGTGCTTTGGGGTAACGACTTAACGAGTAGCCATGGCCTGTGGGTGCAAAGTTAAGGTGTATGTGGCTTTTAAGGTAAATTTCTCTTTACCTATTTTGTTTTGTGAATAATTGTTGTATCAGGTTGTAAGTATTGAAGGGTGATAATTATATATATATTGATTGGTTTGATGACTGCATTACGCGGCTTTTTTGAGTTTAAAATGAGTAGAAATAGGGGTATTTTTTTTATTCAGTGCCTTGTTTCTAGGAAATTGATCTGATTACTGATTTAGAGTCTCACTTTTAGGCATTTGAATGTGCAAAAGCAAATCAGGCACTGCATTTTAAAATGCTTATTCATGTTGAGTGTGTTGTTTTTACATGTCATACCCGTATCTTAGGAGTTAGGTCGAGGGATAATTAATTCCCTGGATATGTCTGATAAAGGTTGAAGGACGTACCCTGTATGAGATGCACACAATGCATGCTGAGTGTTGATGTATGCAAGATATAGCCTGCAATTTTTCAATAGAAAGGTGATTAGGTCTGCAATTTTTCATAGGCATGACATACAGATGGTAAGTGAGGTTGTGGCTTCGGATATTGTTAGTTGTCATTTGTGCCTGCAATTGAGTTGGGAGTTTGATGTTTCTTAGATTTCCCATGGGTGAGAATTAGTTGCAAATGAGAAAGAGAGAGTCTTGGTTTTGCTAGAAATACTCCGTACTATAGTGCTTGAGGGAATCTTGAATGAGTTGTTGAATTGCCACATACTGTTTGGGTTCATTTTTGTGTTCAGGCTTGCGATCATTTACAGAAAAGCGTAGATGCTAAGTCGAGCACCCCATGGTTAGTTCTTGAATACAACTTTTCCTTGGGTATCCGATGGCTACTGTGTAGGATAAGCCATGGTGTTATTTAATAGTCATACAACGAGTTCGTCACATTACTGAATAATGTTTTGATCACTTAACACATAATTTAACAAATTGATCAGTGATTGTACGAACTCCACAAAACCGCAACCCACAAAAGACAACTACCCGTCAACGTTATGTTACAACTTACAACCATTTGGTATCTGTTTTCCACCATTATTTTATCGAGACACGGCTGTCCTATCAGACCCCTTCCGACAAGGAGATTGCATACTGAATACCTTTTTGATGCATCACATACGCCAACTTTCTTCCTAGACGCTACATTTACTCCCATTCTTTGAAGGAAACTATTCGTGTAGAGTATGAATGGGTGCCTCCAAGATGCTCGGTTTGCAAGATCTTTGGTCATATCAGTGACCAATGCCCAAAGAACATAGTGGAGAAACCAACGATGGATGTGGCTGATGATGGCTTCCAACAGGTGGGGGGTAGGCGTGGAAAGGGTGGAATGGGTAATCAAAATGGAGCTCCAAAACCTATTGGTGGTTTGATCTTAAATATACCTAAAACTAAATATTTCTATGATTGTGTTATGGTGACGTGGCGTTATGTTTAATCAGTTTGTTAATTAGTTACTGTTTTAGTTTTGGTATTGTACGGATACGGATCAAGTTTTTTTTAATTGGATTGTGATGGTGACGTTTATGTTTCGTTATTTATGGCGCGTTATAGTTTTATATGGCTGATTGTAGTTAAGTATGTGGACTCAGTTGTTTAGGTTTAGAAAATTGTTGCTTACTCGCATTTTAGGGTTTAAGCGTATTTGTGGACTTATTACGAGCTTGTTTGATTTCGCCTTATATTTCATAAGCTCAAATTTTGTGGCTTATTTTGAGACTTATGAGCTTTTATAAGTTTATTATATCATAATAAGCTTATATAAGCCCATAATTCGCAAAATAAGCCGGAAAATTGGGGCTTATGAAATATAAGCCGAAAAACAAATAAGCTCGTAAGACATATATTAGCTTAAACAAACACCCAAAGGGGTGTTTGTTTAAGCTTATTTGTGCGCTTATGAGCTTATATGATTTTTCATAAGCTCAAATTTTGTGGCTTATTTTGAGACTTATGGGCTTATATAAGTTTATCATATCATAATAAGTTTATATAAGCCCATAAGTCTCAAAATAAGCCACACAATTTGAGCTTATGAAATATAAGCCGAAATCAAATAAACTTAAACAAACACCCCCTTAGTATGATGTATGTTTTATGAGTTGGAAAATGTTGGAGGTGAGGCTTGTTTCTAGGTAATTGATCTGATTACGCCGACTAATTTTAGGCTGAAAAATCAGCTAAGGCCTTAGGTAATGCTTAAACTTGCTGTCTGCAGATTCTACATGTTGTACTTGTGATGTAGAAGATAGGTTGAGGGATAGTTGATAAAGTTTCAAGGATATGCCTACATACATAATTTTTTATTCGTCTCTTTAGTATTGCAGAATGACAAATGTAGTCATGTACATAGTTGTTCCATTCTTATAAGATTGCTATTTGCAGAATGCAGACGGTATTTTTGTGATGATTTGCGTGTTAGGGACTTGGGGATTGTTTTATGATGATTGGTTTTGATTATCTGGAATGAATCCAAGTGTGGTGCGCGTTTGATTTTGTTGAAAATTGGTGTAGGTTTTAGATTGAAGGCTACTAGTATACAATTTTATTTTATTTATTTATCATATTTTTTTTGGGAGGAGAGGAGAGGGGGGGGGGGGGGGGGGGGGGGGGGGGGGGGGGGTTAGCTTATTAAAATCTCAATAAGCTCAAAAGCCCATCAAATAAAAACAAACGCCCCCTTGATTGGTTTCATGACTGTTTTAACAGGGCGTTCTTGAGTTATAATAAAGTGGAAAGTGTTATAGTTAAGGCTTGTTTCTAGGAAATCGACATGATTACACCGACTCTCTTTAGACTTTAAGGTTGCATAAGCAGCTCAGGTTGTTTCTAGGAAATCGACATGATTACACCGACTCTCTTTAGACTTTAAGGTTGCATAAGCAGCTCAGGCACTGCATGATAAAGTGCCTACTCATGATCGCTGCATTATTTTACATGTAATATGCGTGTCTTAGGAGTTTAGTTGAGGGAGACAGTTCTATGGACGTGTGCGATCAATGTTGTAGGACTTCCCTGCAAACAGGGTTTTTTGCTGTAGTATTAGCTCACAATCAGGAATGGTTCTTTTTGGTTTGACATGTATCAGTTTAGCCTGCTACTTGCAAAATGTACATGCTAAAACGGTACTGACAAGTATTTTAAGGCGTATGTTTTAACTTGGAGCCACCCCCTTTGAGCTTTGAAGAAACTTGTTTTCTGGCTCTCGCATATTCACGTCCTGGCATGATTTATATTTTATGAATTTCAGAATGTTGGATTTAAGGCTTGTTTATAGGGAACTGATCCGATTACACCGACTCATTTTAGGCTTCAAATTTGAAAAGCAGCTTAGGCATTTTAAATGCTTATCAGGAGTGCCGTCTCTCTACTACATATCAAACCTAGGCTGTAGTAGCTAGGTCGAGGTAGAATCAGTTTAATGAAATGCTCCATAAATATTTAAGTATGCACCTATATACAAGGTAGTTGTTGTCCTATCTCTTTTAGTATAAGCTCGCAGACTAGTCGTGTTTAGATACTTTTTAGACATTTATAACCTTGCTACTTACAGACTTAATATGTGACATATGACTGAGGCCTGTTTTCAGAATTCACGAGTGTCATTTTCCTGTTTTGGGAAACTGGTGGCAGGGTATACATATGATTAGAGCATCACATAGTTATGATCACTTGATTTCTGTTAGCGCTCGAATGACAAAAATATGATGTACTTGTTCAACTACATATATATACATAATAGCTTTCTAAGGTTTTGGACTTTCATGGTTGATTTGTGTTCTTAAAATGATATTATTCCGCTAGGATCTGCGTAAGGGGTTGTCTTATGGTTATTTATCTTGAGTATGTGGAATCAATGTTTGGCCATCTGTACTTTTTTGAAGTTTTGGTAATTTATTGTCTGGTCTCAGAAGGCAAAAAATCATACAAAATGATTAGTTTGATGACTTGATCAGTGTCTTTGTAGAAACTTGTTTCATGGCTCTTGCTTACTCACATTCTGGTATGATCTATATTTTATGAGTTTGTTAAGTCAAATTAGACATTTGAATTGGCAAAAGCAGCATTATGAAATATTTACTTATACAGCATCATACTGGCTGCATTCTTTTTGCTTATCATAACTGTATCATAGCCCATAGGAGTCAGGTCGGGAGATTGCTTGTTATTAATTAGTCATGATGTTGTTTTTTTTTGGTGGTGGTGGTGGGGTGTGTGTGTGTGTATTAGAATCTTGTTATTTGGATTCTTATTCGAGTTATTACGGCTTTTGTGAATTGTTTGATTGATTGTTATAGTAATTTTCGAATTTTATAATGTTCATGTAATGAGGTGATGATTTGTGATGTGCGAATTGAGTGAGTTAAAGATTGTTTTATGATGATTGGAGTTGATTGTGTTGAATTGTTGCGTGTGTTTGATTTTGTTGAAGATTGGCTTATTAGGTTTTAGGTTTTGAAGGCTAAGGCTATGTTTTTATATAAGTGTTTGGTAGCATAGGTATAATTACATATCATAACCGTGTCTTATGAGTTAGGTTGAGGGAGGATTAGTTACAAGGACATGTGTGCTAAAGGTTTAAGGACGTGCCTGCATTTAACGTTTTTGTCGTAGTATTAGCTCATGAGCAGGGAACGATTCTTTCTGGTTTTATGTGTATTAGCTTAGCTTGATACTTGCAGACTATACATGCTGGTTCAGATTGTGGTCACTTGGTTTGTGTTATTGCTAAGTAGACACAAAGTATGTTTAACTTGGGGCAACTTTGTATGCATATCAGAGCCTTTGGACTTTCATAGTTTTGAGACTCGTGTTCTTGTTATGAAATTATGACCCGAACTTGTATGAACTGCATAGGTTTAGGCATGAGATGTACTCAATGCGTGTATAGTGTTGGTGTATACAGTATTACAGATTACAGATATAGCCTGCAAATTTGCAATAAAGTGATAGGTCTGCAATTTTCTTAGTTTTCACATACAGATAGTGAGTGAGGTTTTGTTGCAGATCAGTTTTGGCGCAAATAAATTGGGAGGTTCCTTTGAATTCCTTTTGGGTGAGAATTTGGTTGCAGATGATAGGTGTAAAGATTAAAGAGTCTTATGCAAGGTTTTGATACAGAACATTACAGTGCTTGGGGAAATAATGAGTGGCCATTTGTCATAAGTTTTTCAAGTTCATTTTGTGTTTGGGCTTTTGTTCTTTTATATAAAGGCGTGGTCAATTTGGTGAATCGAGAACAGTAAGTTTCACATGGTCTGTTTAGCAAGCGAATAGCCAACATGGTGCCAAACGCACCTTGATATGTCGGTTGAGGCGAGTCACAGTTGATGGTTTTTACTTTCTATTGTACTTAGAGTTGGTGTTATGGTTTGGGTCTCGCACCCAAAATTTCCAAGCACCTGTACAAGCCATGTTATTTAACAGTCACACAACCTTAGAGTGTGTCACTTTATTGAAAAAGCAGCTTAGGTACCACATTTTAAATGCTTATCAGGAGTGCCGTTGCCCATTAATTCCCTCTACTACATATCAAACCTAGGCTGTAGTAGCTAGGTCGAGGTAGAATAAGTTTCATGAAATGCACCTGTATACAAGGTTGTTGTCCTATCTCTTTTAGTATAAGCTCGCAGACTAGTCGTGTTTAGATACTTTTTTGACATTTATAACCTTGCTACCTACAGACTTAATACGTGACATATGACTGAGACCTGTTTTCAGAGTTCAAGAGTGTCGTTTTCCTGTTTTGGGGAACTGGTGGCAGGGTATGCATGTGATTAGAGCATCACATAGTTATGATCACTTGATTTCTGTTAGTGCTCCAAGGATGAAAATAAGATATACTTGGTCAACTGCATTTAGATAATAGCCCCATTGGGTTTTGGACTTGTATGGCTGACCTGTGTTCTTGAAATGATATCATACCGCTAGGAACTGCGTAATGGGTTGTTTTATGGTTATTTAATTTGAGTATGTGGAATCATGTTTAGCTATTTGGACATTTTTGAAGATTTTGTGATTCATTGTCTGATCTCGGAAGGCAAAAAATCATACAAATTGATTTACTCATACAGTCATACTGGCTGCATCTTTTTGCGTATCATACCTGTATCGTAGCACACAGGAGTCATGTCAAGGGAGGTTGGTTGTATGGACACGTGTGATATAGGCTTAAGGACATACCTGCATATAAGGCTTTTGCTGTAGTATAAGTTTACAAGCAGGGAATGCTTTTTTTCGGTTTTACATGTCTCAGCTTAGCTTGCTACTTGCAGACCATACATGCTAGACAGTACTAAGACTTGTATCAAATTTTAAGGCTGTTCTTTTCTTGTTTTGGGCAACTGTTGTATTGTTTGCATTTGATTAGACCACCACACACAGCTATATGTAAGAGGAGGTTGTTATTTGGATTCTTGTTTATTCGAGTTTTGGACTTGCATGTTTTTGTGGCAGGTAATCTTGTAATAAAATTTTACCCCCTAACTCCTAAGAACTGCATAGGGTTGCGCATGAGATGCACACAATGCGTGCCGAGTGTTGATGTATGCAAGATATAGCCTGCAATTTTTCAATAGAAAAGTGATTAGGTCTGCAATTTTTCATAGGTCTGACATACAGATGGTAAGTGAGGTTGTGGCTTTGGATATTGTTACTTGTCATTTGTGCCTGCAAATGAGTTGGGAGTTTGATTGTTTCTTCGATTTCCCGTGGGTGAGAATTAGTTGCAATTGAGAGGTAAAGAGTCTTGGTTTTGCTAGAAAATACTCTCTAGTATGGTGCTTGAGGGAATCTTGAATGAGTTGTTGAATTGCCACATATTGTTTGTTGGTTCTTTGTCTGCTCAGCTTTTCTCGTTCCAACTGAAATAGTACTTCGTTTCTACTGAAGTTGTACTTCGTTCCTGCTGATCTTGCTTGGTTGCTACTGAACGTTGCTGTTGCACCAGACCTGTGTAGTGTAACTCAGTAAAGGGTTAAGATAATCAATAACAAGGTACCGGATATTCACTTGAAATCGTGGTATCACTTTCCAATAGAAACTATTCGACCCTATGCCCGGGTTACACGAATATCTCTATGGGATAAGACCAAGTGATGTTCCTGATTTTAGGCACAAATCAAGAACTATTGCATTCAAGTGTTTATGTTTTTCTGTGTGTTATTCATGCAGATGTGTTTATCTCTTTATATAAGAGATATCCTCAAAACACTAAATCATGGAACTATGTATATCTAATTCCCCATTAGATATAACATAATAATATCCATAAAGTAGATCCATGTGGTTACGAGCTTTATAGCTGTGGTTACCCAACTTTACAGAAGGAATAAACCTCAGTGGTTACCCACTCATCAGCAGAAACAAGCCTCAGTGGTTGCCCACTAGTCGGCAGGAACCATTCCTGCTGATAGACTAACACTATCAGCAGAATTGGAATTGCACTTCAGCAGAAACGGGTTTCTACTTCAGCAGAAATGGGTTTCTACTAGTAGCATGAATTCTGCACAACCACATATGAGTCAGGGTGTTCAGGGACCAAATGGGTGTACACTCCGTACCTCCAAACCCATTACCAGGTGTGAACTCATCCCTCAAGTGTACTAAATTTTCCAACAATCCTCCCCAAATTTAGTTCACTTCCTTTGCATGAAAAATAAACATCAAACTAACATGTGCATAAATGAAAATATCTTGAAGATTGAATTCCCATCTTAGTACTTATACGTTCAAATATTCGAGAATCAGGGTGTTCTAAGAATTGAACCCTTCAACCCATTTGAATACCTGAAGATAAATACACACAATGTTTCAAACACTTAATTGCACCTGACACTATACAAGCCATGTGTCCATATCCAATTCTTAAATGTTGTAAAAGCTAAAAGTCCAAAAGCTTCCTGAAGCGGCAAAACTTCAACATTTACATAGGTGGTTCATCTTTTAATCATGCCCCTGCTAAGCACTTTTTCAAAGAGAATTAACCATTAAGAAGTAAAAACTTCATCCTCCTTTTCAGCAGGTTCCGAGCACAACCTTGGGATGTAAATAAAACCATGTGCTCCAGTCAACTAAATGTTCAGCTTTCCACATTGAACTCAGCTCCAAAGTTTCCTCTGGAGGGAGTTGGGTGTCTTAGCATTTAGTGACTAAGTTGGACTTAAACCCATCCCTTTAGCAGACTTAAAAACCAAGTCTCTAGCCAATCCCTTCGTCAAGTGATCAGCTAAATTTTGTTGAGATCTAACAAACTCTATAGATACCACCCCATTCATGATAAGCTCACGAATCATGCTATGCCTGACACCTAAGTGTCTAGACTTCCCATTGTACATCTGGCTGTAAGCCTTTGCCAATGTAGCAGCACTATCACAGCGGATAGAAATAGGTGCTATAGGTTTAGGCCACAATGGAATCTCAAGAAGCAAGTTTTTCAACCATTCAGCTTCTTTACCAGCAGCAGCTAAGGCCACAAATTCAGATTCCATAGTTGAACTGGTGATGCAAGTTTGCTTCTTGGATGCCCAAGAAATTGCACCTCCACCAAGTAGGAATACCCAGCCACTAGTAGACGAATTGTCCTCAGTGTTACTGATCCAACTTGCATCAGTGTATCCTTCTAAAACAGAAGGATAACCAGTATATGAGAGACTATAATCCATAGTTCTCCTCAAATACTTCAGTACCCTATGAATTGCTTGCCAATGATGAGCACTAGGATTACTAGTATATCTGCTCAGTTTACCCACAGCAAATGCAATATCAGGTCTAGTACAAGTCATGGCATACATCAAGCAGCCAATTACCCTAGAATACTCAAGTTGAGATACAGCCTTGCCAGTATTAGGCAAGAGCTTCTCACTTGTATCCATAGGAGTACTCACTGGAGTACAATCAAAGTAATTAAATTTCCTCAACACCTTCTCAATGTAATGAGACTGTGAAATAGAAATTTTGTTACTTTCATGTTTAATCCTAATACCAAGGATAACATCTGCCTCCCCCATATCCTTCATGGAGAACCTTGATGACAAAAATTCCTTTGTAAGGTCTACTTGATTTTGGTCAGTGCCAAATATCAACATGTCATCAACATATAGACAAATTATGACTCCTTTACCAGATTCATCAAATTTGCTATATACACATTTGTCAGACTGGTTAAGTGAATAACCACTAGACAAAACCACTTCATCAAACTTTTGATGCCATTGCTTAGGTGCCTGTTTCAGTCCATATAAGGACTTAATCAGTTTACACACCTTATTACCAGGCATAATGAAGCCTTGAGGTTGGTTCATATAAACCTCCTCATCCAATTCACCATTCAAGAATGCTGTCTTCACATCCATCTGATGTATAATCAGATTGTGAATTGATGCCAAAGCAAACAACAATCTTATGGTACTGATACGAGCTACAGGAGCATAAGTATCAAAGTAGTCAATTCCAGACTTTTGTTTAAAGCCTTGAATGACTAGTCTAGCCTTGAACTTTTCAATAGTTCCATCTACCTTCATTTTCTTTTTGAAAATCCATTTGCAACCCAAAGGTCTGCAACCAGGTGGTAGATCAGCCAACACCCAAGTGTTGTTGCCCATGATGGAATCCATCTCATCATTTATTGCTTCTTTCCAGAAAGCAACATCTTGGGACTTCATTGCTTCATCAAATGTTTTGGGATCATCCTCAACATTAAAGCAATAGGAGTGTTGGTCAGAGACCTCATCCCTTGTTCCTTCAATTAAGTACAATTGAAATTCAGGTCCAAATGATTTTGGAGTCCTAACCCTTGTGCTTCTTCTGAGCTCAGGTTCAGGTTGTTGAACCACAAGGTCCACAACCTCATCAGGGATCTCATCAGAGATATCTAATACACCAACATCATTAGTTCCATTAGGAATCCTCTGATTTGGTCTAGTGATTGATGAGAATCTATTCTCATCAAATATTGCATCCCTTGATTCAATTATGGAGTTAATTGAAACAGATTCATTAGGTTCAATAACATAGAACCTAAAAGCCTTGGAATGCTCAGCATATCCAACAAAGATGCATTCAATGCCTCTTTCACCCAAAGTTTTTACTTTTGGATCAGGGAGTCTTACAACAGCCCTACAACCCCAAACCTTGAGATAATTCAAGTTGGGTTTCCTTTTAGTCCAGAGTTCATAAGGGGTTGTCTTGTTCCTTTTGTTGGGAACCCTATTTAGCAAATAGCAAGCTGTTAACATAGCTTCACCCCAGAACCCTTGACTCAGTCCTGAATAGGACAACATGGAATTAACCATTTCCTTCAGCACTCGGTTTTTCCTTTCAGAAATACCATTTTGCTGAGGAGTATAAGGGGCAGTCGTTTCATGGATTATACCAACAGACTGGAAATACAGAGTATCCATGTACTCACCTCCCCTATCAGTCCTTAATCTTTTGATTAGAGACTCTTGTTGCAATTCAACTTCAGACTTAAATACTTTAAATTTATCTAATGCTTCATTCTTAGTATGCAACAAATAAACATAACAAAACCTAGAAGCATCATCAATAAAAGTCACAAAGTATTTCTTATTCCCCAAAGAGGGAGTAGCATGTAAATCACATAAGTCACTATGAATCAGTTCCAATATCACAGTTTCACGTTTTACACTTTGAAATGGTTTCTTAGTTATCTTGTTAATCATACAAGTATTACACTTTTCAGTGTCCATGTCAAATGCTGGGATTAACCCATCCTTAGACATATCTTGCATTCTTTTAAAGTGTACATGGCCAAGTCTAGCATGCCAAAGGGTTGAATCATAAAGTTTAGATGTAGACATAAATGCAGAATTAATCATGTCATGAACAATATTAAGTCTAAACATTTGATTACATAAATAACCAAAACCAATGAATACACCATGTTTAGATAAAACATACTTATCAGATTCAATCACTTGTTTATAACCACAATTATTCAAAATACTACTAGAAACCAAGTTCTTCCTAATAACAGGAACATGTAAAACATTAAACAAGCAAACAATCTTTCCAGAACTAAACTTCAAATCAACACATCCTTTTCCATGCACCAGGGCTGTTGACTCATTTCCCATATGAAGAATAGAACCATCATTCATTGACTCGTAGGTCTTGAACAAGCTTCTATCTTTACACACATGAGTTGTTGCACCAGAGTCAACCCACCACGCAACATCATCATCCTGCACAAAGTATAGGTCAGATACATATGTAACATAATAAATCTCAGAAGACTTATTAAACATATTCTGACCTTTCAGGGAGTTGGTATTACCATTCCCAGATCCACTTGTGCCTGATCCATTGGCTTTATTTCCAATCTTAACACCTTTACAATCCTTCCTGAAGTGTCCAGTTTTACCACACTTCCAACAAGTAGCTTTTGGCTTCTTGTTAGGATCTGTTTTGGTGTTATCATGATGCTTACGTTTGCCCTTGTTGTTAAAGTTCCTGGAGGAGTTGTTATGCTCCACCAAATTAACAACTGATGGACCAGCAGCAGTGCTGCTATTTGGCTTGTCAATTTCATGCGCCTTGAGTGATTCCTCAATACGCAAATGACTGCCCAACTCAGTAAGAGTTAACTCCTCCTTCTTATGTTTCAGCATATGCTTGAAATCTTTCCAAGAAGGAGGTAATTTATCGATGATACAAGAGACTGAAATAGCCTCATCCATGTTCATCTTGTGTTGTGTGAATCGACCAAGTATACTAAGAAGTTCATTGTATTGTTCCATGACAGGTCTAGAATCGACCATTTTGTAATTGTTAAAATTACTAACAAGGAACTTCTTACTTGATGCATCCTCAGCCATATATTTGGCTTCCAAGGAATCCCACAGTTCATACGAAGATTCAACATTTTGATAAAGATCAAATAAAGAATCAGACATACCATTGAGAATTAATCCTCTGCACACATAGTCATCATTCTCCCATTTGCTCTTGTTTCTGATCTGTTCCACAGTAGCATCATCCCCATGATCTTCAGGAATCGATGTGGTCAGTACGTACACCACATTCATACTTGACAATAAGAAGTGCATCTTCTTTTGCCACCTCCTGAAATCAACACCTTCGAATTTTTTCAACTTGGAAAAATTAGCAGCCATGTGCCTCATTGCTGCCGCCATTGATTATCACTAATAGTTTCTATCGATTGTTGGTTCTTTTTCTGCTCAGCTCTTCTCGTTCCAACTGAAGTAGTACTTCGTTTCTACTGAAGTTGTACTTCGTTCCTGCTGATCTTGCTTGGTTGCTACTGAACGTTGCTGTTGCACCAGACCTGTGTAGTGTAACTCAGAAAAGGGTTAAGATAATCAATAACAAGGTACCGGATATTCACTTGAAATCGTGTAATCACTTTCCGATAGAAACTATTCGACCCTATGCCCGGGTTACACGAATATCTCTATGGGATAAGACCAAGTGATGTTCTTGATTTTAGGCACAAATCAAGAACTATTGCATTCAAGTGTTTATGTTTTTCTGTGTGTTCTTCATGCAGATGTGTTTATCTCTTTATATAAGAGATATCCTCAAAACACTAAATCATGGAACTATGTATATCTAATTCCCCATTAGATATAACATAATAATATCCATAAAGTAGATCCATGTGGTTACGAGCTTTATAGCTGTGGTTACCCAACTTTACAGAAGGAATAAACCTCAGTGGTTACCCACTCATCAGCAGAAACAAGCCTCAGTGGTTGCCCACTAGTCGGCAGGAACCATTCCTGCTGATAGACTAACACTATCAGCAGAATTGGAATTGCACTTCAGTAGAAACGGGTTTCTACTTCAGCAGAAATGGGTTTCTACTAGTAGCATGAATTCTGCACAACCACATATGAGTCAGGGTGTTCAGGGACCAAATGGGTGTACACTCCGTACCTCCAAACCCATTACCAGGTGTGAACTCATCCCTCAAGTGTACTAAATTTTCCAACATTGTTTGGGTTCATTTTTGTGTTCAGGCTTGCGTTCATTTACTGAGAAGTGTAGATGCTAAGTTGAAGACCGGATGAATAGAGAATGGTAAGTTTCAGAGTCATTCTCTGTTTACTAAGTGAATAGCCAACATGGTGCTGAACGCACCTCTGTTGAGGCGATGTATGATACTTATGAATCACAGTTGATGGTTTCTATTGTACTTCGAGTTGGTGTGATGGTTTGGGTCTCGCACCCAAAATTTTTAAGCAAGTGGTTAGTTTTCAAATACAACTTTCCCTTAGGTATTCGGTCGCTATTGTGTTGTATAAGCCATGGTGTTATTCCACAAAACATACAACCTTAGAGCTTGTCACATAACTTAATAATGTTTGATCACTTATGACATAATCAAACAAATCAATCATTGTGTGAACTCCACAAAACTGCAACCCACAAAAGACAATTACCGGCAAAGTGGTACGACCTCTTTGTTTATGTTACAACCATTTGGTTTCTGGTTTTCCACTTCTATTTTATTGAAACACGCTGTCCTATCAGATCCTTCACAACAAGGAGATTGCAGATTGAATACCTTTTTGATGCATCACTTTTATTGCTAACTTCCTTCTTAGACGGTACATTCACCCCCCATTCTTTACAAAGTTATAAAATTATTTTTATTACTCAAGTGGTTGAAAATAGTTTTCTGGCTGTTGCATACTTGCATTTGGTGGTTAGTTTGAAAATGTTAAAGAGTTAAGGCATGGTTTTAGGGAATTAATCTGATCACTATGATTCCTTTTTAAGACATCTGATCACTATGATCACTATGTTAAAGCAAATCGTTCAAAAGCAATTCACTTACTGCATTCCGGAATGCTTACACATTCTGGTTTCGTGTTTTACATATCTGTGTCTTAGGAGTTAGGTTGAGGGAGGATTAGTGTTATGGAAATGTGTGATAAAGGTTGAAGGATGTGTCTGCGTTCAAGGTTTTTGCTGTAGTATATAATCTCACAAGCAGGGAATGGTTCTTTTCGTTTTTTACATGTTATCAGCTTCGCTTACTACTTGCAGACTGTAAATTTTAAGAATATTCTTCTCTTGTTTTCGGGAAACTGGCGTTAGGGTGTGCATTTGATTAGTTCACCGCACACAATATGGTCACTTAATTCTTGTTACTTGTTAGTGCTGCAGGCGCAAGTATGTTTAAATCAGGGCAACTTCTATGCATCATAGGGCCTCGGACTTGCATATTTTTGACTGGTGTTCTCGTAAAGAGATTTATACCCCTAAATCTTAAGAACTGCATAGGGTTGGGCATGAGATGCACACAGTGAGTGCTGATATATGAAGATACAGCCTGCAACTTTTCAATAAAAAGTGATTAGGACTGCAATGTTCATAGGCCTGACATACAGCCATACAGATGGTAAGTGAGGTTTTGGCTTCTTGGATTGTTGCAGGTCATTTGTGCCTGCAAATGAGTTGCGAGGTTGATGTTCCCTTGATTCCCCTAGGGGTGAGAATTAGTTGCAAACGAGAGGTAAAGGGTCCTACCTGAGCTTTTGCTATAGAATAGTATAGTTCTTTGGGGGAATTTCTAACGGGTGGCCATTCCTCACTGAGTTTTTTGGAGTTCATTTTGGTGTTTAGGCTTGCTTTATTATATATAGGCGTGGATGCCAGCCAAAGACCTCATGGTTGGTGATTTTGTGTAGGTAAATGGGTGTCATTTTGTTAATGGATAATAGCAAGTTTCAGTCATTCCATGTTTATTATGCGAGTAGCCAATGTGGTACTGAACGCTCCTTGATATGTCGGTTGAAGGAATGTATGTTATTTATGAGCCACATATGGTGGGTCTTATTGTATTTACCCTTGGTGTGATAGTTTGGATGTTGCACCCAAAATTTCCAAGCAAGTGGTTAGTTCTTGAACACAACTTTTACTTTACAACACTAGTTATTATTATTCTTGTTAGTAATTTTACATAACTGATAGATGTGAACTGATTGACATTTTCTATTTTAAAACAGACCTAAAGGATATGGTAAAGGGTTTCATCTCACGTAGAAAAACATGTTATTTAACTCCACATTAGCAAATTTTATCTTTAAGACTTCGTCTATAAATCTGTTTACAATGCACGGACAAATTGTCCAAAAACATGCATGAATGTTTCATACACATATACAAATTAGAGTCCACATTTCTAAAAAATTTGTCTTGGTTTAAATAAAGGTTGGAAGACAAACATCATGTGGTAGAGTGTAGGTCATTTGGTAAATCAACCATACTTAAACCGTAAGGCCTGAGGTTCGATTATCATATTATCTCCACTTTGCCTTTTTTTCTTAATTTGTTTTTATTTGAGTTGCTTACAACTCCCCGCTTTTTTATTTTGGTATATTTTAAAATAAATAAAGCTAAAGAAAAAGCTTTTGATGTCACTATAAAGTCAAGTAATCGAACATATTCTCAAACACCTAAACTTCTTCAAAATCGTCATAGAATTTATTGTTCTAAAATCACTTTAACAGTTTAACTTCATCAAGCTATCTATTAAATAACTCACACATGCAAAAGGTGTTTTTGAAACTGATCCAAATATTCAACGACATCCATGTGACTATTGAGGGCTTTGAGGCGACTCGAGTCGCTCTTGGTTGTCTTCATTTCTAGCGAAGACAGACCGACAACTTTGTCGACCAATGTTCATTTTTATATTACAAGGACCAACGGCTATTTTGACTTTGGCTGTACCGTACGTACAATGCCTTGTTGATTCTGCAGAGACATGTTACGAAAAAGAAGTGTGGCTCTCCATGTAAGGTCTCTATTGAGCACACAAGAGTTTGGTCCTTAAGGCTCTTACCATTGTACAACCCAATTTCTACATAAGGTACCCTTCAAACTAATCCAGATGTCACCCATGTTACTAAGAAATGAGGCGAATCGGGTACAACATTGGTGATTTTAGCGCTCATGGTTGCCAACATTTCTAGTGAACGTATCAAGAGACAAAGTCACAACTTTGTCCTACTAATGTACAACACAATCAATCACAAGGGACTAACAAACGCTAGTCACCAGAATTATCCAACATGGATAGATGTGTCACCCTTGCGAGTCTTACCAACACATTGATTAGAGTTACAACCACAAACTCTCAGTTATAATATCTTGTTTAGAATTACGATATGAATCTAAAGCGTTATGCACCAATAGAGATAATTTACTATCTTAGGTTTCGAATACATAACCAGCTTCACCAAAGTGGGATTTTACGAGCGCAAGAGATCTTCCGCGATGAGAAATCTTGTTCTTTTCTTCCTTGGGCATTTCAGCATAACTATAACAAAAATAATAATAAAATTAGTTTGGTTTATTGCAAGCATACGGAAATAAGAAAGGATCAGGGAGATAATAGGTGGCAGGGATGGCGGGTCAAAATTGGTTTGGGTTGAAATGTATCCAAACGGGTTTGGTTCAAAAGAGTGTCAAATCGGATTTAGGTCCATAAGAGTGTCGAAATGGTTTAGGCTCAAACAGGTGGCTAGGTTAGAATAGAGACCTACAAAATCTTCTTTCTACACATTCTAATAGATAATTAATGTAGTAAAAGAAATTCGGAAACGATGTTATTAAAATAATAATCAGAAACCGCAAATAAAAACAATTTAGATGTTTGTACTCTTAAAAGACAGACTTGACGTGACTTTCAACATTTTTACCCATTCAACCCATTTGATGTGTTCCTCTTTTAGCTAAACTTGCTTTGAACCATAGGACCCGTTAAAGATATGAAAAAGCCAAAGACCCGTTTATAAGTTAATTGCTCGTAATTGCCACCTAATAAGGAGATGATCCTATAGAAACAAAGATGGCCTTACGTCTGATCATAAGTTCATAACCATCAGGTTGGAAGACTGGATCCCATCCAAAGTCATTCAGTCCTCTTGCAGGAACAATCTTCCCCTAAGGCTAGTCACAGTGGTGACTTAGGTCACCGGGTGCCACGTCAGCTTTCTCACTCCGGTGACCAGACATGACCAATGTGCCACAGTGGTGACCGACTTTTTTTTTTTTGTGCAACGGTTGAATGTTGAATTTAAAGTGTGTTGTGACCGATTGTGTTTTAATCCCAACCATGACCGATATTTGACCTCCCCTCCACAATGGTGGTAACCGACATTCAATTCGGTCGAGCAAGATGACCAACCGATATATTCCAGTGCACTGTGACTAGCTTCCCCTAAAAGGGTACATTATGTGTAAAATTATTTGAAATGCCAATCTTTCAAAACCTAGTACGACCATTCATAGGTACATGCAAATCACATCTGAGACTTCAAAAGATCAGTTACCCGTTTGATATCTTAGGAAACAAAGTGAAAAATGTAGAATTGTAGAGCATACCTGGGTCTTTCCCACAAACGTAATGGGTTCATGATTTGGCCCAATAGCAAGAG
The DNA here is from genome assembly GCA_021014915.2 of Artemisia tridentata subsp. tridentata. Taxonomy (NCBI): domain Eukaryota; kingdom Viridiplantae; phylum Streptophyta; class Magnoliopsida; order Asterales; family Asteraceae; genus Artemisia; species Artemisia tridentata. The sequence goes on along the minus strand of CP139505.1, from coordinate 403,762,977 downwards.
AAAATACACACAGAGCATAGGCAGATTTATCCTCATAAGCCATCAACATGTTGTTTAAACGCAATTCAAGTGGTTAATTAACTTTATTCTTTTATAGTTTAACATCAAAGTGAATACGACATAAAGATTATTCTATATACCTTCATGACCAAGCTTTTGAAGAAACCACTTGCTATAGATCAGCATTTGCCATCCGTTAACACACATGAGAAAGGAAAATCGATAAATCAAAACATACCAAATTTCACGCGACAAAGATATTCATTTTGAGTTATTCAAAAAGTGTCACAACAGTCAAGTGTTATTTCTAGTATGTCCTAAAGTTGCAAGTGATCAGAAAGTCTTCGCTGTTCGGAACGTGACACGTAGATGATTAAAAAAACTGGCTTAAAAGACAGAAAAACTAGCAGTTTTTTCACCGACAAAAAGAGATGAAATACACTTTCACTAATCTAGGAACTGTTGTGTCCAATACTAGCTACAAGCTAGAATACTAACCCGTTCATTAGCTAAAGGTAAAAACCATGATGTAAATAATGTGGCATCGGAACTCACAATCTCACAAGAGATGTCTTAGTTATGCTACCACGTCTTGTTAACAATATAAACAGATTGAACAAGCAAATTATGGAAAGTTTAAATGTGCTGCAAACCTACGTCACAATAATCAGCTTTGTTAACAATATAACGCATATGAGCAAACTCGTGCACGGACATGATCACAAATAGATAACACTAGAACATGATCAAACCTTGCCAAAAACGAGCATATAATTGTGTTTAGACTATAGTCATGTTTGTTCTTTATGAAGTAGGACATACGAAATTAGATATGGTATAGTAGTGACTAACCGGACAAACCCTTAAGAGCATTGAAACAAAGACAATTATCTTCCACCAACATTGGTCCTTTCACCTACACACAAAACACAATCACAAAACACACTTCCACGTCAAAACCTTATAACAAACATAAAGCCTTATATAAAAAACACAAACCTTATATATATTTAAAAAAAAAAAAATTGAAATCTAAAGATATAATATTACTTAATATATTGTTCTACGTAGGGATGAGCACGGTACCGGTACCGTACCGATCCCGTACCGAATTAGTGGTACCGATTTTTTCCCGAGCATAAATTAGTGGTACCGGTACCGTACCGAACGGGATTCGGATACCGGTACCGGGAAATCGGGATTTCCCGGTTTTTTTTCGGGAATTTCCCGATTTGGTACCGGTCCCGTACCGAATTAGTGGTCCCGAATTTTTTTTCTCTTTATTTCGTAGTACCGGTACCGTACCGTATATCGGGAATCGGTACCGTTTCGGTACGGTGCCGGTATGGTTTCGGTTCGGTTCCGGGATTCGGTTCGAAATGCTCATCCCTAGTTCTACGATTGTTGACTTGGCAAATAGTTTAACGAGAGTTAAAACACAAAAAGTATATGTACCTGATTAGCAGCCAATCTAACTTTCTCTTATGAAATATATCTTCCGGATCACCTTGCAATTCTGGCACTGATAAGTAAACTAACCAATTACAATAAAAATACAATAATAAATTATTAAATTATTAAATGATAAGTTTACTTACAGTCAAGCTTTAGTGACTGAAAAGGAATAGATTGTCCCAAAATAACTTTGACTTCTTCAAGCTTCTTTCCACTCGCCACCACACGCGCCGCCGCCATTTTACAGTTGACTTTTTAAGTATAACTGAAAGTCATGGCCCTGTCGTTATTATTATAAGACCACTTGCATCAACTGCGTCAAAGTGGCGTTAAGTTGTAATTTTGGGCCATTTAGCGCACGTTACTATGCGTTATCCGATGTGAGCAATTGAGTTAAAGCTGCGTTAACGGGGTGCGTTACCCGGTTAACGTAGCGTTAAGCTACTTTTTGTAAAATTTTTTTTTTTTTTTTTTTTTTTTTTTTTTTTTCACTTTGGCCCCCTTTTAAGGGTAGATTGTGTAAAAATATTTGATATAAAGTTGAGTTAAGGTGTGTTAAAGCTGATTTATTGATGTGTGCGTTAAAGCTGAGTTAAGTTAAAGGGTGAAAAAGCTGACGTGACATGCCTTAAAATTTAAAGCTGGGTTAACTGATGTGAGTGGCCTAAGAGGCAATTCTTAAAGTACCCCAAAAGGTATAATAGTAGTCACCCATGTGCCCCAAAAATATTCATTTTCTTCGAATACCCCATGGGCGAAGGTTTATTTGTGACACGTGTCCCCCTTTTGTAATTGTGCAAATAAACCCTTGTAAGCTAGTATTACAGGTACTTACTGGGTTCAAATTTTTTTGAGGAACTTATTTTTTGTCTTTTTATAAAAAAGTTGTTAACAACATTTTTAGTCCTTATTGTTTACTTGATATTTCATTTTTCTTTCTCTTTTATAAATAAAAACACATCTCATTTTTTGATTACACTATGTCATTTTTTGGTCATACATATACAATCTCCATATATGCCAAATCTATAGAAACTTTGTGACATCTATTTATAATCCAATTACTAATATATTGTATTTTAATAAATATAATTAAATACGAGAGGGAAAGAAACAACCCAACATGTGTGTGTCCAGAAACAGAATCCAAAAGAGTAAAGGGATTGTTTAGGATTGCTTATTTTTCTTGTTAATGCTACTAACTCCTTTAGAAAATCACATATAATCTGCTTTAAAATAAGTACTTCATGAAACTTTGTTACATCTATTTATCATCCAACCATCTCCGGCCACAACATCTCTACTCTACCCTCCACCGTTATCCACCACCACAGTAGCACTACCACCGAGAGGAACCACCAAGGATGGTGTGGCACTACCATCTGTATAAAATTAGTTCATACCTTTGAATGATTTTACAATCTGTATAAAACCCAGAATTTGGATCATCATCTTATTGGTTGAATGGCGTCGGATCAGATGTTGTCTAAAAAGCAACAGCAATTGGAAAAGGTAATCTTTTTTATAAATTGCATTATGTTTATTTACATAGTTTTTCAAGAATCAGTGTTTATTTGAGTTTGATGTTAATTTTATTGACAGTAGCACTACCATCTGTGGTGGTGGATAACGGTGGAGGGTGGAGATGGTGTGGCCGGAGATGGTGGTGGTTGGATGTTGTATATGTGTGACCAAAAAATGAGATGTGTTTTGATATATAAAAGAGAAAGAAATAGTGTGACCAAAAAATGAAATACGAAGCAAACAATAAGGATCATAAATATGTAGTTAACAACTTTTTATAAAAAGACAAAAAACAAGTCGCCCAATAAATTGTGGGACCAGTCGCTCAAGAAGTAACTATGATAATAGCTTACAAGGGTAGTACTTGCACAAGTACAAAGGGGGACACGTGTCACAAATATATGATAGTCGCCCAAAAATTCAGGGGCGACTCGCCCAAGAGGCATTTGAAGAAAATGAATTTTTTTTTTGCACATGTGGTGAGTACTATTGTACCTTTAGGTACTTTAAGAATTGAGATTTATTATAACATGGGTTAAGCCCATATGTAAAAAGTGTGTAAAAGTTTATGTTAAATAGATGGAGATGGACGAAATATGATATCTTACGGGGGTTCAGCTGGTAAGTGGACTATGACTTTACTTAGAAGGTCTATGGTTCAATTCCCAGCAGAATCTTCTTCTTCTTCTTCTTTTTTTTTTTTTTTTGTCATTTCACTTTCAGATAACATCATACTAGTTTTTCCTTTAAAATGGGGAATCAAAAGTTATACTTCTTTAATAAATAGAGCATAAGGGGCGCATGGTGTCGTTTTGTTGGTGTTATGGAAAAAGTGATGTCGCACCATCACTTTTTTCCCATAACACCCGAATCCACAAAAAACACCACTTCATCCTATAACACTGCCGTCGTGCACCCCTAGACCCACTAAAACACAAATACAATACACACAAAACTGAAAAAAACCGGAACATTTGGGCCAGTCCAGACGACGCGACACTCAAAAATGCGGGCGCTCTTGGGCCTTGAAATTAACTTTTAGCAAAAATTGTTTAGCGATACATGATTTTATGTTTTATTTGTACTTTTAAATACCATGATGTATGTTATATCTTTAATCGTTTTATTAAGCCTTTTGCACACGGTGTTCATACTCTAAGCTATAACATTGTTAATAACCATGGCTCCGGAGAGTAGACCACAAAAAAACGAAGCTCTTAACAGATCTCAAAACCAAACTAAATACAAAAAGCTAAAAAAAATCAAACAGTCTCGAAATCCAATAGTTCCCAATCGATCAAACGTTTGTTACTAAAACAAAATTAACAAATTCATAACAATATCTATGTGTTATACATAAGAATTTCATCAGTGTGACAAAGAAATATGCAATCTAACTTCTGTGTTCAACAAAATTTAGCTATAACAAAACACGGCAAATTTAATCTTTGAAATATTTGCTAGAATATCCTTAGTTTGTAAACGCGTGGAAAACTTTCTTTAAACATATATGAAGATTTTGTGAGTAAAACGTATTCATGGTTTTTGACCCGTCACAATCCGAGTGTTTACCTCATTGTTACTATACAATTTATGTTTGAGAATGCTTTATCCAAATAAATAATACAAAGTATGTTACATAACTATATTATTTATTGGATAAAATTTTAAGCTATAACATTAATCATATGATACAATTACGAAACATCTACTATTAGTAAGTCTAATTATGGGTTATTTTAACCGATTATTACATTATCAAGTTTTAGAATAAGATAATGAGTCGGATAACCAATTAGAGTTGATTATCCTACATTTACTTTCTAATTCTAAAGCTATGTTAAGTTTGTTGTAGTGAATCAAATTCTATTGATTTTATAATATAACTTTAACTTTCTCAAGCTTATAAATGTTGATGGTTTTTTTCTTTTGTGTTTGTTTGTATTAAAAGTTATAAACGCTTAAGTACTATTTGGGATAAGGCCACAAAAACTTTTTTTAACAATATCATTTGTCGTGTATTAGAACATTTGATTTTATAATATAACTTTTAACTTTCTCAAGCTTACAAATGAAAGATGTAGGAGAATACTTGGTATGTGGAATCAAGAGCACATGGTAGAGTGAACTAATATGTGGCTTATTCTCAAGGTTAGTGGCTTTGTTTGGGTTAAGCCCATTTCTGAAGTTTTTGTCTTGCTGTACGTCACCCACATGTCACACTTTCGTCATATCCTGGGAGCCCAGCCCAGTCCTTTTGTCAGCCCAATTGCCTTTCGCTTATTTTTTCCCCCAAACTATCCGCTGATACTGTTTTCATACATATCTGTTTTTTCTGGGGTCCACCATTTCCGAGGTTAGTCGATTGGTGTTGGTATGGTGATTTTTGCTTTATTGTTTTCCGTTCATGTTTATTTGTTTGATGTTAATGTTTAATTGTTGTTGTTGGTAACGCCGGTTGTTTTTTTTTTGTGGGTTAACTATGTTGTTTTGAACTACTGTTTTTGTTCTGGGATTAATAGATTGTGATAACTGTTTCAGAAGATCGTGACTAGCAGAAGAAGAATCTGGTATCCGTTTTTTTCGTTACTGGCTTTACTTGATTGTTGTTGGTACGTTTATTATTGCTTTGCTGTTGGTGTTTAATTGGTTGGTGGTAGCCTTTGATTGAAAGTAATCTGCAATTAGTTCTCTTTAGGCTATAGCATATTTACAGATTTAAATCTAATCCTTCTGCCTAAAAAACTTCTTATTTGTGGATGGATAAACTGTATGTTTAAGTATAGATGGTTTCAATGTAATAGGAAAACCGCATACTTATGTTTACATTTACGTATCCAGTTTTGTTATTATCAATGTGAGTAATATTAGTATCTCAACTTCTCTTTTTCGGTAGATCTTAGTAGTAGCAATAATTCATTCAAGACATGGGTTCAGTAGCATAGCATATGCAAACATTCAAGTATATTTATCTTTTTGTATTATTCAGAAAGATATTTTTCCACTTTTCCTTCCTTAAATGCGTTTAAGTTGCTGGTCTATTATCGAATATTTATAGGTGACTCCAAATAATAACAAACTCTGTTTGGTCAAGTGTACAGTTGCTGTTCAAAACATGGGTTGAGTAGCATAGCATATACAAACATTGAAGTATATTTATCTTTTTGTATTATTCAGAAAGAGAGCTGTCTTTGTATCAATTGTCATTTTAGTAATAACTGGCGAAAGTAGTTTTCCACTTTTACTTGGTTAAATGCGTGTAAATTGCTGGTCTATTATCGAATATTTATAGAATTAGTCTGCTGTAGTTGAGGAGAGTCTGGGATGAGGCCACAATTATTTGCTTAATTTCATTAAAAATATTTGGTACATGCCTTTGATTGCCTTCAGTTTGCAGTTAAAAAGATCAGATATGCATCAGTTGAGGATAAAGAAAAAAAAAATAAGTGATATAAATGCGTGGAGAATAATGTGTTGAGGATAAAGAAATTGTACTAATTTTGCATTTGAAGTGATTTTATATCAGAAAATAGGCTTTTACCCAAACTTTTGGAACATAGGCTATCTTTGGTGTTCGATTTTTGACATTTTCTTTTTGGCTGAATTGAATTTGGTATGATATAATGCATGGGTTCGACACTTGAAGTGGCAATGTTTGTATGTTTCAAAGGTGTTATTTTTACTATTTTGTATTACTTGAGCTCGACATGAAGGAGCTGCTCTTGTCCGAGGACATGACCTCAGATAGGAAGGCGTGGAGGGATAGAATTAGGATATGCGGGTAGCTTAGGCTAGGTGTGTTGGGTTGTTTTGCCTTAGCTTTAGGCCCCGTGCGTTGTCTTGCTTTGTTTTGTTTGGTTGATTTGCCTTAGCTTTAGGCCCCGTGCTTTGTCCCCTTTGCAGCTTTGCTTTGTCTGTTTTTGTGCCTTAGCGTTTTGTGACTTTGTTTGCCTGTTTTTCTTGGTTCTTTGCTCTTTGCTTTTTGTGCCTTAGCGTTTTGTGACTTTGTTTGCCTGCTTTCTGTGTTTGCTTGTTTTGCCTGCGTTTGACTGTTTGTTGTCTGCTTTGCTTTTCGGTTGCTCCCCTGCCTTTGCTCTCTCACGCGCACACACGCACTTGCCGGAGGTCTCTTTGGAAGCAGCCTCTCTACTCCCGGGTTCGCCTTGGGGTAGGGGTAGGGTCTGTCTACACCCCACCTCCCCCATACCCTGCCCCGGCGGGATTGGGTATGTTGTTGTTGTTGTTGTTGTTGTGTATTACTTGATTTGTTTTTTCTGCTAAGTTATCCGTGCCGGGATGAGGCTTATGTTTCGTGTGTGATGATATTTATAGAAGTTTTATGTGTTTGAACAAATTTTGAACAGATATGGTGATTCCTCCACCAGTCAGGGCTCAAAGAATCACAAACTATCTGAAGCCATATCTCTTGAAAATGCACTTTTCTAACAAATTTGTAAGTGCACAAGTGATTCATACCCCAACTGCAACTGTTGCCTCTTCGGCAAGCTCACAGGAGAAGGCTTTACGGGAAGCCTGGAATAATACACAGCAAAGCACTAGAGACGTTGCTGCTGCTGCTAAGATTGGGAAGCTTTTAGGTGAGAGGTTGCTACTTAAAGATATTCCCGCTGTTTCTGTTGTTTACAAGAAAGAGCAAAGATACCATGGTAAGGTGAAAGCAGTCATAGATTCTTTAAGAGAAGCAGGTGTCAAGTTGCTTTAAATTGTGTTGCTTTTTTATTGACTCATCTGATGGTTTTCTTGTAATAAATTGGTAAAACGAATCATGTACATTGGATTATTAGCAACTCTAGGTATCAATTGTTCGTGCATGGATGACAACATTGTATTGGACTGCTAAAATGCATCCGTGGTGTCCAAGGATGAGTCAGGTTATTTAAATCTGTTGTATGATGGATTTCGTTCTGTGTTTTATCTGCATGCTTTTGTAGGTTATATTACTAATGGAAGTACATTCCATGTGATCTTTGCGCATTTGAAGTAAGTCGATATTTGATAGCTGTTTTATGATGTACCTTCTGTTATATAGTCAACTTATAGTACATAAAAATGGAATGATGTACAGTATGCAGTTTCGTTTATGAATTTCGCTGTTTGACAGATGTTTTAATTGTTAAGATGTTAACTTTTGAGATGTTTGACAGATGTTTTAATTGTTAAGATGTTAACTTTTGAGACGTCTGCCTATTAATTTCATAACCACACAAAACAATTCTAGAGATGGAAATGACCCACAAATTAAAGTCAAGTTATATGTATATGAGATTTGGCCTATAAGTAATGAATGTGTACTGATATGGGTAGAAATGGAAATGACCCACAAATTAAAGAAAAAAAATAAGTGATATAAATGCGTGGAGAATAATGTGTTGAGGATAAAGAAATTGTACTAATTTTGCATTTGAAGTGATTTTATATCAGAAAATAGGCTTTTACCCAAACTTTTGGAACATAGGATATCTTTGGTGTTCGATTTTTGACATTTTCTTTTTGGCTGAATTGAATTTGGTATGATATAATGCATGGGTTCGACACTTGAAGTGGCAATGTTTGTATGTTTCAAAGGTGTTATTTTTACTATTTTGTAGTATTTAATTTGTTTTTTCTGCTAAGTTATCCGTGCCGGGATGAGGCTTATGTTTCGTGTGTGATGATATTTATAGAAGTTTTATACTTTTATGTGTTTGAACAAATGTGGTAGAACTATATTAGTACCTAGGGTCAAGGATAGTCGGTTTCTGATTCAAAATCAAGATGATATTTGTTACTTTGTTTGTTTCTAAAAGCTTAAACCTATTGTGCCCTACAAATTTGAATGAATTTACATTGGGTTTAAGCAGAACAAGTATAATTAAAGCTTATTATACCCTTCCATAACAGAAGCTTAGGACTAAAAAGACAAGCAAATAACTAATTCAGCATGAGATCTTATTGAAAGATGTTCCAAATATACACTAATTGTACTTTTCATGAAACAAGGAGTATTAAATTGTGTTGTTTGTATTATGGTACAATGGGAGTGTGGGCTTAAGCTCTTGGTTGCATATGTGTCTACTAGATCTCTGACAATTTTAATATTTATAAGTATGTATTATTCAATTATTTCATAAGCATAGTATGCTAATTGCAACCATATGATTCTATTTTAATAAATAATATGGCTGGCAGTGTTTGTATGTAGTAAATGATTGGTCCCATGTGTTATCTCATCTTGCTTTGCATCTTTAGATCTTTGGAAATTCTTTGTTTTTTGTTTTGGAAAGTTTTTATAAAAAGGTCACAGCTTTTTTAGAGACTATTAAATAATACTCTTATGACTACAATATCTGATGCAACAAAGATTGTATCCTAATACTCTCATCTAACCATCCTTTTTTTTTTTTTTTTTTTTTTTTTTTTGGGTTTGCGCAGTTAAAGTTTCAGGGCAATGATCTTTGACAATACCGGCGAATTAACATTAACGTGCTTCAGTGACGAAGCGCACATAATGATAACAGAATGCGCTAAGGTTGTTTCAGAACTGGGTTACACAGATCCATACGTGGCACCGCCTGTTCTAACTGCACTGGAAGGTACGACCCATCTCTTTCAACTGCATTTTTCAACATAATCTACAAAGGAAAAAGCCGACTACATTCTAGATACAGTAATGGAAACCGGAACACATTTGTTACCACCACCAGAAACAGTTCCAGCAGCCAACGAAGGCCAGCCCTCAACAATTTTACCAGGATCAGCCAACGAAGGCCAGCCCTCAACAATTTTACCAGGATCATAGAAGTTAGTAATGTTGTGGCTTATTGGTATTGTTGTTAAAGTACCATTATCACCACTGCTTATGTATTAGGACCGTACAAGCTTTTGCTTTTGTAAATTAAATAGATTTGCTTTGAACCACTAACGATAACGCATGGATTCGGATTATGGCCCAAAGGTGCTAGCCTTTTTTACATTTTTTGTATCACGTGAGAATACGAAGAAGGAATCGCCGGTTGCGGCGGCACGAAGCCTTCCTCGTTCTATCTTAAATAAAGGTAGGATTGTAGGAAGACATGCAACATGTGGAGTCTAGGTCATTTGGTATTGAACGACACTATAACTGAAAGGTCTCCGATTTGAATCTCATGTTATCTACACTTTGCCTTTTTATATTGGCATCTTTTAAAATAAATTAAGCTAAAGAAAAAACTCTTAGATGTCACTATAAAGTCATGTGAACAAATTCTCAAACACTTGAACTTCTTCAAAATCGCCATATAATTGATCGTTTTGAAATCACTTTTAACAGTTTAACTTCATCAAATTATCTATTAAACAACTCACTCGTGCAAAAGGTGCCTTTCAAATTCATCGACATCCATGTGACTATAAATTGAGGGCTTTGTGGCGACTAAAAAAAATGTTTATGTAATCGGAAAAATGGTTACGGTTGCCATCATTTCTAGCGATGACGGAGTAACAAGTTTGTTCTACCGGTGTATAACTCAATCAATCACTAGGTACCAACAAACACGATCCACCAGAATTATCCAAAACGGATAGATGTGTCGTACTCACGAGTCAGCACCAAACGCCCTATAGTTTTGAGTCATGTTCACCTACTTTGCATTATGTTGACTTTTGCACCATCATGTATTTGAAACAATCAGTTTTTGAACCAGTGCACTTATATATCATCGTAACTCATTCAATATCAATGAATAATAATTATACTCTAAATGTTAAATTAAACATAATTAGAAGGTTGTATGAATTGGGAACACCCTTTGAACAATTTTTAAACTAAGTGACCAGTTCGGCCCGTTCCTCGTTTAGATAATAATGATTTGATCCATTGTACACGCATTTCATTAACATGAAGGCATGTTATTCAAAAAGCACAAAACGAGTTGCATTACCGCCATTTTTCTCATCAACCACAACCAAGCAAAAAAGAATGAAAATGTGAGAGTAAACCCTCATGAGGATCTCTGAATTTAATTGCACCATCACTTAATAACCGTATTAAAGCTTTCGCACTATTATCAAAGTAGCTTCAACAAACAACACCATATAATGAACACATAAATGGTAAATAGAAATGTAAGAGTCAAAATTTATATCCCACATAGGTTAAATAACTGAAATCCTTCTTGTTTGTATACTATAGTAAACGAGCTCCATACATGTTTAGAATATTACCCATGTTTTCCAGGGAATCGGTTGTTAATGAAGTTAATTATGAAGCTAATAAAAGTCAAACTTCATTAACAAACAGTTAACTGGAGAGCAAATAACCAACTGGCTTAGCTTAGTTGGCCACCTGGGCTCCTTCTGGAGCTTGGGGGGGGGGGGGGGGGGGGGGGGGGGGGGGGGGGGGGGGGAGTTTTGCCCGGGTTCGAGTCCTGCAAGGGACAAAAAATCCGGAGTTTCTTCCTCGTGCGAAGCCGTGAGTCTAGGAGTTTCCCTTCGCGGGTCTCTCCTAGTGGTTCGGGTCCCGGGGCCTGCCCGTATGGATGGTTTAACTCGGGGGTCGGATTTCATTGTGTGATTGTGGTGCCGTTCAAAAAAAAAAAAAAAAAACCCTGGAGAGCAAATATAATATGCTTGACATTTTTGGTTTTTGTTCTCACGGCTACTCCAAACTGTTTATTTACAAAGATTGTCCATTTCTTAGGACACCGTATATTCTAAAAGAAAAGCTTCGGCGTTAGTGTCCATTTTTTTTGTTCTCACGGCTACTCCAAACTGTTTATTTACAAAGATTGTCCATTTCTTAGGACACCGTATATTCTAAAAGAAAAGCCTCGGCGTTAGTGTCCATTTTTTTTGTTCTCACGGCTACTCCAAACTGTTTATTTACAAAGATTGTCCATTTCTTAGGACACCGTATATTCTAAAAGAAAAGCCTCGGCGTTAGTATCCATTTCAATCTCTAAACGTAGCACCGTTCGAGCTAAACTTATCTAACCCCTACCATACAATGCCATATTGATTCTGCCGTGACATGATACAAAAATGAATCAATGCATAACCCGACCTCCACGTAATGTATCTATTGATCGAGCACTTATCCACAAAAAGGTATAGATTGGCAGGGACACCATGACCCCGGGTGTCTTCTGGCACCAGCCATTGTCCACCCCACAAGGAATAGCTCCGGGCAACTCTCCTGGCCTAGTGGGGCACCAACTGGAGTGAGCCGGGCAACTCTCCTGGCCTAGTGGGGCACCAACTGGAGTGAGCCAGGCAACTCTCCTGGCCTAGGTACCCACCTCCGCCAAACCTATGGGCTCACTTGATCGAGCACTTATAATTTTGGTTAAGCTCTTGCAGAGCTGAACAATTCAGTTGTCACAAAAACAAAGAACGTAAACTGATGTATCATCACAAAGATGAAGGTAATGCATCGATTCTGGATTTCATTTACATCACAAATGAATTGTTGTGGACTCTATAAGGTCGCAACATCAACTCATTTTACACGAACATTAATAAATTTGGACTAGATTAAATCTATACTCTATGAAATATTACTATATAGTTGTACTTAACTTATGATACATAATGATAAACAATTTTCACAAACTACAACAAAAATTAAATAGACAGACCAAGTGAGTTTCTCGACCAATTTAGGCACAAAATGTTACTTTACATTACCAACAACGACATTTAATTAACTTCATGGCATGTAATATAAGAAATACACAAGAAATTGCATCATCGTCCTTTTTTTCTTGATCGCAACCAAACAATAAAGAACGAAAATATTAGCGTAAATCCGTCTGAAATCACTCAAATTGCGCTGTCTCTTAATAAGTACTATATTAAACTTTGGTGTAAATTATAAGAGTGGCTACAAAATACAAACGATCGACAATGAACACATATAAATACAACGACTTTTATTATAATGAACCGATAACTAATATAAATTAGAATACAAGAAATGCATGAGTCAGCATGTAGGTATTATGTAGAGTATATGATAAAAACCATTTCAACATATATCCCACATAGGTAAAAGAAACTAAATCTTGTTTATATGCTATAGACAATAACTTGCATACATGTTTAGAATATTACTATGTTTTCAATCACAAGTCTGTACAGGAGTTTGATTTACTAGACTTCGTTACAAACTTATAATGGAAAATGTATATAAAGTTCACTTTTTTTTGCATCTTTTGGCACTTGAAAAAATGGGTACTCCAAACTCTGTATTTACAAAGGTGTAATTATCCAAAATGTAGAGCTTAATCAATCACAAGGTAACATCGAAGTGTATTTATCCAAAATGGTATGTAATCCGGGTTCTAATTCTGGGGACTAAATGTTTGAAAAAGAGGGGTTGGACCCATTACCTGACCCAACTCGCATGTTTTGCCACTTATAGCTATTTCATACAAAATGGAACAGGTAACTAGTCAAAATCAATAAATTTTAGTGTGGGTCAAACAGGTTGAGCTGACCCGATAACTCTTCTTTGTCTCTAATTTAGCTGTTTGACCCCTCACCGTTAGCGAGAACCCTTTTTGACCCGTTATCCGACCCAAACTACTGTTTTGCCAACTGTAATTCTTACCCAATCCACCAGGAATCCTTTGTCTTTGCAGATTGGAGGGCGTCCAGTAACGATTTCCAACAGAAGAACACCAAAAGAATAGATGTTACCATGGACATCCAAATGGCGTGCTTGTAACGAACTCGGTTGAACACACATTGCGCCTTCGTTGCTGATAGTACTAGAGTTGTTCTCCGATCTCGTAAGAATGGTTTTCCAGCTTTCAAAATCAACTAGCTGCAAGAATCCATAAAGCGAAAAAAGTTAAGTGCTTCTCAATTAATGTTTATATTTATTATTTGTATAAAGCTCGTACCTTTGGTGAGAAATCTTCTATAAGATATACTGCACTAGAGTTCAGCTCATATATAGTAAAAGGTGGTTCTATTTCCGTGTCAAGATACTTCAGACCTTTTGATATTCCTACAATGATCATCATTCTTCGTGTCCAACTTAGCGGTTGACACCCTTCTTCATCTGCATAAAATATATATATATATATATATATATATATTAGATTCAATTATATTTCTGTATGAAAATCTTGAAACTAATGATTCTTAATCCTATCGAGTGAGACTTACAATGAAGGTGCTCAGATAACGTCCCATTGGATGCATATTCGAAGACTAAAACTCGTGTAAATGGGACACTTCGATATAATACCCCATCAATTTCCCGATGTTTTCGTGATTTAGCCTTGCCAGATCTGCCACCTGATCAACCAAAGCGAAAACGTTACAATGAGTCGCAATAAATCATTATATAAAGAAACTCACTGTTTGTTCTTATGCGTTCATATCTATATATGCAACATGATTAAGTGTCCCACACAAAACATCAAAATGCCTAGTTACTGTACTCATAATGAAACAACCTCATATCATACTTATAATCTGATTTAACACATGAAGTAGCTTATAGTAAGACGTATTTATTGTGTTTTCTGATATTTGTAATTTGCTTAAAGGCTGATTTTTCACATTTTTCTGATGGCCCAACAACATCCATCTCATATAAAATTCCAAAACTGTTTAAAAGTATTATAATTATGTCGTTTAAATATTTGTGTTTGATAACTTGAAAGGATTATTTAGTATCTGATTTAATTACTTTTCTTAACAGTTATCAGAAGATCCAGGCAAAATACTTCACGTGTATCGGACATCAGTCATGGCAGGTGAAGCAATCTTTTGGATTCGAATATCTAATGACATTTTGTGAATGACGACAACTATATTTCAACAGAATTGTAACATAAACACTACTTTCATTGTTAGATAAGCATTGGAAGATGCTTGATACACCATTATAAGAATAGAATATGGAATGGAGTATTGTTGCAAGTAAAGATAAAGTTAAGAATGATATAAATAAAGGAATACATTGCTTTCATTGTTAGATAAGCATAGGGAGATACTTGATCCAACATTATAAAAATGGAATATGGAAGAGTATTGTTGGAAGCAAAGATTTCATTGTTAGATAAGCAACAGAAGATACCTGATCCAATATTATAAGAATGGAACATAGAATCGAGTAATGTTGGAAGAAAAGATGAAGTTAAGAAAGGTATAAATAGAGGGATTAGCACATATACCTCTCCTTAACAGTTATCAAAAGATCCAGGCAAAATACTTCACGTGTATCGGACATCAGTCATGGCAGGTGAAGCAATCTTTTGGATTCGAATATCTAATGAAATTTTGTGAATGATGACAACTATATTTTAACAGAATTGTAACATAAACACTACTTTCATTGTTAGATAACCATAGGATGATACTTGATACACCATTATAAGAATAGAATATGGAATCGAGTATTGTTGCAAGTAAAGATAAATTTAAGAATGATATAAATAAAGGAATACATTGCTTTCGTTATTTCTTTTCCTTTCCTAATGGCCTTTCAAAATATATATCTGTTGATCATAGGATTGAACCATAAATACCGTCAACTCTTACGTTGAATAATTTGGATGTCATGATCAAATTCATGTATTTTTAAGTGACTAGTAATTTATAACAAACAATAGTTTTTCTATGAACATCGATGGGCATAACATACAATTTCATTTTTAAACTACGTATTTTTTCTTCAAGAACAAGTTAGAAATAGAAAGTGCAGCACATTTTTCTATAAACAGATGACCTATGTCATACTCCGTAACATCTATAGCATAACTGTAAATGTAATAACATCAATTATGGGACGTAATTGTACATCCATTCCAAATGCATAGACGACATTTTATTGGAACATCACTTTAAAATAGGTAAAATGCTATTATACTTTCATACTACTTTTTAGTTACATTTTGAATAAAAGAATATACTTTACCCATTTAAGTAAGTTTACTTTGCTTTCAGTTCAATCAAGGAATGGACTAAAATACACCTACCTCACGTTTAGAATCTAAGTGTGACTATTAAAGGAGCGAGGTTTTGTATCGAATGCTATATTTCTCTTGTGTAACCAAACATATTCTGTTTCATTCCTCTATAAAGGTGTACTCCGCTCTTATCTTCATTACATCCAGACATCAGCCCGTTTAGATTTTCATAGGAGTATCCAACTGGTATGTCTCTATTTTCTTTCATTTTCGATGCATCTTTATATATGTTTTTTGTTTGGGTGATATGCATTGCTAAGTTATAATGTGTGTTTTATTCCATTCCTTGATTGAACATAAATCAAAATCAACTAATTTAATATGTTTCTTTCATTAAAAATGATTTGCAGCCAACTCGCTGCACTTGTGATTATTAAGGGTAAAGTTAGTTATAGTAGCGTTTGTGTTTGTGTGTGTTACGTTTTTATTCCATTCACATAACTATTTCACACTCAAAATATACAACAAAACACCACCACAGCAACGCACGGGCTACCCCACTCGTTATTATTACAAAGACATTAATGTTAGATGTTCAAGTTTACACTTTACACTGTAGATGATACACTTTTCTTATCAAAGTTCTTAATTAAAATTTATATTACCTTGCAAAACCAATACCAACCCAAACATACAAGTGGTCTACCATGTATGGGGTCCAACTGGAAAAAAAATACAGCATAGTTCATTAAAGTAATCTACATCTAAATATAAGATAACGTTGAAAAACACAATTTAACAACTTTCTCCTACATGACCAAGTTAGTTTTAAAAAATTAACATATCTGAAAATGTTAATTAAAGAGCAAAGTCTATACTAAAACACAATAAAAATCATATTTGTTTCACACACATTAGAGCCAAATCGAATTTAAAATAACTTATAGAATTTGTACACCTAATTAGTTTATATTATACTATTGTGTGATTCAACACTGCACAACATCTTCATTCCATCGTAAACACCCTTTATTATAATGCAAATAATACTACTGTAAATCATGACAATGATTTTTGATTCATTCAAATAAAATCAAAAGACCATACCTGTCATATATTTTTGACTCGATTTTGCCTTGTAGTGTGTTACAACCTGATAACAAATACTAACCATCTTATTGTTGACAGACATCTGGTGTTCAACAAACTTGCTTTGCTCAATTAGCCCTACAACCTTGAGAGTTCGTGTGATCTTTGAAATCTGTCTTAGTTTTCAAGGTAATTTTACTTACATATTTAGCATGCATGTTTCGTATAAAGTTACATATTGTAGACCAAATGAGATTTTATTTGCCCACGCTCTGTTAGATTAATAAGGCTTGAAAAAGAGCCAGGTGAATAAGGCTCAATGTTTTCATTTTGGTTTTTGTTATTATCATATTGCGTAGATCCATGACCCATCTATTTTAGTTATAACCTTGTGTAATAAAATTACGAGTCGCCAAATAGCACTTTAAATAAGCAATTTGAAACTGGATTAAGATGTGTCTTTGGGTATCTAAAACTCAACACACAATAGAGTGAAATTGAGTAAGCATTAACTCGTCTGAAAGATTAGTTAAACTACATGATGGTATAAAAAATCTCATACCATAACACATTTGCACTAACTGTCACTTTACAAACTTTATTAATTTATATTAATTAAAAATTTCTATTACCTTGCAAAACCAATTCCAAACCAAATATTTGTTAATTAAAGGGCAAAGTCTATACTAAAACACAATAAAAATCATATTTGTTTCACACATATTAGAGCCAAATCGAATTTAAAATAACTTATAGAATTCATGACACCAATTAAGATTCAACACAACATATTCATTCCATCGTAATTAAACACCCTTTATTATAATGCAAATGATTTTTGATTGATTCACTAGTGTTTTTATTATGCAAATAAAATCAAAAGACCATACCTGTCATACATTTTTTACTCGGTTTTGCCTTGTAGTATCTTGTTGGAAACTGATCTTCGAAAAACCTTTGATTTTTTTTTTTTTTTTTTTTTTTTTGTTTTTGTCTGGATTTATGGTAGTGGCGGCTTAGTTTTGGATTAGGGTTGAAAGAGAGGTGAGTGGGGAAAGTGAGAGAGGGATCTGCTCCTATATTTGTGTTGATTGATGTATGGTGAAATTCCATAATTGCCCTTTAACTTAACAAAAATTATCGACGAAATTCTTTTTATTATTTCATTTTCATCCATTGATTTTTTTTTATTAAAGGCTAGCATTGGTTCTCGCAGTTCTCGCAGTTTTCGCTCTTTTATATATATATATATACTAGGCGAGTACCCGTGCATAGCAACGGAATTCGTAGCGGCAGATAATTAACGATTTGTGATATTGTGGTGAGTGTTTTGTGTAGCGTTCAAAATAGAACGTGAATCGATCAGAATGTAATTGCAAACGGTTGTACTATACGATAACTAAAGTCTAGAAAAAAAATTCTTTACATCTAGCAAACAACATATAAAAACATTTAATGAAACTGAAAGTAAAACATTACATCAGTTATGAGACAAAAACTAACAACACACGTTACTCGTCGCGTAAAACTTCTTGATACACAACATTTGAGGTGTAGATTCCTGGTTGACGGAACTCTTTGACTGGTTTAACCAATACCTTTGTTGTTCTGCGAGATATCCCTCTAGACAATGCCACATAAAGCTGGCCATGCGAGAAAACAGAGTCAGGCAAATAGACACCCACATTTGGAACGACCGCGTCCCGGGTCAACCCGTTTTTCGATGTGTATTAATAGTTTCCTTTTGAAGTTTTACCAACAATATTTGTCAGTTCCCAAGTCTCGATAATTCAAAATTTTGAACTTTCGATATACCTAACACATCTACATCTACAATTAGGGGTGTTATCGGGTCGGGTTGAATCGGGTTTTGACTTTTAGAAATTTGGCCCAAAACCCGACCCGATAAAAAATCGGGTTGTCGGGTTCGGTTTATATCGGGTCGGGTTATTACGGGGGCTGAAGCATCATTTTTTGTACTTCCTTTTTGTGTAAAGTTATGTGTAAGAT
Source organism: Artemisia tridentata subsp. tridentata (assembly GCA_021014915.2). Lineage (NCBI taxonomy): Eukaryota > Viridiplantae > Streptophyta > Magnoliopsida > Asterales > Asteraceae > Artemisia > Artemisia tridentata. The sequence goes on along the minus strand of CP139505.1, from coordinate 403,743,997 downwards.
TATATTTTTTCTTATGTTAAGGCATGTGCAAGAAATCTGTGGTTACCTATTATCTCTAATTTGATTATAACTATGTTCAAAAAAAAAAAAAAATTATTGTAACAGCTTTTAGTGGTCAAATTCTTATATTATATCTTCTCGTACCATTTTATATTATCTTTTCTTAGTGGTTAGGTAATCTTAGGGTATTTGTACATATATATGATTATAGGGTATTTGTACATATATATTTTCAGGATTCATGTATGTTACTTTTATATTTCTTGGTCATGGACATTATAGTAAGCAAATAATCCATGGAAACGGTTCGCATATGGCAACATTTCCATTTTAATATCAACATTTCCATTTTAATTATTTAAGTTTTCAACATTTCCATTTTAATTGTTTATAGATAGTTAAGAAGTTTCTTTTAAAATTGAAGAGTTGAATTTTTCAAAATGTTGTGATGAGTTAGCATAATGAATGATTGGGATTGTGTAATCCTTTGGACTTTAGTTTCTGAGTATTCATTTGGTTATGTTCATGTACTTTACTGTTATGTACATCATTTTTTCAGATAAGAAAAGATAAATCAATTTTGTGCATAGGTTATTAGTTATAGCATTCCAATGAAAATGTGAAATTTTATCAAAGTACTACGGAGTATTATATTAAAGTTCTTGTTATTTTCAAGATAGAAAATAATACGAGTAGTAATTTATATTTAAAACTTTTTACCGCTAAACATAAGGAAAAAAATAATGTTTCCCATGTATGCTTGCTAATCCCAAGTACATTTTTGAACCAAGCTCATGGTATTTATTAGACACTTCCCCAACTACTTGGACTCCCAACTCAAGAAAATCAATAAATTGTTTATTTATTTTTGACACAGATGATAAATGTTAGCAATTTTGTTTCACCTTTATTTTGCATAATGTAGTAAAACAAACATGGTTTAATTTCTTGCATAATATATCATCATACTTTTTCATTTGTCCGGTTTTTGCTATTATATTATTATTTATACATCCAAGTTATTATAAGTTGGGTTTGTGTCCCTTTGAGTCATCTTGTAACTTCAGAATTAGTATTTTCAAAAGTCATCTTTTAAAAGGATTTTGCTTACAAAATGTATAAAAATGAGACTGCTGGAAAACTATAGTTTGTTTTATGCAAGAAAAAAACACTTGCACATATTATTAATGACATAAATATGAAACAAGATTAGTAAACACTTATAAATTAACCTTCAAAGTATCAACTTAAGTGACATTTGAGTTGATAAGTAAGCTCTTGAGGAGATCAAACATCAACTTGTTCACAACACTCAATGTAAACAAAGAGTCATTTATTTGATACAATTTATATAGTACATTCTTTATATGTGGAGTATTAAATATGAAAAAGAGAGAGGAAGAGGATTAGAGGAGTCATTGGGAAGAGACAGAGTTTGTTTGTAGAAATTAATTTCACCCTATTCGAGGTGGAACAAACGGTTGGTTTTCTTTTTCTTTTTTTAGTAGTTAAAATGAATAATTTAAAATAAAAAAATAAAAAAATAGCCTTATAGCATGACGATTTAAAAAGGAGAGAATGAACACACTCAATGCATAACATATACATAAATGAAGTTGCTAAAGAGTTTTCAGTCATTAACAGTTAATACTCGACCATCTTTCTTAGTTAGAATTGGACAACATGGCCATTAGATTAGAAAATAGCATCCAACAACTTTGGTGAAATGATAGGCCAGTCGTTTACAAAGACGTGAACGATCAACATGATTTTTGATTCTGTCACTTGGATCTTGTGTTTCTATGAATCCTGAATCTATTTGTTTCAAATGTATAGCTGAGAGCATTATGAACGAGCCATTAATCTCAACTTCGAGCACTGGATCACTTCTAATGACAAAAGATCTGAAACTTCGTCAAAATATAAGAAAAAAATACAAGAAGCTAAAATAATCAAACCACAAAATAATTATATAGAGTATAAGATACAATCCAAATAAGCTAACCACATAGATAAACCACAATAATTAAGCACGAGTCAATAACTAAAACAAGTAGATAATAAATCAATCAAAATACAAGTTCTTTCCTCGAAAATCCCGTTTTGTCTTTGTAAACGGTTTTACTAAAATATTGCACTCACCTTAATATTGCACTCACCTTAATCTTGAGATACGACTGTCACTTCGTGTCCAACCAAGTCGCCTACCAAAACAAAAAAATATTTCTAAGACCATAATACTTAAATCTAAACCCATGAAGACAGTTTCACTAATCACTAATAAAAAAATTAGTCAAAAACATATATGTCCGGCAACAATTAAAAAACAAACCTCAAAATATGATTCCGGCCACAACATCAGCGACGACAGCGGCAGCGGCGGAAATACCGGCGGCGGCAACAGTAGATTCCGGCAAAAATAAATAATCTAAAAAACACTTTTGTAAAAAATGTTATTAAACTTAGATCTGAAAATAAAAATAGATATATCTACAAATTCCGGGGCGGCAGAAGTGTTACCGGCGAGGCAAAAAATATTCCGGCGAGGCTGAAATTTTTCCGGCGAGGGAGAAAGATTTCGAGCGGCTAATCTGAAAAATCTGGAAAAAAAAAAACACATGGATCTATAAATAAAATCAATAAAAACATATGGATCTATAAATTTTCCGGCGAGGCAGAAATATATATCGATCTTTAGATCGATATAAACTATATAAATTACCTCAAAGCTTGAGTGGTGGTGCTGTCGGATGGAGGTGGCGTCGGATGGTGGTTGAGTCGAATGGTGGTTCTGTCGGATGGAGGCGGCGTCGGGCAGACCTGATGAAGGTTTTTGGTTTAGATTAGAGAGAAAAGAAGAGGTTGGGTGAGTGTGTATTTGTGTTGTGTATGTTTTTTGGGGTTTATATATTGTTTAAGAAGGGCAAAATTGGTATTAATGAAAAATTCAGTTTTTCACTATTGGTTTGGTGTGTGTTAATTTAGGATCGGAGCATGGTTCGGATGGCTGAATCTTTTAATAATAAGGGAAGTAAGTATAGATGGACAAGGGCAAAATAGGGATTCCATAAAGTTCAGTTTTTCACTTTTGGTTTAGAGTGAGGTTTGGAGTTAGGAGGGGGATATTCATGCTTTATAATTAGTTAAGATATATATATATATATATATATATATATATATATATATATATATATATATATATATATATATTATATATATATATATATATATATATATATATATATATATATATGCAATTTGTCACCAAATTCAAAAAAAATGGGCTAATTGGGCAAAATTTTAAAAGATTTGCGCACATTTGGTCCCCTCCTTTTTTTGAAATGGGCATATATTGCCCATTTAAAAGTTAAATGGGCACAAACGGAGAAATATTTTCTCTCAATTGGAGAACATTACAATTGTTTTTAAAGAAAAACTTATAGATATAATATATTTAATTTTTTAAATATAAATGAGGTGTTACGTTTGAGGAATTTATTTCGTCGTTTTGTGTCTTTTCTAAAGCGATTTGTATAACATGTGCCCGTTTGGCCCGCGCCCGTTTAGCCCGTGCCCATTTAGCCCGTAGCCCGTTTGAACCGTAGCCCGTGCCCGCCCGTTTTGCCACCTCTAGACATGTGTCATCCTCATGCCACATCATATGACATGTGTCACCTACCCACACCCCCACCCCCGAATTTTTTTTCCCCGCTAAAAAATTTTTTTTGGGCCAAAAAATTTTTTTCCCGCCAAAATTTATATTGCATCACATTTATAAAGTTACTGCATCACGGTTATAAAGTTACTGCATCACAATTATGATTTTACTGCATCACGACTACTGCATCATGGTTACTGCATCACAATTATGATTTTACTGCATCACGGTTACTGCATCACAATTATGATTTTACTGCATTCATCACAATTTATAGAAATACTCAACACACACTAAAATGTGGTTAACTCTAAAGAAATACTCAACACACACTAATCCTAACCAAACCAAACCAAACTCCTTCATCTCCAACCACCAACTACACCACCAACTGCCATCGGCATAAACAAAACACCCATTTATCACATACAAACCAAACACACTTTTATCACATGAAACCCCACGAATCCACGATTCAACCAAAAAAAAAAAAATTGAACCTATAAATCAAATAAAACAAAAACTCACAATTTGACTTAATATATACACAATCAAACAATATAATCCCAAAAGTTTTCATCTGTCTCGCTCCCCACCTCACGAAAAAACTACAACAAATCTGTCCTAACCCATCTCCAACTATAACAACAAACTTCAACCTCATCGATCAAGAACCAAAACGAAAAAGAATTTAAATAAAGATGTCAGGGTATATCATGTACAAGAAAAAATTCCTTATAGATCCAACACCAACCCGTCATAGATCTTAAACAAAAAGGAAAAAACAAGAACCTACCTGAGACTTTAAAGATCTTGAAGACCATTCACGTTCGTGTTTTGAAAAGAAGAAGAAAGAACTTGGTTTGTGGTGTTCGGTTTTCATTTGCATAATTGAAGAACTGTTTTTGGGTGTTTGGTTTGTGGTGTTTTGTTTGTGGTGGCCGTAGATTTGGTGTGGTAGCCGGTGAAAAAGAGGAATGAGGGTGAGGGTGTTTGGTGTGTGGATGGCCCCCCTTTAACACTGATCGTGAGTTGTGGATGAGGGGTGATTTGTGATGTATTTAAGTTAAGAATGTGGGATAGAAATAGATGAAAAGACCAAAATACCCTTTTAATTAACGTTCAAACATTAGTCAACTGACGGTGTTAGTGAAAATGGACCAAAACTGTTACGGTCGTCGGATTTTGGACAAGATTCGTTACTTTTTAAACTATTAGATCAAAATCGTTACACCCTGTAAACCACAAGGACCAAAAATGTAGTTAACTCTAAAAATTTATTGTACACGATTTTTTAAAAGTAATTTTAAACAAAACGAATTTCTTTGAAAGAATCTATTATATCATAAACTCAATTTTGAACTCAATATTTATAAATACATATAATCCTTTAGTTATATAGATAAATAAAACATATTTATAAAATATATATTATAACCGTTATTTTATAAACGCTAACACATAAGCTTATTGCACAAAACTCAATTTTCATATATTATTATAGAAGACTATAGAGTTTATATAAAATATATTGACAAAATTATATAATGGCGAAAAACTGTATAGAAAAAAGTGTTACAGTATAATATTAAAATATAATAACAAAATAAGTATCATTATACAAACAAGTATTAATATGATGCTCGTACAATGCGAGGACGAAAGACCATATGATGATTGATAATTTTGTTAATAGTGGTTGTATACTTTATAACATCGAAAATATCATGCAATTATAGTAAAAGAATTCAAGTATAACATATCATTTATCATACACAATCACAAATTATTACAAATATCATTTATCATTTAATAACTTACATTAAAATATGTTTGTATATTAGAAACATGAATTAAAAGGGTAGTTAAGATTTTAGAACTTTTTTTTTGTTAAATTACATTGTAGTTTGATTTTTGTAAAGATGTCTATAAAATGTAACCAATGCTATTATGTTGTAACTAACACAATTACATAATAGGTAAGTGTGTTGGCTAAAATTTTTAAAACTTCTCATTTAACAGGTCTTAAATGATTTATAATGTAGTATTGATAGTTAGTGTGATTTAATGATTAGTGTAACGCCCCGTGCCCGCTTTGACCAAAAACTTTGACTTTTGACGCGGAAACGTTTAACTAAAACGGACTCATACAAATTCTTCATTTACATAACCAGAACTTATACATTTAACCCTTTAAAATACTTGCGAGAACATATACTCGAACACCTTTCAAAACATTTCACATAAAACTTTATAACACAACCTGACAATCCTTCTTTCTGACGATACGCCGCATCCCTTTGAGGGATACGCCGTATCAGACCATGCGCCGTATCCACCTAAAGTGTTACGCCGCATTACCTTAAACTTCTGATACGCCGCATCTACCATATTAGATACGCCGCACCGCATTAAACTTCTGATACGCCGCATCTACCCATTTGACACATAATATCAGCAGGAACACCTGCATAAACTCAACACACCACAAATACACTTTGACACCTTTAACTACTCTATAAACATTTCCGAAATCATTCATTTAACACATCAAACATCTTACGATAACACTTGACCCGTTTACTACTCAAAATGGGTATAAACAAGCTTATGCCAAACACCCCTTAAACTTGACCATAAACATATAAATATACCTTGATTTACCATTTGACCACCAAATCATCATACTACTATTGACATACATTTAGACACTCGTGTACTCGTTACAAAACAACACTTGACTCGCGGGGGTACAAACTCATACACTTGAGCTCGGTATCTACCTAGCTCTATTTCTTACCCATTCTTCTACCAACCGCATATCCAACCTTAATCCTTATCCAAGCCTTCATCTCAACACTTTCGCCTACAAAACATTAAACACTTAAACCGTAAGCACGAATGCTTAGTAAGTAAAACGGGCATAATATATCATTATACTTCATTCAACACATCACATAATACACAACCATCAATCCACAACATTGAGCACAACCACATACCTTAATTTCTTAGGCCATAACCATCCCTCTTTCCTTAAGTCACTTTTAACTAACACATCCACTAGTCCTATATCCTCTTTACACAAGCCTACCATTATGCTAAACAACCAACATCTTAACACATTAGCCACATAACACATAATGTATGGAAATCATTATAACTTTACATTATACCGGTTTACTTACCTTAATCCAAGCATCATCATCACAAGGACATCATCATCATCATACTCTTTCATCATCATCATCATCCCCATAAGCATCCTTAAGCACATAATCATATATAACATATAATACATAATCATTAGCTATAATCATGGTTAACACCACCATAACTAACCTCTAAACACTTCTAATCATCATATAATCATATATTGATTATATGATAGCTAATCCCATCACTTACCAACTTAAACCCATTAAAAACTCATCACATAATCATCATTACTTCTTAATTATCTTAAAACACCATTTACCCTTTAATCCCAAATTAGGGTTCACAAACCCTAGATTCTTAATCATCAAATAAACACTAATTAAACAACATTACTTACTTGATAACCATGCCAGGACAAACTATAAACTTCACTCTTGAATTATTACCAATAAACCATCATCATCTCATCATCTTCTCCCATCTTTCTCCTTTGGCTCGACATTCACAGGAAACACACTCTCCTTTACAGGAGAGTGTGGTATCTTATAGATAAATGGAGAAACTTCTAGCTACAAGGGCAATTCTGTCCATTCTGCTTATTTAAGGTCGATGCGCCGCATCTATATATATTAGATGCGTCGCATCCATGCTACGCATCATATACGCCGTATCTCTTTCTCTAATACGGCGCATGAACTATAATAAGTTTGTCCTACTTTCCATTCAACCATGCGCCGCATGACACTTCTTAGATGCGCCGCATCTAGGCCTTATCAGAAAACCATACATCCTTAGTCAACCATACTTAGGCTCGGGTCAACTTTCATCTAGGGTGGGGTCCCACTACCCGGGGAACGGGTCTAACAATTCTACCCCCCTTATTTAGATTTCGTCCCCGAAATCTCTCGTCCATTACTACCCAAAACTAATTCACCTTTTCTCTATTCTTAGCACTTTCCATTCTTCATCCCCCTTTTGATTGCTCGATCTAAGTGATCTTACAATTCTAAGTCCACTATTCGCACTTCATACTCTTAACTCAACTCGTTTCTAGCTTAACTTCTCAATTCCCTCATTACTTTTTCAATCATTATGTCATTCGATGCATAATCCTAGCCACGAATGCATACCATTTAGCAATCCTACTTTTATCACATACCTTTCTAATCGGTTCCATTAAACTTTTTTGTCAAGGACTATATGTCACTTGAACATTACATACCCCTTTTTAACTTTTCATAAGCCGAATATTCGTTAACTTTCTACTTTTATCGCAACCTTACCACTAACTCATTGACATTTTACTATACGTTACATTCGCCTTTACTTTTCTTCTCAAGTTTTATAGAGCTTTTAGTCTATATTAGCGTTTATTAGCATTCATTATCTCACATTTTCTCTAATTCATATTGCAACAAGCATATCATTTCAAACCTTAATCGCTTCAGCTCACACTTAAAACACCTAAGTCCTATACTTCACTTGACGTTTCCCACCTAGGTTCGTCATTCAACTCCTTGTCTATCCACCTATCTTAGCTCCTTATGACTTCTAATCATCCTAGACTACTTCTTCTACCCTTCCACTCTACTCATGCCATGCCGGGAACACATAAGCCCACTCATTCGTACTTCCTCATTTACATGGAGAGGCGTCCCAAACGATGTAAATCAAGAAATACAAACTCATGGTTCGATGATTTACGAATTCTTTATTCAAATGAAAAGGCGTCTCAATCCATTTAAATAAAGAAACCATAAACCATCCTACTTATACACTTCCGACACAACACTCGTATTATTATTATTTCACGTTTTAACTTTTCATTTTCATTTTCATTCCATTTATTATTTAAACTTTTCATTTCCTAGCTTGGATCCACTTTACTTTAACATTTTCCCCGGAGGGAATATTACACATGCCAAGGATGTAGGCAATCTTTGCCGGTGAAGGCAATACGTTTTATCCCGGAGGATCTTTAACACATCCCGAAGGATTTCTTTACATTCTTTGACCTGGTCATCCCGAAGGATACCACCTTTAACATCCATCCCGAAGGATCATTATCATTCAAACTTTATCACTTTCACATTATCACATTGGATCCAAGCTATTAATCATTTAACACACACGTACTATTCCATTCATTTTATTTTGTGAACGCAAACTCTTGCTTATTATAAATACACACTTCTATGTGTTTATCATCTTACATTCTAATTTCGCTTTAGTCATTTTCATCCTCTTACCTTACCCTTTAGTCCACCCGACTCTTTCCACTTTTAAACCTTGCATAGGTTAACTTACATTCGTTCATTAGTACCATTCGTTATTCTTGCACGTTTTAGTTATCTACGCATTTTCTGCGTCCTTATACTTTTCACACTAAGTTACGTTCTTTAACCCGTGCTAGCTATTTCCATCTTTTTACCTCACACGTTAGTATACTCAATTCTTTTATACAAGATTTTACACGTATCGCTTACTGCAACACATGCTTTCATTATAATAATTACCGCTAATCGCCTTAGCCGTAATGTAATGATTTTAATTCAACATTTTAACCTTATGCATACTCATTTTGTTCTTGTTCTTATGCCTTGACTTATCTTATCTTAGTTATTTATGCATTTAAGCAATATCATTCGATTTCATCAATTACGTTCTATCATATCATTCATCCTCATTATCTTACGTACCCTTAGCCCGTCTCTATACTACCTTAACGTCATTCATTAGGCGTGTATATCGTGTAACAAGACCATATATTGGCTGTCAACATCTTACGAGTCATAATCATTACATGCCATCATTTATTAATCTTATTCTTTACCTTTCATACCTTCCATCCCTACTTCATTAGTTCCTTAGCTTATTTTATCTTTTCACGCTATAGTTTAGCACATTTATAATGTTCCATACTTTAAACATCAACATTTAGATTTACTTATTAGCCCGTCTCTAATACCGAATACCATTCCTATTCTCATTCCATTATCGCTAGGCTAACATACACTTATGAAATCACAACCGATCACCGGCACCGACCAAGGTGCACAGTTAACTAATCACTCTAACATTTCAAGTCCTCCTTGGACTTACACCACATACACTAAAGCACATAAAGCACATACATCATTCATTAACCTTGATCCACATAACCTATCACACTTTCCTTCTTATAACTTAAACGCTTATCTTACGCATCTCTTACACTTACGTCCAACATTTCTATGAGTGGTTTAAGTCTAGGCAACCTAAAGGAAAATTAATTCACTTAAACCGAAGCTCTGATACCAATTTGTAACGCCCCGTGCCCGCTTTGACCAAAAACTTTGACTTTTGATGCAGAAACGTTTAACTAAAACGGACTCATACAAATTCTTCATTTACATAACCAGAACTTATACATTTAACCCTTTAAAATACTTGCGAGAACATACACTCGAACACCTTTCAAAACATTTCACATAAAACTTTATAACACAACCTGACAATCCTTCTTTCTGACGATACGCCGCATCCCTTTGAGAGATACGCCGTATCAGACCATGCGCCGTATCCACCTAAAGTGTTACGCCGCATTACCTTAAACTTCTGATACGCCGCATCTACCATATTAGATACGCCGCACCACATTAAACTTCTGATACGCCGCATCTACCATACTAGATACGCCGCATCTACCCATTTGACACAGAATATCAGCAGGAACACCCGCATAAACTCAACACACCACAAATACACTTTGACACCTTTAACTACTCTATAAACATTTCCGAAATCATTCATTTAACACATCAAACATCTTACGATAACACTTGACCCGTTTACTACTCAAAATGGGTATAAACAAGCTTATGCCAAACACCCCTTAAACTTGACCATAAACATATAAATATACCTTGATTTACCATTTGACCACCAAATCATCATACTACTATTGAAATACATTTAGACACTCGTGTACTCGTTACAAAACAACACTTGACTCGCGGGGGTACAAACTTATACACTTGAGCTCGGTATCTACCTAGCTCTATTTCTTACCCATTCTTCTACCAACCGCATATCCAACCTTAATCCTTATCCAAGCCTTCATCTCAACACTTTCGCCTACAAAACATTAAACACTTAAACCGTAAGCACGAATGCTTAGTAAGTAAAACGGGCATAATATATCATTATACTTCATTCAACACATCACATAATACACAACCATCAATCCACAACATTGAGCACAACCACATACCTTAATTTCTTAGGCCATAACCATCCCTCTTTCCTTAAGTCACTCTTAACTAACACATCCACTAGTCCTATATCCTCTTTACACAAGCCTACCATTATGCTAAACAACCAACATCTTAACACATTAGCCACATAACACATAATGTATGGAAATCATTATAACTTTACATTATACCGGTTTACTTACCTTAATCCAAGCATCATCATCACAAGGACATCATCATCATCGTACTCTTTCATCATCATCATCATCCCCATAAGCATCCTTAAGCACATAATCATATATAACATATAATACATAATCATTAGCTATAATCATGGTTAACACCACCATAACTAACCTCTAAACATTTCTAATCATCATATAATCATATATTGATTATATGATAGCTAATCCCATCACTTACCAACTTAAACCCATTAAAAACTCATCACATAATCATCATTACTTCTTAATTATCTTAAAACACCATTTACCCTTTAATCCCAAATTAGGGTTCACAAACCCTAGATTCTTAATCATCAAATAAACACTAATTAAACAACATTACTTACTTGATAACCATGCTAGGACAAACTATAAACTTCACTCTTGAATTATTACCAATAAACCATCATCATCTCATCATCTTCTCCCATCTTTCTCCTTTGGCTCGACATTCACAGGAAACACACTCTCCTTTACAGGAGAGTGTGGTATCTTATAGATAAATGGAGAAACTTCTAGCTACAAGGGCAATTCTGTCCATTCTGCTTATTTAAGGTCGATGCGCCGCATCTATATATATTAGATGCGCCGCATCCATGCTACGCCTCATATACGCCGTATCTCTTTCTCTAATACGGCGCATGAACTATAATAAGTCTGTCCTACTTTCCATTCAACCATGCGCCGCATGACACTTCCTAGATGCGCCGCATCTAGGCCTTATCAGAAAACCATACATCCTTAGTCAACCATACTTAGGGTCGGGTCAACTTTCATCTAGGGTGGGGTCCCACTACCCGGGGAACGGGTCTAACAATTAGTATGTATAAAGTGATGATAGATGATGTGTCAACTTACGATATGTATACGTGTACTTCAAATAAAGCCTTTAAGAGAGTTAAGGTGTTGCTTTATATATTTAAAGATAGATATTAAGCCTTGTTAAAGTTTGTTTTATAAAACAATTAGTGCAAGTGTGCGTGAAGATGAAAAATATTGTTGCATATTAATAAACAAGAATATTTTTCATGTTTTATTAAAAGTTTTAATACTTTAAGGTTTAAAAATGAGTCATAACATGTCACCAACATAAGTAATGACATGTCCTAATTATAGATGAACAATTTTGAAAGCATTCTCCTTATAATAGTATGACAAGGTGAATCATAAGTTGTGTGTACCCACAGGTCGTTGCAACTTTCGATAGATAGGTGACATGCAAAGGTGGAAAAAGATCGTTACGAAGTTGAGGTCTTTTTCCTTCAATTGGAACATGTTGTTTCTTAGTCGTAGACGTATCTATACGTACCCCACAATGACACATTTATAATTTCTTATCTAAATTTGTTTACATCAAACTGTTATCGATGTATTCATCATTTTTCATTGAAAACGTTCAATAAATTGTTATTGGGAGTTTCAAAGAAATAGCCGGTTACTCGTGCGTTGCGGCGGTGAGTACCTTATAAGTAATTAAATTGTCAAAAAATTGCATACAAAAAATTATTATAGTATAGTATTAAAATATAACAACAAAATAGGTATCAAGATACAAACAAGTACTAATATGATGCTTGCGCAATGCGAGGACAAAAGACCACGTGATGATTGATAATTTTATTAATAGTAGTTGCATACTTTATAACATCGAAAATATCATGCAATTATAGTAAAGGAATTCAAATATAACATACCATTTATCATACACAATCATAAATTTTTACAAATATCATTTATCATTCAATAAATACATTAAAATATGTTTGTATATTAAAAACATGAATTAAAAAAGTAGTTATGATTTTAGAATATTTTTTGTTAAATTACATTGTAGTTTGTTTTTCGTAAAACATGTTTATAAAATGTGCTTTAAAATATCGTAACTAATGCTACTATGTTGTAACAAACATAATTACACAATAAATGTGATTTAGCTGAAAAATTTAAGACTTTTCATTTAGCAGGTGTCAAATGTTTTATAATGTAGTGTAAATAGTTTATTTTGATTTAGTGATTAGTATGTGTAGAGTGATAATGGGTGATGTGTCAACTTAAGATATGTATACGTGTACTTCAAATGGAGCATTTAAGACAGTTAAGGTGTTGCTTTATATATTTAAAGATAGATACTAAGCCTTATTAAAGTTTGTTTTATAAAACAATTAGTGCAACTGTGCTAGTGTGCGTGAAGATCAAAAATATTGTTGCATATTAATAAACAATAATATTTTTCATGTTTTATTAAAAGTTTTAATACTTTAAGGTTTAAAAATGAGTCCTAACGTGTAAGTAATGACATGTCCTAATTATAGATAGTATGACAAGGTGAATCATAAGTCGTGCGTACGCACAGCTTGTTGCAACTTTCGATAGATAGGTGACATGCAAAGGTGGAAAAAGATCGCTACGAAGTTCAGGTCTTTTTCCTTCAATTGGAACATGTTTCTTAGTCGTAGACGTATCTATACGTACCCACAATGGCACATTTTTAATTTCTTATATAAATTTGTTTACATCAAACTGTTATCGATGTATTCGATAATTTTTCATCGCAAACGTTCAATAAATTGTTAACGGGAGTTTTAAGTAAATAGGTGACGAGATGAGTTTCAATTTCTAGATAAAGATCAATAAAACATGTATTGTTTTGGGGTAGAATATTGAGGAAGAGGTTAGTCGGCGCAAAAGAAAAAAAGAAAAAAAAGACCCATGTCAAGACTTTCCCGCAAATTTAAACCTTTTAGAGATTTGTTAATATCAAAATTTTCATTTGAATTATTATTATTATTATTATTATTATTATATGACGACCAATTATCATAAAGATGTGTGTAACATGTTCAACGAATGCATACGTGTTTCTAACTTTGTATCCATAACTAGAGCGTTAGGTATAGTGTGGTGTCATTAGGTGGTGTTATGGGAAAAGTGGTGCCACTTCAGCACTTTTTGCCCTTGACATCAGTTTTGCCCATGGCACCAAAACAACCTTCCTTTGTATAACACTAGTTTTTTTGGTGTCATCGTGCTTTTTTATTTATTTATTTATTTATTTTTTTAATCCATAATTAGCCCAAGCAAACAATTCTTATACAAATTAATAATAATCAACCCAAAATATATTTGCAGCCCAAGCACAAGATCGACTAACCATATTTCCCATTAAATTGACTAAAAAAAAGTGACAAACCAGGCCCCATTAATCAACCAAATATACGGACATAAATTAATAACCTTAACACACAAAGTTATTTAAGCCACTTTATCCTCATTTGTCTCATAACCTACCCTAATTTCATTCTATCAAATGCAGTCACCGATCACCCATATCACTTCTAGCAACCAAAACGCAACAACAATCTTTATATTACATTCAAACGAAACCAAACCACCAACAAACTTTTGGTTTCTTTCTAAACCCTTTCCGAACAACCAAAGCAAAAATAAGGAACATTTCATTCATACTAAAATATCTCAGCTGAAGCAACCAAAAGACAAGTTTTTACCTTTCTTTCTTTACTCGATCCGCATATAAGCCATTAAAAAAAAAAAAAAAAAAAAAAAAAAAACCCTTTGGTGTGCGCTGGTGGCTATGGCGCCACAACCGACCAGCCGAACTCCGGTGTTGTATCTCGCGCCGAAGACCATGGCTTGAGCCAACAACCACCGTACCGAGGCCTTTTATACAAAGTATTACTTCCTCCATTTTAAAATAATTGGTCATAGACAAAAGCACACAATTTAAGAAAAATATTATCATTATAACTTTTTATTTTTTACTTTTTGCACAATAACAGTTTTAACTTTAATTAATTGATTTCTAACTTTTTTAAAATTTGTAATAATAACCTTAGGCAATATGATAAACTTAATTTACATTCCTTATCCATTTTTGAAAATAGACCATTAATTTGAAACAACTGAAAAGAAAATACAAAGTAAAAAAAGAAAAAAAGTATTCCATGTAAAATACAAACAACAAAATAAGCCACGTGTGGGATGAAAAAAAAAGAAACGTTAACACCTTCCTCTCTCTTCACACAATCTAGTTTTTTCTTCTCTGTCAAATAACGAAGTCAGTATTTTCTGATTTTGTATAAATAGTATATAAAATAAAAATAAAGAGAAATCAACTCTTTTCACAAGAAATACATCTTTGGTTACAAACACTACGATGTAATCTGTTTATGCAAACAGGTCAACCCGAAACATGTTTAGACCCTAGCTTAACCAGTTTATTTTCATGTCATTTTAGGAATTGGCACCCTAGTTTTAATTACATGATTTCTTATGTCTTAGGAAAATGGAGTTGGTATCTCAGCTAATCGTTGAGCCTGTTGTGAAGGCTTTGACGGGTTATATTACGCAAAAGCTGCGTAACTTCACTTCCTCTGCCGATCGTGTGAGGGAAATGAAAGAAAAAATGGTGGTTTTGGACGGTCAAAGAGTTGATAACGAAAATCATATGCGAGCAAACAGTGGAAACAATAAAGAGATACCTGCTCGTGTACCGGGGTGGTTGGAAGAAGTAGAAAACATCAAGAAAGAAGTTGAAAAAATTCCAAGTAACGACATTGGATGCTTTAATGTCAAAAAGAAGTATCGAGCAGGAAAAAATGCATTGACGCATATCAAGGATATCAACCGTCTTATTGAAGAAAGTAAAGGCATCATCTGGCGTGATAATCAAATACCTCTTGGAAGAGTCAACTCCAAAAGCCTGGCATCAACGTCAACACATGTGGATCGTGATAATCAAATACCTCTTGGAAATACTCAAAATGTGTTCGCCTCAAGAGTAAAGACATTCAATGATGCACTTATGCTCCTTCAAGAAAATGATGATGGCAAGACTCGAGTGATAGCATTGTGTGGAATGGGTGGTGTGGGGAAAACCACGCTGATGAACCAACTGATAAAGGCTGCAGAAGATAACAAGATGTTTAAGTGGATCGTGGTTGTAGTTATTGGGAAAAGTTCCAACTTGTTTGAAATTCAGAATGTCATAGCAGCACACACAGGTGAATCGCTAACCGAAACTAATGAAACACTAAGGGCAACTCTTCTTACCAAAAGATTTCAAGCATTTTCAGAGCGTAAAGAAAAGAGTCTGGTTATATTGGACGACGTGTGGGAGAAGATTAAACTCGAAGATATTGGATTAGCGAGTCCTTTGCCAAATGAGGTTAAGTTGTTGCTCACATCGCGGGATGTAAAAGTTTGCCGACAGATTGCGGATGATGCTGATTCTGCTCTTAAAGTAGTTGAGGTTGATGTCTTGAAGGAAAATGAAGCACAGGATTTCTTTTGTCAAAAAGCAGAGATTTCAGCCGAACATGATCGTGATCTCTATGAAATAGGAAGTGAAATTGTCAAAAAATGTGGTTGTTTGCCGCTTGCAATCAAACTCATTGCCGGAACTCTTAAATGTGAAAAAAATTTGTATGGGAGCATACACTCGATCGTTTGAAGATAAATGATCTTGATGAGAAAGTGCAAAAAATTATTGAGATAAGCTACACGAATTTAAAACGAGAAGAGGATAAAGCGATTTTTCTGCTTTGTGGCTTGTTCCCCGAGGACTCTAATATCCCGATAGAAGATCTCACAAGATATGCATGGGGACTAAAACTTTTAAAACAAGTTTTCACTATGAGAAAAGCTAGAGCCAGCACTCAAACAAGTGTGAGCAATCTCAAAAATGCATATTTGTTGATGGATGGTGATAGTGATAACTATGAGTGTGTGAAAATGCATGATCTTGTGCTTGCATTTGTGGTAAATACTGTTTCTAAAGGTGGCGAGGACGGATGTTGGATCATTCACCATGAAGATGATTTCTCAAATTGGAGTGAAGCTAATAGTATGAGCCAGTCTTGCAAGCAACTTTCGTTAACATGCAAGGGCATGTCTGAGTTTCCTAGTGAATTTCAGTTTCCAAACCTTTCACTTTTGAAACTTATGCACGGAAATGAGTCGCTAAGGTTTCCTCTAGACTTTTATGAAGGAATGAAAAAGCTTCAAGTTATAGCATTTGAGAAGTTGGAGTATCCATTAGTTCCCACGTCTGTTCAGTTCTCCGCCAACCTTCGAACTCTTTGTCTCCATGAATGCTCATTGCACTAGTACAATCGACACCACCGGCGTCGACTATTTTTCAACCGTGCCGACGTCATGACGTCGGCACCATACCTTATCGACGTCACGTCGTCGGCACGAATAGTCGACAGAGCCACGTCGGTAACGTCCGTACCGACGAATAACGCCGACGACAGAGTGGGACCCACATGATTTTCGGTCAAACGTTTGTTTTTGCTCGACAATTTATTACCGACGCCGAGTCGTCGGCACCAAAATAAATATTTAATGGCTTAATTAGATTAACCAATTAAAGTCAACGAAAGTCAAATATTAATGTAAACCACGCCGACGACGATTCGTCGGTACGGTTTGCAATAGTCAAAAAAAGTCAAGAAATTGAAAAATGTTGCCGACGCCCTTTCGTCGGTACCGTTTGCAATAGTCAAAAAAAGTCAAAAAATTGAAAAATGTTGCCGACGTCATATGGTCGGTACGGTTTAAAATATAAACATTTTCATTATTCTGTCGACGACATTTTGTCGGTAGTATATGCATGTATATATTATAGCGACGACATGGCGTCGGTATGGAAGTTATATTGCAGCTGCGCAGCTGCACTACCCAGATTTTTGCCGCAAAAATGTGCAGCAAAAATCTACCAATTCTAGTTTCCAATACCTGCTCTTATAAACCACATTCCAATACAAACAACGGCTAAAACGGCTATAAAGTTTATAACGGCTAAAACGACTATATATAACCACTAAACACTTAATAAACTTTACAAAACGGCCATAAACTTTACAAAACGGCCATAAACATTATAACACCCTCAAAATACATCATAAAGTTTACAAAATGGGTGTTATAATCGCTAAACCTAGCTACTATATGTACAAATGTTGCAATATCCTAAGTGTTCAAAGATAATAAGATTGGGGTCGTCAAAAATATAATTCCAGAGACAAAACAACACAAAATAATACCTCTACATGTACAGCCCATCGTCGTCATCCTCGTCATCATCATCACTCCCGCTCCTAGAGCCACTCCCGCTGCTAGAGCCACTCTCGCCACCTGAGCCACTCGGGAGAGCGCCTGAGCCGCTCCCTCCCGCGCCGCTCCCACTGCAGCCTCAAGCGTCACCTCGAGAACCAACCTGGCTAAGATACGCGTCCCAGTCTGGGTTCCTCAAGATATAACGTGTCAACAACTCGAGCTGCTTCTCCGTTTTCTTAGCTTTCTTCTTCTCTTTTTTCCTCTCTTTCTCAGCTTGAGCCAGAGTTTTTTTAAATTCATCAATCTGCCCCGTAGCTTCAGCAAGCTTCCCTTTAAGCTTGGACGTACCTATAAACGAAATAATCAAAATTTAAAAACGGTCATTTCAATACATATATAAGATGCGTCATTTAATATTATCCAACTGTACATACCTGGTGGAGCTGGAGGCGGCATGTCTACCCGTGGCCTCTTCAAGTAGGGAACCACCTTGCCGACGCCGGGTATATGACCACGCTGCTTTCCCCCGATCACCCGAGCAAATATATCCTCCTCCGTGAGGCACGGCTCGTCTGCCGGCATATCAGATCTAGGCTGCCTCAACCGGACCATCTCTTTCTATGTAGTTGAAAAAAAATGAGAAAATTAATATATTAGTCGGGTTAATTACTAGATTATGTTTCAATAAATCACTAAGTGCGTGTTTGGAAAAAAAATAAATAAATAAATAAAAAACGATACTTACAAACCGAGCTCTAGCCTCATCCTGCAACCATGCACCATTCTTGAAGTGGGTGTCAAGATATGTATCGAACATGGACGGGTACTGCTGGTCCTGGCTCCTCTCAAACTGTATAAATATATACACATGCATATAGGATGAAACAAATTAAAATGACAAATCAAACACCATATATATTTTACTTAGTATAAATAATTTTAATTAATATATTATTAAAATTAAATAATCTTATAAAAATAAAATGTGTCTTACATATTCGTGTCGAGATGCCGCAAATGACTTCGAACCGTGGCGGCTGAGAATCTTGTTCTTCTATCGATTCTCTTTGTTCACAGCCGATCTTTTCTGGGCCAACTCCGACATGTACAAATCTACATACTTGTTCCACTCAGACATCTCCAAGCTCGGAGGAGGATTTCTTCTTATCTCTTCCACTCTAGCAGCCCCACCCTTTTTTGTAAAGTAATCGCATTTCATATCATATTTATTGTCACGGTATCGACCAGCGAAATACGATGTGAGCGCCGAGCGAATGGTATCCCAGTCTGGTCTGCTCCTGTGGCGTTCCAAATCGAACATAAGTTGCAATCAAATATAGTTAAAATTAATATAAAGATATAAATAAATAAACAAATTTTAATAAATGTACACATTCAAATAATTAAATATAGAGATATAAATAAATAAACAAATTTAAATAAATATGCACATTTAAATAAATAAACATGATAACATAACAATATATATAAAAGGAAAATGAAATAACTGACCCCGAGCTGTGGAAGGAAGTCAGCCGTCTTCTCCGGCTCTATATCGTACCAGGAGGCATAGGAGAGCGGCAGCCGCCGAATGAGCTCGCCGACATAATTGCTAAACCATGCCGAGTTCGGGCCCACATGAGTGTAAGTCCCCTTATCACCAATCTCAAACTCAATCGACTGTGGGCCACCATCTCTCACGGCGTTCTTGAGCTT
Organism: Artemisia tridentata subsp. tridentata; assembly: GCA_021014915.2. Taxonomy (NCBI): domain Eukaryota; kingdom Viridiplantae; phylum Streptophyta; class Magnoliopsida; order Asterales; family Asteraceae; genus Artemisia; species Artemisia tridentata. The sequence continues at coordinate 403,723,925 of CP139505.1, read as the reverse complement.
CACATTCTTATTTTCTTCGCGTGGGCGCTGCCTACCGCCACTCTGATCTCCCCTACCCCTGCCTCCCCTGCCTCCCCCCCTGGCCTGACCTCCTCGGCGGGGTCGTCCTGATCCTGCAATTGGAGTGAGTGGAAACGTCATAAAGTAACTTATATAGATATATGTATATGTATGTATATACATATATGTATTATATATATATATATATATATATATATATATATATATATATATATATATATATATATATATATATATATATATATATATATATATATATAATCACACAAAAATATAGATATATGTATATATATATATACATATATAGATATATGTATATATATATATACACATATATGTGTATACCTATATGTATATATATACACATATATCTATATATATATACATAATATGTGTATATATATACATATATATATGTAATCTAGAAATTCTTACCACCAGCACGGTGCCCGCCCTCAATCTGACGGGGAGGGGAAGGTGGGTCACCGGCACCGTCACCACCGTGACCACGCGCGACTGCTGCTGCCATCTGTAAAAGTACAAGTTGAGTAACATATAGAAATTCGAGAACAAATTAACATAAGCATGCACACATTCAAATACATACACATTCAAAAGAAATATACACTTTTAAACAATCCATAACAATTTCATTAAAATAAGTGTCGTTTTACAAGTTACATTTTAAGATCAATTTGCACAATCACAATCACTATCATAAACAACATTAGTCGCATCAACTTCATCATCAGAATTGTTTGCGACTTCATTATCAGAATCTACTAAATCATAAGGATCGTCGTCTTCATCATCAATAAAATCATCGTCGTCATCAACAGGAATGATTGGTGGTGGTGCCTCAACTAACGTTGATTCACCATCTATATTTAAGGTTTCAAGTTCCAAATCATTCAAATTAGCAGACAGTTGGAGATCGGATGAGTTGTTGCCATGTATCACATCATCATCGTCTTCTACCACGATGACATCCCAGGTTGTGTTGTGATTTACTTCTTGGACGACCTTCCAATGGAGTGGTCGTCTGGTAGGATCTTCAAGGTAGAAGACTTGTTTTGCTTGTGTTGCGAGAATGTAAGGTTGATCTTCGAACGCATAGCTACATGCCAAAATTTGTGTCATGTTGTTTCTAGTGGTAAAACGTTGGACTCTACGGTTTTTGTTGCTTAAGTCGAACCACTTAACTCGAAACAACACAACTTTGAACGGGGAATATGCGAACTCCAGAATTTCTTCTAGCTGACCATAATACATTTCTCCCTCCTTCTCACCAGGTGAACAAATTCCGCTGTTCTGAGTTGTACGTTTTATGTCGCGGCTGTGTACGACAAACCTCACACCGTTGACTACGCAAGAGTTGACTGAGATTGGGGTCGGTGATGGTCCACAAGCGAAAGCGAATAAGTCGGGAGTACAACTTGGGTCATCGGCTATGTAAAGTTTACGGATCTATGAAAAAAGATAAGAATAGATGGAGATGAGTAATAGTCGTTATTTATACATGGAAATACATACAATAAGTTTACCTTCGTCTCAAACCAGCTCGGAAATGCTTGTTGCATGTCGATATCAGGAAATTCCCTGAAAATGTTCATGATATTAGAATAAATCGAAAAGATAACTTGGGAAACAGAAATTTCAAAATATAAACGCATACCTCTCGAACTCGTCCATGTACTTGTCGATCTTAGGACTGTTGTGAAGTACATACCATATCACTCTCTTCATTTCTTGGAGACCTAACTTAATCAATGTCTCTTTACCAGAATTGGTACATAGTGATCGGAACACCTGGAAATCACTTGTTGGGCGAGGACGGTCCTGAGATGCAGCGGGATGATTAAATTTTGTCCTAACACCACGAAAATAACGAGAACAGAAAGTTAATGCTTCATCTGCAACATAACCCTCCGCTATTGAACCCTCCGGCTTAGCTTTATTTCGGACATAGTTTTTAAGCTTCTTCATGTATCTTTCAAATGGATACATCCACCGGAATGAAACAGGCCCGCCTTCAATAGCCTCTTCAGGTAAATGCATAACCAAGTGAATCATAATGTCAAAAAAAGCAGGAGGATATATTTGCTCGAGACTGCACAAAATATTGATCAACTGGTCTTTAGCTTTCACCATGTCTTTCACCATCAAAGTTCGGGCGCAAATTTGCTTAAAGAAGAAACAAAGCTCGATCAATGGTGTATAAGTCTGTGCGTCCAAGTATTGCTGAAGTCCATAAGGAAGTAACCGTTGCATCATTATATGACAGTCATGAGACTTCATGCCCGTTATACTGTTATCATCTTTGGTCACTTTTGACTTGAACTTGGATCCGAAGCCATCTGGTAGTTTAACTGTTTTGATGTATTGACAGAAGAGTTTTCTTTTATCGGGTGTGAAGGAGTACTTTGCATGAGGCTTCGAGCACTTCCCGTTTTGTTTGTTTCCGAGCCACAACTCCTGTCGAATGCCCAGAGCTTGCAAATCTTGTCTTGCCTTCGCGGTGTCTTTAGATTTGTCATTCATTAACAAGGTGTTCAAGATACTCTCCAACACATTTTTTTCGATATGCATGACATCTAAATTGTGTGGTAGAGAAAGAAAAGACTGATATTCAAGATCGTAGAAGATAGACCGTTTAGTCCAGTTCAGCTCGACTGTATGATTACGTTTTATCTTCCCACCCCCATAATCCGGATGTTTCCCCGGCACACGTGTGGGCAATTTCGCAAGTTGAGTCAAGATATCAGCCCTAATATCTTTTCTAGGAGGATCTCTATAATCGGGTTCACCATTGAATGTCGTACAGTCCCTCCTCCATTTATGGTTTTTTTTTAAGAATCTTCTATGACCAACATAAGCTGTTTTGCTTATCACACGCGTAGCCGGAGTGTCTACTTTGCATGTAGGGCAAGCGTAGTAACCTTGCCCTTGCCAACCAGACAAACTACTTCGAGCAGGAAAATCATTGATGGTCCATAAAAGCATCGCTCTCATGTGGAATTGAGTGCCTGTAGCAGCGTCCATAGTCAAGATACCTGGTTTTTTCCATAATTCCACAAGGTCATCAATTAAGGGCTTCAAGTAAACATCGATGTCCTTCGCCGGTGATTTAGGGCCAGGAATCAACAACGTCAGCATCAAAGAAGTCTCTTTCATGCATAACCACGGAGGCAAGTTGTATGTTGTTAATATAACCGGCCACATGCTGTAAGTCTGACTAAGGTTTCCGAACGGATTGAAACCATCAGCAGCCAACCCTAATCGAACGTTTCTTGGTTCTATAGCAAAATCCGAATATTTATTGTCAAACTTCTGCCATGCTTTACCATCAACCGGGTGTTGCATCTTACCGTCCGTAGACTTTCCAGTAGCATGCCAAGTCATATGTTTTGCAGTGTGAATAGACTTGTACAAACGTTGTAGTCTAGGAATGATAGGAAAGTAACGCAACACCTTGTTAGAAACTTTCTTCCCCGTTGTTTTATTGTCTTTCCATCTACTCGTTTTGCAAACCGGACAATACTCCAAATCTTCGCCATCATCCCCCCGATATAGAAAGCAATCATTTTCACAAGCATGTATCGACTCGTACCCTAACCCGACCTTTTTAAATGTCTTCTTTATATGATAGTATGACGGTGGGAGATTGTAACCTAACCTGGGCGGAAATACCTCCTGGAGAAATTTTAGCGTATTGTTAAATGAAGTATCACTCCATTTACCGCTGACCTTGAGATGTGTAAACTTTGCCATAAAATCCAATGTTGTCATAAAGTCACAACCCGGGTACATAGGCTGGTTGGAACTTGCAAGTAACTCTTCATACTCGTTACGCAGAGGAGGTGTCGCTGCTTGAGTAGGCTCGTTACTTGTCTCGCCAATATTTCCATGAGTCGGCTCATTATTCGAAGGAATATTAAGAATATCATTTTGATCATTATTCGGAGGAATATCAAGAATATCATTAAGGCACGCACCCATGTCACTCATCTCACGTTGTGTTGTGTTATCAATAATATCATATTGATCATTATTCGGAGGATCCGGTTCACCGTGATCCTTCCATTGTGTATAAGTTGGGTCCCACCCATTGTGGCCTATGTGGTATTTAAGACCTTCGAGAGATACCCATGGAACATTACGACAACGACGACACGGACATTTTATGTTTCCGGAACTATTCAATAACGGTTTGCAATGATCGAGGAAGGCGGCAAGACCATCAAGAAATTCTTTTGAACCACGATGCTCTATACGGGTCCAACTCTTATCAATTATCATAACTGCATTTTTATGATGCAATCGGTTATTATATGCACTTAATTAATGATTACGAGTTGTTTTGTTCACCTAGCCCAACTATGAAAGGCAATCCTAACCCACACTTTGAATGATTCGTCCCATATATGAATGCGTATAACTGATTTACTATTTGAGAAAATTTCGGCAGCATTTCCCCTCAACTCCCCAAATATGTGCATTAAGGACATATTCGTAGGAGTAAAGGAGAAACACTGTCGAAATAATCTCAAATAGTAAATCAGTTATACGCATCCATATCCTAAATGAGACAAAACATTCAAAAAGCAGTCCCAAACAGGGGACTTTCCGAAATTAATTTCTAATAAATTAATTCCGGACGGGTTTTCTATAGGATGATTAACTTCGGACGGGGACTTTCCGAAATTAATCACTAAAATCCTAAAACATAATACACTGCTACTAAAGGTATACACTGCTACTAAACTAGGCCGGTTCTTAAACACGGTTTTAAACAATCAAATTACACTTAATCCGTCACGCAACATTCACAAACATACTGATATGTAAAAAATAATACGGATATGAAAAAAATAACAACATACTATATCGGCTGTGGTCTGTGGCTCTCGACTGTGGTCTCAGGCTGCAGCTCAGGCTGCAGTCTCGGGCTGCGGTCTCGGGCTCGGGCTATATAAAAAGTGAGCACATTAATATATAAAAAGTTTAAAAAAAAAACTGTTGTCGGCGACATGTCGTCGGGATACCAAAAGTTTTTTAAAAAAAAGGGGGACCACATTACCTCTGTCTCGGCTGTCTCAGCTCTCGACTCTCGCTCTCGGCTGTCTTGGTGGAGCTGTGGTGGTGTCGGAGGTGGAGCTGCGGTGTCGGCTGTATAAAATAAATAAAGAAAATAAAACAAAATTAACAAAAAACAAAATTAACAAACATTAACACTAAGATTAAACAAAATTAACAAAAAACAAAATTAACAAAAATCAAAATTAACAAAAATCAAAATTACCTGTTTTGTAGATCGAAGAAGAAGAAGTGGGGAAGGAGAAGAATTAAACAAATGAGGGGTTGAGGAGTGAATTAAACATGAGAGGAGGAGGAGGTGGAGGAGGTGCACGTGTAGTTGTGGTGGAGCTGTGGTGGAGCTGCGGTGGTGTCGGAGGTGGAGCTGTGGTGTCGGAGGTGGTGGGTGTAGTGATGGTGGAGCTGTTGTAGTGGTGGAGTAGTGGTAGTGGTGTCAGAGGTGGTAGTGGTAGTGGTGTCGCCGGCGTCTTCTTCAATTATTGAGGAGAAAAAAGTTATACGTTTTTTTTTTTCTAAGTGTTGACCAGATCTAGTTTTGTTATAACTTTTAATGTTACCGACGTCATGTCGTCGGTAAGGTAATAGAAATTTGTCCTTTCTAGTTTGGCGGGACGTATAAAAGTTTGGTGAAAATTTTGGCGGTTATATTACCGACGTCATGTCATCGGTAATATTATAAATACTTTTATAAAATTATAAAAAATAGTTTTATAAAATTAAAAAATAAGTAGTTAAATTTTTTAGTTATTATAAATACTTTTATAAAATTAAAAAAAAAATTCAAAAATAGTTTTGGTTCTACACGAGATGTTTAACGAACGAGCCGAGATGTTATGGTTATACACTAGATGATTAACGAACGAGCCGAGATGTTATGGTTAAACACGAGATGTTTAACGAACGAGCCGAGATGTTATGGTTTTACACGAGATGTTTAACGAACGAGCCGAGATGTTATGGTTATACACGAGATGTTTAACGAACGAGCCGAGATGTTATGGTTATACACGAGATGATTAACGAACGAGTCGAGATGTTATGGTTATACACGAGATGTTTAACGAACGAGCCGAGATGTTATGGTTATACACGAGATGTTTAACGAACGAGCCGAGATGTTATGGTTTTACACGAGATGTTTAACGAACGAGCCTAGATGTTATGGTTTTACACGAGATGTTTAACGAACGAGCCGAGATGTTATGGTTTTACACGAGATGTTTAACGAACGAGCCGAGATGTTATGGTTTTACACGAGATGTTTAACGAACGAGCCGAGATGTTATGGTTATACACGAGATGATTAACGAACGAGCCGAGATGTTATGGTTTTACACGAGATGTTTAACGAACGAGCCGAGATGTTATGGTTATACACGAGATGATTAACGAACGAGCCGAGATGTTATGGTTATACACGAGATGTTTAACGAACGAGCTGAGATGTTACGGTTATACACGAGATGTTTAACGAACGAGCCGAGATGTTATGGTTTTACACGAGATGTTTAACGAACGAGCCGAGATGTTATGGTTTTACACGAGATGTTTAACGAACGAGCCGAGATGTTATGGTTTTACACGAGATGATTAACGAACGAGCCGAGATGTTATGGTTTTACACGAGATGTTTAACGAACGAGCCGAGATGTTATGGTTTTACACGAGATGTTTAACGAACGAGCCGAGATGTTATGGTTATACACGAGATGATTAACGAACGAGCCGAGATGTTATGGTTTTACACGAGATGTTTAACGAACGAGCCGAGATGTTATGGTTATACACGAGATGTTTAACGAACGAGCCGAGATGTTATGGTTTTACACGAGATGTTTAACGAACGAGCCGAGATGTTATGGCTATACACGAGATGATTAAAGAACGAGCCGAGATGTTATGGTTTTACACGAGATGTTTAACGAACGAGCCGAGATGTTATGGTTTTACACGAGATGTTTAACGAACGAGCCGATATGTTATGGTTTTACACGAGATGTTTAACGAACGAGCCGAGATGTTATGGTTATACACGAGATGATTAACGAACGAGCCGAGATGTTATGGTTTTACACGAGATGTTTAACGAACGAGCCGAGATGTTATGGTTATACACGAGATGTTTAACGAACGAGCCGAGATGTTATGGTTTTACACGAGATGTTTAACGAACGAGCCGAGATGTTATGGTTATACACGAGATGATTAACGAACGAGCCGAGATGTTATGGTTTTACACGAGATGTTTAACGAACGAGCCGAGATGTTATGGTTATACACGAGATGTTTAACGAACGAGCCGAGATGTTATGGTTATACACGAGATGTTTAACGAACGAGCCGAGATGTTATGGTTTTACACGAGATGTTTAACGAGCGAGCCGAGATGTTATGGTTATACACGAGATGTTTAACGAACGAGCCGAGATGTTATGGTTTTACACGAGATGTTTAACGAACGAGCCGAGATGTTATGGTTTTACACGAGATGTTTAACGAACGAGCCGAGATGTTATGGTTTTACACGAGATGTTTAACGAACGAGCCGAGATGTTATGGTTATACACGAGATGATTAACGAACGAGCCGAGATGTTATGGTTTTACACGAGATGTTTAACGAACGAGCCGAGATGTTATGGTTATACACGAGATGTTTAACGAACGAGCCGAGATGTTATGGTTTTACACGAGATGTTTAACGAACGCCCTTTCGTCGGTACCATTTGCAATACACGAGATGTTATGGCGCCAAAACTTCCCTCCAAAAGATCTATTTTTTTTACCATATATAACAGTTAGCAGATCTGCTCATAACCACACAAACACATTATACACTCTCAAATCCTCACAACCACAAACACACACTGTTATCATGGTGAAGATGGCGAAATTTGAAGCTTTTGCTTGTCCTTGTGGACGAGGAGACGTAATTCTGCGACAATCGCATCGACCTCACTCCCGTGGTAAACAATACTATGCGTGTCCTTTATCCAAGGTGAACAATTACATACTTTTTTGTGTGTTATTTAAATAATTTGGTTAGTCGTTAAAAATTATAGTTTTTACTCTTTAACAGGGTGGGACAAAGGAGTATGTATGCGATTTTTTTTATGGAAGGATGAACGACTAGCCAAAATGACCGCTTCTGTTGGAGCTTCAACGCCTCCAACTCATTCCGCAAGACCATCCACAACTCCAACTCGATACACTGCAGGACCTTCAACATCAAGTCCTGGAAATACAGAGTGCTCAAACTACATCAAACTAAATCACCTGATAATGGTACTCAATAAAATGCTAGAAGTGTATATGCATCCAAACAAACACACAACTGATGCGGCTGCCTTACTTCACGACCTTTATAATGACATGGTAGGTGATATGGGAAATCTTCGTATGTAGGTTGTTGTTGTTGCTGTTATTGTTGTTGTTGTTGCTGTTATTGTCGTTGTCGTTGTTTGTAGTGTTATTGTTGTTGTTTAATAAAATGTTGTTGTTGTTGTGAAAACTGATGTCGAACGTGCTTTATATTTTTAATTTGTACGCTTTAATGTTGGAGGCGTTGTGAAAACTTAAGTATCCATCAAGATTCAACCATAAGGGGTCGTTTGGTTTATGATGTCCAAACAGGGCCGTTTGGTTTATGTTGTTTTCTTAACAACAGCCCACAGGAGCCGTTTGGTTTATGCTGTCCAAACAGGGGTGTTTGGGATTGCTTATTTCCTGCACCAAAAGGGTGTTTTTGTTTATGACCTTATTTGAAGAAACAACATCACAATTAACAAACACGAATGCACACATTTTATTTAAAACACGCAAGAGTTCTCAAACGAAAAACTCGACAACCAAACAAAACAACTCAAACTAAACAACTCGACAACCAAACGAAACAACTCAAACTAAACAACTCGACAACCAAACGAAACAGATCAAACGAAACGACCCGTTTATTTTTTTTTGCGGCTACTTCCCGCTTTGCTGGAACTCGCACCATCTTTTCCTTTCCTTGCTCTCATTTCCTTGATACGTGCAAACGTAGCTTCGAGATTTGTTACTCTATTTTCCAGATTACCAAATTCGGTGTTGAGGTCCAACGTGCTTTCAGCTTCATCGTTACCTCCAACAGCAGCAGCTTGAGCTTCAGCAGCACGTTGAGCTTCAGCAGCACGTTGAGCTTCAGCAGCATCTAGCTCTTCCAAATACTCTCTATAGTACGGCTTTCTCCTCAACCATTCCAGAATTTTGTCCCTCTGCCACGGTGCACAGTTCTCATAAGAACCATATTCATCAAAAATTTCCCAGCCCCAATGAAGTATAATTTCATTATACAGGAGCTCGTGTGATAAAGCCTTCGACCATTCCTGTTCCGGCGTTAAACCATCCATTGTTATGTGTGAGAATTTACGTGTTTTGTGATAATTTTATTATATGATATATATATAAGTAAAAAATTGGCGGGTTGGAGGGAAATTTTGGCGGGAAATATCACCGACGACCTGTCGTCGGCATAATAAAGGCGGGAAAAACCCCGCCCAACAATTCGCTATTATTCACAAGAGGGAAAAGTCAAAAAATTTGACTTAAATATTTGCCGACGTCATGTCATCGGCGTCATTAAACTAAAGGCAAAACAATTCTTAATCATCCGCTAATCCCACGCTAATCACAATTATTTTTTGGTTTATACTATGCCGACGACATGACGTCGACTTAGTTTTGGCGGGTCAAATTCCCGCCAAGGTTTTCACCAAGTCAAACATTAGATTTATTTTACCGACGAAACGTCGTCGGCATAATACGGATATAAAAATTCAACGCAACCTTGGCCTGGTCAAGTCATTTTTTTGTCGTTTAGCGAATAGTGCCGACGACCGAGTGTCGTCGGCAGGGTGTCCGTCGCCCGAGCTATGTTTTCTTGTAGTGTTGATGTTTGATCTAAATTGTATAGGAAATCTTTCGAATCTGGAAGTCCTTAGCTTTGCTAATTCTGGCATTACAATCCTACCTTCCACATTCAAAAATTTGAAGAAGCTAAGACTACTCGATGTAACAGGTTGTTACAATCTTGTTATAGATGACGGTGTCTTGAAAAGCCTAGTGAAGCTTGAAGAGCTTTATATGAGATCTCATGGTGAAAAAGCATGCTGGTTCACAGACAACAACTGTAGTGAACTTGCAGAACGTTCAAAGAACCTTTGTGCATTAGAATTTGAATTTTTTGGTAACAATGCTCATATGAAGAACATGTCTTATGAGAAACTTAAAAGATTCAAGCTCTCGGTGGGATGCTATTTTATAGAAGTTAGAGACGAGCTGGGAAGAAATAAAGTTGATGCACACTCATATCAAAACAGCCTGAAGCTGATCACCAACAAAGAAGAACTACTGAAATCTAAAATCAGTGAGTTGTTTATGAACACAGATGCACTTTATTTACAAGTGAATGATATGAATACTCTTGAAGATGTTGATGTGGAATCCCCTCATCCTCCACATCCTCGTCGATACTCTTCATTTGGCATTTTGAGACTCCTTGTAGTTTCAGAATGTACAGAACTGAAATACCTTTTCACACCGAGTGTTGCACAAAATTTGTCAAAGCTTGAGTATCTGGATATTTCCGGATGCCCAATTATGGAAGGAGTCATAATACATACTGAGAATGATGGACCAGATGCAATTAAGTTTTCCAACTTAAAGTATCTCAGGTTGGCTAAGCTACCAAAGTTATTGCATTTCTGCAATAATGTTGATGTAGTTGAGCTGCCACATCTCATGGAGTTGCAACTTGGAGACCTTCCGAAAATTACAAGCATTTATCCCGATAGTGCAACATCTTTTGTGAAGAGTAATATATCCCCCACGCAATCTTTCTTGAACGCACAGGTAATTAAGTATATGCTTTGTACTAATATACTGATATTAAAAATCTTTTCAACTAAAAGTGTTTTAATAACAGGCGGGTATCTAATGAATGGACAAATCTTTTTTTACTTTGAAGGATGCGACTCCTAAGCTGGAGAAACTGGTTGTTTCTAACATGGAGAATTTGAAGGAGATATGGCCTCCTCAGTTTAGTATTAGTAATCTGTGCCTATTGAGAGAGCTTACGGTCGAGGGTTGTGGTTCCATTGAAGTCTTGTTCAACATGGATTTTGGTGAAATCGAGCAACTTAGCAGCTTGAGAAGCATTAAAGTGAAGAGATGTGATAGTCTTGTGAAGCTTTTTTCATGCAATCCGCTTCCATTCCTGAATAATCTACAAGAGCTTAGCGTCGAAAGCTGTGGTTCCATTCAAGTGTTATTTAACACTGACTTGGGACGAGCTGGTAAAAGTGAAGAACAGGTTTGTAGCAGCAGTTTGAGAAGCATTATTGTAGTGGAAGAATGTGATAGTCTTGTGAATCTTTTCCCAAGCAATCCAACGCCATTATTCAATCATCTAGAAGAGCTTACAGTTACAGAATGTGGTTCCATTGAAGTGATATTCGACATCAACATGGGATGTGTCGGTGAAATGGATAAAGTTAGCAGCAGCAGGTTGAGAAGCATTTGGTTGGAGGGGTTAGGGAGGCTTAGAGAGGTGTGGAGGATAAAAGATGCTGGAAATAACTTGATTCATGGATTTGAAGCTGTTGAAAGCATATGGATTCAAGATTGTGAGAGGTTTGAAAATTTAATCACACCTGCCACAACCACTTTTGATATGAGAGCACTCAAAAAAGTTAAAATTATTAGATGCGGCAGAGAAAGCGAGAGAAAGAATGAATTGGTTGAGAGTAACCAAGATCAAGAGGTACGACTCTTAACTTGTATGTTTAAAACTAATAAATGATTTCCATTTTTGTTTTTATCCTTTAAAACTGTTAGCTGGAACTTGCAATGAAACTGATTGTGACCACTCTTTTCCTTACTTGAATGTTATTTATTATTCAAGATGTCTAGAAAACTTTAATTCCTATTACTTTTTCAAGATGTCTTAAATAAACCACTAGCGGTTGTGGCCTTTTTTTTACATGACTTTTTTCACCTTAAAAATTCATTTATCCAAAAAAAAAAAAAAAAAAAAAAAAAAATTGTTTCTAATTTGTTTGGTGTTATTGTTGCAAAAGTTGTCCCTGTGTTTCCCAAAAATTAAAAATTAAATTTTTTTCTCTAATTTTTAACAAAAGGCAACTCTAGACTTTATTTTTGGAATAGTTATGATTTTGGTCCCTAACTCCATCATGCGTTAAAATATACCGTTAAGAGGGTGCACGTGACATGTAGTACTTTTTGTATTTTTTATTCATTTATTTACTTTTTCTCTTAGAATTTGGTGCAATTGTAAAATCTATTCAATTTTAATTCATGGAAATGGAAATTATTACTACTAATTACTATACAAAATTTGTGGTTGCAATATGCAGATTAATGTTATACCCACATCGAGGGAGGAAGTGAATGATGGTATTTCTAAAGTTGCACTCCCATCCTATCAAATACACACTTTCATCACCTTCATAACCTTGCATTGGAGGACTATAAAGGTGTGGAGGTGGTCTTTGAGATAACGACTCCAAGTAGTAGAGAATCACCTCACAATACTCAACAACCACCAATACTCCCCTATCTTGAAGAATTAGAGTTAGAGGATATGGGGAGGATGAGTCATGTGTGGAAGTGCGAATGGAATGAATTCTTAATTCTTCAAAAACCAGAGTCACAGTCCTCATTCCATAACCTCGCAACCATAACAATGTACAAGTGCAACAGCATCAAGTACTTGTTTTCACCTCTCATGGCGAAACTTCTTTTCAACCTAAAGAAAGTTGGAATAGCATCTTGTGATGGTATTGAAGAGGTTGTTTCAAACAGAGATGATGAAGATACCTCTTTAAATTCCCACATAAACACCACTTTCTTCCCTCATTTAGACATTCTTTACTTTAATAATCTCGAAAAGTTCAAGTGTATTGGTGGTAGTACCAATGGTATATCTACTGATATTCATGACCAGCTTAAGGTATTTTTCCTATATATTTAGTGACTAAAAGAAATACTGGTTAATTTTGCTAATATTATTAGCTCTGTTGATTATATAATCAAATTCTCATTTTTTATCAGTTATCTCAAGCTTCTTGGTCCTTATGCCAATACGCTAGAGAGATAAGGATAGCAGATTGTGATGCATTGTCAAGTGTGATTCCATATGGTATATTCAAGAGATCAAAAACAAGAGTGGTACTGATACTGGACAAATGCAAAAGCTTCAGGTGCTGGAAATAAGTGATTGCAAATCGATGACAGAGGTGTTTGAAACTCAAGAGATCAAAAACAAGAGTGGTACTGATACTGGAAAGTCACTTCCAAGGCTAGAATACATTACGATGCTCAAACTTCCAAAACTAAAGATCTTGAAAATTCAAGAGTGTAACCTTTTGAAACATATATTCACATTTTCCGCTCTTGAAAGCCTCGCGGAACTCGAAGAATTAGAGATAAAGGATTGCGAGGCAATGGAAGCCATTGTTAAGAAAAATAATGGAGAGCAAGCAACGACATCTGATGTGGTGGTCTTTCGTCATTTAAAATCCCTTTCACTAGTCAATCTACCAAACTTTGTAGGTTTCTTCTTGGGGAAGAATGTGTTAGAGTTTATGGATAATAATTAATATTCGTATGTCCAGTTTCGAACACGAGACTTCGGGATTGCACACATTACGTATGAGTTTCAATGTATTAATAATTAATATATTTAGTTATGATTAATTATTAATTTCACAAATAAACACTTAATGGGATATGAAGAAAATTAAGGCAAAACAATGGAATCCCACATCGGAAACCATTGTAAACTTGATCTCAACCCTAAGGCTATAAATACATCCCTATGTATTCATCCCTTAGTACACTTGATTTCAATGGAAGGCCAAACTTCTTCTTTTCTCCTCTCTTGCTCATGGTCGACAAGTGAAACCCCTAGAAAGGGATTTGCGAGTAACCTTGAGCATTACAAAGTGTTTGGTTAATCTATTGTGAATCAAGAACCTAGCTTTTCAGTTTTCACATTGAAACACTAGTAATACGTGTGTACAAGAACGAAGGACAAGCTTACTTTAGCTTGTGTTATTTTCCCCAATTCGATTGATGTAGGTCGATTCATATAAACCCTAATTTTAGGGTTTATACCTTGTTCTTGGAGTGCACGGTTTCTTGTTCTTGCTAGAAATCAAAAGGTACGCATCTATTTAATTTTATGTTAATTAATTATATGTTATGTAGATCCATTCCGCTGCGTGATCTTTGTGTTTATGTGTTTATAGTATTATTATGATTCACATATTCCAACAGTGGCATCATGAGCCGCGTTTTTAACATGTAATTGATTACATAAAACCTTAAAAATTGAATCTTTAATTAGATACATGCAAATTAATAAATCTAGGGTTTATATTTTTTGTAAACCTAAATTAGGTCGATACCTAATAAAAAGATTTAGGGGTTTTGGTTTTTGTAGAAAACTTGTAGAAAACCCTAAGATTGCATGCAATTTTTAGGGATTAATTAATGAGTACCTTATGTGATGTCATTAATTAATTAATTAGATTGCGTACTATATAGGCTTGTAAATATGTGTAACATGATTTTAAGTGCTATATGGGATCCATGACAAAATCTTGCATATTTTGTCATGGAATGATTTGTTGTCAATGTGCTACATGATTTTAAGATAGATCTTAAATTAGGGAAGACCCTAATATATTAATTAAAATTGGTTATGTGCAATGTGGTATCTAATTGATCAAAACTTACGCGGCCAAATTTTTTTGGCGTCTGTGGTCCATTGGGTACAATGAGCTCGAAAACCAATGGGAGTTTTATTGATTAGATACATTAAAATTCACATAGATAATTAATAAGATTTATCAAAAAGGTTTGCATGTGGCTATATGATATTGCTAATGATCATATACGTGTTATTAAGTGTTTATTTATTTTTTGAATTACTTGTTCTTTGTATGTTTAATTATGATGGATTGTAACAACAAAGAGGGTAATTTTTCAAATAAATATAAATGAACCTAATAACTATGAAACCTTTGTAGTAAACCATTTAATTGCCAAGTCTTATGTGCCGACAGTGGTTCGCTTCGCACGGTAATTTGCTCCCAGTCGAGACTAGCAATAATAAATTTACTACATTAATTGTTTTAGCAAGAAAATCATAATTTTTTAGTTGATTGATTGCGACTGTACTAAGTGGTCGAAGCGGCGGACCTATTATTGACAAACTATAAAGTGGGTTTAAGGTTGGCTCACATTAAATTGTGACCTTAAAGGGGCACGGTTTTAACCAGCTTCGGCGGCTGTCGTCCCTCCGCTCGCCTGTGCGTCAATAATAGACTTACCAAGTACACCACGATAAATACGAAGCATCTTAAGGCAATGTTGTAATTTATTCAACGCCTTAATTAAAAGATTTGATGATTTGAGCTACAAATGAGTAAACGGTTTTGTTTTTGAAAACATATATGATACAAAGATGAATGCATGACATCTTTGTACATATTTTTTGATTTAACACATCAAATTTTTTTTACCCTGATAAATTTAAGTAATATGCCACCCAACTACAAAAAAAAAACACCTAAGGTTTCATCCTACATCACTAGCAGCCAAAGCTGAATGTTGATGTTCAAAGGGTGGTCATCTAAGGGTAAATTGAGTACTTTATTGCTAGCAGCCAAAGCTGAATGCAATAAACCGACGTCAATTTACTGTTTCTTAAGTTGGTTAAACTTAATTGGGCACTTTCATTACTAGCAGCCAAAGCTGATGTAATGGAACGGCGCCAAGGCATAAAGATTTGGGGATGAAACATGCTTACATTTTGCAACCAAGGTTGGCAATATAATGTAAGTCCCAAGATTTCTAGGAATTGCAATTGGATATTGGCAATTGGGTGATCCCGTACCTTATTGAGCACTTTCATTGCTAGCAGCCAAAGCTGATGTGATGAAACGGCGTCAATTAGGATCCTAATTTACAATGAAAATTAAATGGTTAAATTTTATTTACCATGGGTGTTTAATTTTCTTGAAAAGTTATTATCAAAAATACTAAATTGAATTTTAAAAAATTCTTTTAATGTATTTAATGCAACGTTAAAACCGTAAACATAAGATATTCTTTTAGTAGTAAATTGATCTACATCCGTAGGGGTTTTGGATAGAGTCAATTTTTGCTGAAAAGAATAGACCGAGTCCACTTTTCGTGTGAAGAGTGAGACTTAATCCTATTCCTTTTCATGAGTGAGAAAGGTATAATAGGAAAATTGGAATCGTATAAATTCTAAGAAATAACTCATGGCGAATTTCTTAAGAAATTGCATGGTTAGGAGTTATTAAATTAGAAACTAGACTAATTACCGCAAAAGTGGTAAAAGGCAAACTAGAATGTTGGATCTAGTTGTTATGCTTTAACCATTTAAATGTGCTACATACCATGATGGGGATGGTAGACTTAATTAAGGAAGAAATTGCATACCCAATTCTTTCAAGTTAATTGCATTGATGGCTATTCCATCATTGACAAAAGTAGAATACATTCTTTGAAGTACCTTAGTAGTATTACGTAAGGGATTTATCAAAGGTGTAGGAAAGCAAACAGCACGCTATTTGCTTTTACTGGTGATGCAACACTTACAATGTTGTCAAATCCAGTGGGAGCATTGTGTTGTCATTAACTGAATAATAAGTTCATGTAGTGATCTTAAATTCAATGGGAGCTACGAGTCTTGGTAGTTACCCGGATTATCTCTAGAATTCTTGAGATAAAATACTTTCCAATTATAGACACTTGTGGTATTAAGGATAGTCGTGTACGTTTCCTTACTAGACGAGGTGATTCTATATCTACTTATATCTATGACACAATCATATTGATCAAATAAGCAAACTGTTGATGTGTTGTTTATCAGATACATGGTGTTGTTCCATGCACAAGTGGGAGAAATAATTAAAGTGTGCAAGCAACAACATAAAGAAATATGATTTATAGGGTTCTCTTGACTGTAAGGTAAGAGATCAATGTTCTAATGTGTTTTATACACATTCTAATTTATGGAACACTTGAAGTTAATATCTACTTTCATTACTAGATATTAATGACAAGGTAAATTACATACTTTCATCATTATCAGCCTCGGCTGATGAAATGAAACTATGTTAATTTACAAGTTTCTAAAATTAGATAATTATTAGAACAAGTGTCAATATGATAATAAGACTACTTCAAATGAGAATATTTATGTATTGTTGTAATGACATAAATAAATGAAGTAATCTTATACTACTTCATATTTAGATGTTTATGTATTCTTGGAATGACATAAATATATGAAGTAAATAAATTAACTTGAAAAACTATTGAAACTAAGTTGTGGGTTTCATAATTACTTTAGTTATACATATTTATATTTTAGTATAAAGATATAAATATGAAGTCTTTTATTATTATAAGACTTATAACAAAGTAAGACGTTATATTGTTATGTTTTTTAATTAAGACATATACAAGGAGTCATTGAGTTGATCAATGATTTGTAATGTACATTGGGATTATAACAAGTTTATGTTTTTTTGGTAAGACATAGATATTAAGTGGCTTGGTCAATAAGGCACTTATGTTATAAATTATGCAATTGGCTTGGAAATCTATTGTACCATTAAATTGACATAGTTGGTAAATAGGTAAGCCAAAACGAAATATATTTATCTTATATATTGTAAGATTAACTTACAATATTAATCCTAATGAAATACATAAGTTTATGGTATGTTCATTTAGGAAAATCAAACTCTTAAAAATATTGTTTGATTAAAGATAACTATATCTTCTAATCTTCCTAAAGATATCAAGGTTAGGAAATTGAGTATGGATTAGATATACTCAATTTGACTCCAACCTAGAAGATTAATAAGACACCATTTAATATGGAATGTGATCAATCACATTAAGTCTTAAAATTGAAGTTCAGAATTTGTTAAACTACTTGTTGGGTAGGTTATTAACAAATTAAGGTTAGGAACTGTCAATTTGTATCTGTAAAGTCCCAAAAGAGAACAAGTTTGTGTTGCTCTATTTGCTAAGCATTTATAGGTAATCTATAAATTGCAAAAGGCGAGTGGGAGTTTTATCTTCAAAAGATAAAAAATTACAAGATACATAATCTTCTAAATACGCTAGCAAAATCATAATGAGGATTTAACATGTTAGTGTTAAATCTCAAGATGATGGAATTCTTAATTCATAGATCCGCAAGGATATCTCAAATATTTGTAGAATATGTTGAGGGTTATGAGTTACAGGATCATGGTATGCCTGTTAATAAATTGCAAATGTTATTTGGAAAATTACTCATACTATGAATAATTAGATGCAGTCCAAGAAAGATAACTAGTTTGAAAACGTAGTTGATCTTAAACTCTATAGTAACACTATAGAATGGAAATGAATTTCTACAAAGGAAATGAAAATCCTAGTGATTTAAAATTCTTGTGTAGAAATCATAATGGACAAATTTGTATACATATTTAATATGTGAAAAGATTATCAATCACAATTAAGCAATTAAATGTGATTGAAATTCTTTCTAAGCACATTAAATATATAAAGATTATGATTGTCATTATTAATTACATTTATATGAAATTAATAATGGAATATCAAAACTCTTTATTGGATAATTACTTGTGCGAGGACGAAAAGTAATTGAAAGGAGCATTCGAATTCAAAATAATCTTTAGAAGTATACAAAATGCAAATCATTTGAAAATGGATTAATGCATGCATCTAGAAGATATACTTATTTTAGTTATTAAATCTAGTTTGATTTATAATTAAAATTAAGATATTTCTTAATATTCCTGAAAGCTAGTGGGAGTGATGTCTTTATTTTCTTATTTCATATATGTTGTATAACATATAGGAAGTAACATTCCATTAACATTTATATGTTAAGTTTTAGTTTGGAATGAAACTTCATATAGAAAATAAAACCTTGAACAATATGTTTATTTGATTATAAACATAAGCGGTAAAATAACTGATTCTAAAAGAACATGATATTCTATTAGAAGATCTAGATAGAAACATATCTTTGAAAAGATATGACATGAACAAAATCTAAGTTTGACAGAAGGATTTTTCATGTACATCATGTTGCTTGTTGTATCATGCTTGGATGCAAGATGATTGACAACATTAGTATCTAATTGGAAATTATTAGATAGCTAAGTGTAATGGATATGGTTTAGAATTTACATCCTCAGCCTGGATTTGCTCCAAAATTCTAAATTAGAACCATATAGCATATTGTTGCATGATTGATATAGTTGACAAATCTTGATAGATTTGGAGATATCAAAACATTACACGATGAATGTTAAAGTTTACGGAACTTTAAAAGAGCATATTGTTGTTTGATACAATGATGCTAGTAAGATTGAGATGACACTCAATACTAGTCATGGTGGGAGCTCATCCTTATTAGGAGACCATGTATACTAGTTATGCTCAATATGAGCACAGTTGCATTATACATAAAGAATTAGAATACTTTAACTACAAGGTTTGGTAGTTTAATTGTCATAAATTCGTGCATGAGGATGTCATGCATTTTATGAAGTATGTGGCAATATCTAGATAGATGAATGCACACATGCAAGAATTTCATTATTGAAATAAGTATTCTCAAAATTCCGATAGATCAGCATTAGATGTTTTATGCCTTGTCAACAAGTATGTGGAACATGACTTGTGGCATAATTCACTAATGAGAAATATCATGCTTTGATCTAGTTAGTATTTGGATAAGGGACGTGTAAACAATTATTATTTTAATGAAATAAAGTGCGGATAACGTTTATTCTCATTATTAATATTTGTGTCCTATATTTGCATGTTTAAATCCATGAATAACTAATGTTATTCTAAATAGTCCGTTGTCGATCAATAATATGGGAATATTATTGAACTAACACAAATGTGAGGATTGGTAGAATGTACTGTAAGGTTGAGACACCAATGTCACATGATATTCAATATTGGATAAATTGAATATAGGACTTATCCCAACTACATGATTATACTTTATGGATCATCGTCATTAAGTAAATCATGAATATTTATCCTCAGACTTGAGATACCAGGTGACTGCCGAGGATGTAGCTCATTTTCTGTAAGGTAGTCTAACGCTATCCGTAAAAGGTAGTTATAAGGGCTATTTTCGGAGGTGATGCAAAGTTCGAGGGTCACGCTCGTAGTCAATAAAGGATTTGTTCCTTCAAATTTGTTTTGAAGTATAATACTGCTGGGCCCCTCGTAGGATTGACAAGATGTTTGTACGGCCGTACCCAAAGTCTATCTGGAAGACGTTCAGATGTTTTGGTAATCTTGATCAATTATTAATAACGAGAAACATAATAGTTAATTATGGAATGACCAAGATCCATATCCATATTAACACGGTATTAGAAACAAAAGTATAAGTATGATGATAATATCATCACGTGGTTTTTCCAGGAAAACCATACTCGGTTCGATCTGGGGGCACTGGGATCTGTTAAGCTAGACTAGCCCATGTCATTACGATATTAATGAATATCCAAGTGGGAGCTGTTAGAGTTTATGGATAATAATTAATATTCGTATGTCCAGTTTCGAACACGAGACTTCGGGATTGCACACATTACGTATGAGTTTCAATGTATTAATAATTAATATATTTAGTTATGATTAATTATTAATTTCACAAATAAACACTTAATGGGATATGAAGAAAATTAAGGCAAAACAATGGAATCCCACATCGGAAACCATTGTAAACTTGATCTCAACCCTAAGGCTATAAATACATCCCTATTTATTCATCCCTTAGTACACTTGATTTCAATGGAAGGTTAAACTTCTTCTTTTCTCCTCTCTTGCTCATGGTCGACAAGTGAAACCCCTAGAAAGGGATTTGCGAGTAACCTTGAGCATTACAAAGTGTTTGGTTAATCTATTGTGAATCAAGAACCTAGCTTTTCACATTGAAACGCTAGTAATACGTGTGTACAAGAACGAAGGACAAGCTTACTTTAGCTTGTGTTATTTTCCCCAATTCGATTGATGTAGGTCGATTCATATAAACCCTAATTTTAGGGTTTATACCTTGTTCTTGGAGTGCACGGTTTCTTGTTCTTGCTAGAAATCAAAAGGTACGCATCTATTTAATTTTATGTTAATTAATTATATGTTATGTAGATCCATTCCGCTGCGTGATCTTTGTGTTTATGTGTTTATAGTATTATTATGATTCACATATTCCAACAGAATGAATTCATATGGCCAGCATTGGAAAAGGTTGTGATCCCTGAATGCCAACATATGACGGTGTTCACTTATGGACGGTCTACAGCTCCTAAGCTAAACTTCATAAATACAAGCTTAGGCAAACATAGTGTTGAATGTGGCCTTGACTTTCGTGTGACCGCCACCTCGCATCAGGTATAACTTAATATTTGAGACACTGCGTAAACTTCATTAAAATTACAGCGTAATTATCGGATTGAAAGTAATATGATTAGCGCAGTGGCTTAGAATAAATTCATGTAGAGCCTTTTGGCTTATTTTACTCACATGTAAAGGATTTTTTTTTTTTTTTTTTTTTTTTTTTTTTTTTTTTTAATTTTTTAAAATCATTGAACAAACTTATACGTACAATTATCTCTGACATAAACATGTGTTTTTTTTTTTACCTTGTAGGCCCAATTACCGAGTTATGAAAGTGCAAGCTCATACCGCCCTACGACTATGGATCGGTTGCCTTGGTCTTATCATAATTTGATCGAAGCGGATATGAATAATAACACCAGTGGTGGACAGACTCTTTTCTCATCCGATAAGTTGCTTCAACTGCAAAAGCTTGAAACTGTCCATTGTAGTGATTGTGTTGGAATATGTGAACTATTATAAATCATAAACACATAAAACATCACAAAGCACACAGCGGAATAGATCTACAAGAACATGTAATTAATTAAATTAAACAAGATACGTACCTTAATGATTCCTAGCAAGAACAAGGAATCTCTTGAACAAGAACAAAAAATTATAAACCCTAATAGGATTTATGTATGGATCGATCACACCAAGATCACAAGCTAAAGGAAGCTTGTCACTCGTTCTTGTACACACGTAATTATAGCGTTTCAATGTGAAAAGCTAGTTTCTTGATCACCAACAAACCAAACACTAGTATGTTAAAAGCTCAAGCCGAATTCCCTAGTGGGAATAGAAAGAGTCGACTAGCCTTAACAAGAGGGAAGAAGAAGAGAAGTTAGGCTTGTAGGAGAATCAAGATTAGAGAAAACTAAAACACAAGTGAATTGTATTTATAGTTTTTCTTTGCTTGGTGCCCACTCCAAACCGATCGGCCCTAAACCCCAAAGGGGAGGGTTCGGCCGACTTTACCATCCCACAAGGGATTCTAGATCCTTCTTTCCTTTTTTCACGTTTAGTCCTTTAACGGTCGTTAGTTAAAACCCCGTTAAGTACTAACCGTCGTTAAGTGTTTTTATTGGTGAAATGAATAAATAAATAAATACATTAAATATATAATTATTTAATTATTCATCATTGAAACTTTCACGCTAATGTGTGCAATCCCGAGCTTCGGGTTCGAAACCGGACATGCATATATTAATATTTATACACAAAACTAACAGCTCCCACTTGGATAAACATTAATATAACAATGACATGGGTCAGCCTAGCTTAACCTTCCCAATGCCCCCAGCTCGATCCGAGTTGTGGTTCTCCTGGTAGAAACCACGTGTGATGAAATTAATCATCATACTTATCCTTTTGTTACTAATACCGTGTTAATTTGGATATGGATCTTTGTCATTCTATAATTAACTTAGTTTCTCGTTTATACATAATTGAACAAGATTACCAAAGCATCTGAACGTCTTCCAGATAGACTTTGGGCGTGCGCACGCAAACATCTTGTCAATCCTACGAGTGGCCAAGCAGTATTAAACTTCAACACAAAGTTGAAGGAACAAATCCCTTATTGACGGCGAGCATAACCCTTGAACTTCGCATCATTTCTGAAAATAGCCCTTATAACTACCTTTTACGGTTAGCGTTAGACCACCTTACAGAAAATAAGCTACATCTTCGGCAATTATCTGTCATCTCAAGTCTGAGGATAAATATTCATGATATACTTAATGACTATGATCCATAAAGTATAATCATGTATTTGGGATAAGTCCTATATTCAATTTATCCTATATTGAATATCATGTGACATTGGTGTCTCAACTTTACAGTTCATTCTACCAATCCTCACATTTGCCTTAGTTCAATAATATTCCCATATTATTAATTGACAACGGACTATTTAGAATAAATAAATTATTCACGGATTTAAACATGCAAATATAGGACACAAATATTAATAATGAGAATAAACGTTATCCGCACTTTATTTCATTAAAATAATAATTGTTTACACGTCCCTATCGAAATACTAATCCAACAGATTTACATGAAACTATCTGCTAAACGAAGACCAATACCCTGAGCATGTCGATTAAACGTATCTTTAGGTAATGCCTTTGTGAAAGGATCAGCCAGATTGTCATCTGTGTGAACTTTGAGTACTTTGATTTCACCCAGTTCGACTTGTTCACGAACATAGTGCATCTTTCTTTTAAAGTGTCTGGCGCCTTTCATAACTCCAGGTTCATTGGCGAATGTGATTGCAGCAGAGTTGTCACAATACACATTTATAGGTAATTCAATAGACGGCATCACTCCAAGATCCGTAATGAAATTCCTTATCCAAACAGCTTCTTGTGCAGCATCCGATGCAGCATTGTACTCAGCTTCTGTAGCAGACATGGCCGTTGTGCTCTGCTTTTTACTCTTCCAGTCTACTGCTCCTCCATTTATGACAAAGACATAACCCGTTTGCGACTTCGTATCATCTTTATCAGTTTGCCAGGACGCATCGCAGAAACCTGTAACATTCAGTTCTGCGTCTGGATTTCCCCCGAAAACTAAAAACATATCTTTGGTATTCCTTAAATACTTAAGAATGTTTTTAACAGCATGCCAGTGATCTCTCCCTGGATTTTGCTGATATCGACTCGTCAAATTTTGAGCGAATGCCACATCAGGCCTTGTGCATCTAACAGCATACATGATAGATCCTACAGCCGAAGCATATGGAACTTTCTGCATGTATGCCACCTCTTCAGGTGTAGAAGCACACATTTTGCTACTTAAGCCATGATCAACTTGCATGGGCAGATATCCCTTCTTGGAATTTTGCATATTGAATCTCTTCAATATTTTATCCATGTAAGCACTTTGGCTTAATCCGATTAACCGTTTAGATCTGTCTCGATAGATCTTGGTTCCAAGGATATACGCTGCTTCTCCTAAATCCTTCATGGCAAAGCAATTACCAAGATATTTCTTAACTTCATTAAGACTTGGTATGTGACTTCCCATGATTAATATGTCATCGACATATAGGACAAGAAAAGTAGTGTTACTCCCACTAACTTTGTGGTATACACATGGCTCATTGAAATTTTGAGTAAATCCAAACTTCTTGATTTCCTCATCAAATTTCTTATTCCATTGCCTGGATGCTTGCTTCAATCCATAAATGGATCTTTGAAGTTTGCATACACGCTCAGGAAATTCTGGATTTACAAAACCTTCAGGTTGCGCCATATAGATGTCTTCATCTAGGCGACCATTCAGAAACGCGGTTTTGACATCCATTTGCCAAATCTCATAGTCATAGTAGGCAGCTATGGCTATAAGAATCCTAATAGCTCTAATATCGGCTACAGGAGAAAAGGTCTCCTCATAGTCAGCACCATATGTTTGAGTGAAGCCCTTGGCCACCAAACGAGCTTTATAGGTGTGTACTTTGCCATCCATATCAGTCTTTTTCTTGAAGAGCCACTTACACCCAACTACCTTAGCATTGGGTGGAAGATCCACTTCAATCCAGACTTTATTGTCTTTCATGGATTGCATTTCCCCATCCATGGCTGCTTGCCATTTGTCCTTTTCAGGATTATTAATGGCAGCCTTATAACTAGTTGGTTCATCAATGTGATCCAATAGAAACGTTTCCTCATCATCTATGCTTAAACATAGACGCTCAGGTGCCTTTGTAGATCTTGAGGATCTACGGATGGGTACCACTTCAACTTCAGGTGGAGGACCTAAACTTTCAGGTTCCACAGGAAGTGTGTTAGTACTTTCAGAAGGTGACGTATCTTCATGATCATTTTCAAGATCATATGATCTCCCACTAAATTCTTGAGATATTAGATTATCTTCAAGAAATTCACCGTATCTAGCGACGATGACCTTATTTTCTTGTGGGAAGTAAAAGTAGTAACCCTTTGTTTCCTTAGGGTATCCTACGAAGATACACTTAACAGATCTTTGTTGGAGTTTATCAGGTGAGTCACGTTTAACAAACGCCTCACAACCCCAGACCTTTAAGTAAGAAAAGTTGGGAGCTTTTCCAGTCCATACTTCATATGGAGTCTTATCAACCTTCTTAGTTGGAATCCTATTTAAAACGTGAACAGCCGTTTCAAGAGCATAATCCCAAAAGGATAATGGGAGAGTTGTAAGATTAAACATTGATCGTACCATATCTAACAAGGTACGATTTCTCCTTTCAGATACACCATTTTGTTGTGGAGTATAAGGAGATGTGAGTTGTTGGACAATGCCACACTCAGTCAGATAATCTTTGAACTCTTGGCTCAAATACTCACCACCACGATCGGATCGAAGTGCCTTAATCTTCTTTCCGAGTTGAAGTTCTACTTCATTTTTAAAGACCTTGAATGTCTCAAAGACTTCATGTTTATGTTTAAGTAAATAAACATAACCATAACGACTATAGTCATCTGTGAAGGTCAAGAAGTAGCTAGCACCGCGTTTTGACACGTGTCTAAGTGGACCACATACATCCGTGTGTATTAATCCAAGTAGATTAGAAGCCTTTTCCATATTGCTATGGAAAGGTTTCTTTGTCATCTTCCCAGATATGCAAGATTCGCATTTATCAACTGAATCATCATTGATATTAGGTAAAAGCCCATCACTTAGCATCTTTTCCATGCGTTTCTTGCCTATGTGGGCAAGGCGACAATGCCATAAATAAGACGAATCCAAGTTAGACTTGGTTCTCTTATTCCCGATGCTATACATAGAATTATTTCTATTGGATACATGGTTATCCATGTCAATTTCAAACACACCATTTAATGAAATAGCATTAAAATAGAAAACAGAATTTAAAGAAACAGAAATTCCATTATCATTAAAAGTATGCTTAAAACCCAAATCCAATAACAAAGAAACTGAAACGACACCTCTAACAATAGAAGGTGCGTAATGACAATTGTCTAAAACTAAAATTAAACCAGATGGTAAAACTAGCTCAAAAGTCCCTATGGCTTCTACTGCTGCACGTATTCCATTTCCCACGTACAAGTAGCATTCTCCATAGTTCAGCTTCTTTGCTCCTCTAAGCCCCTGCGATGTATTACAAATGTGAGTACCACATCCTGTATCATATATCCAGGCATTTTGCTTACGAGGAAAAGAAAATAATTCAACCATAAAAATACCTGAAGTGCTGGCGCCCTGCCCAGCCTTGGCATTCTTATTCTTGCGACACTCCTCTAGCAACAATGGACAGTCACGCTTCCAGTGTCCAGGAGTATGGCAGTGGTGACAAGCAGCCGCATCCTTTTTGGGATAATCCTTCTTGGGAGGAGGATTCTGCTTCTTTGGCTTTTGCTGATGGGTCACAATCTGCTTGCCCTTGTCAGCTTTGCCCTTTCCTTTCTTGTTCACATTTTTCGGTTTACCGGGCTTAGCTACTCTACCACCTCTTATTGCCATAACAGCTGGTGTAGGAGCTTTCTTTGTGAGGGCCTTCTCATGCTCAATAAGCATTGCATGCAATTCAGAAAATGTCTTCCCCTTGCAATGCATGTTAAAGTTGCGCACAAAATCACCATATAATTCCTCATTGAGGGATTTGTTGATGAGGCCAACTTTAACGTCTTCCACAAACCCGCAATTAAGTGCATCCAGTTGGTCAAGATAACCTTTCACTTTAAGTGCATGATCACTTACGGGTGTTGTCACATCCTGCTTGCACTTGCCCAAGTTGTCAAGTACATCATACAATTCAGCCATAGGTGATTTCTGAAACATACGTGTCAGTTCATCAATCATGTTTTCGGGCTATATTTCTCAAACTGTTTGACCAGTTGATCATCCATCCCCGATAGCATGAGGCAAGCCGCATCATTGTGCTTGTCATAGGTTTCATTGTACTGCCTAAGTATTTCATTAGACGAGTTTGCAGGAGGAGCTTCTGGAAGAGCCTCAGTAAGACATTCAGAACGTTTGGCAATTCTAAGAACAAGCCTTAGATTTCGATGCCAAGCATTGAAGTTCTTAGTCCCGGTCAATTTTTCCTTTTCAAGCATCATCTTGAAACAGGAAGTTAAGTTTGACGAGTTTCCGGGTTGGGCCATTTCTACAGAAAAAAAATTCAAAAGTTAGTACTTTCGATAATTTTAACATTTCATGAAAATTAAACACCCATTGGTCAAATAACCATTTAATTTTCATTGAAAACTAGGATCCTAATTGACGTCGTTCCATTTGCATCAGCTTTGGCTGCTAGCAAAGAAAGTACTCAATAAGGTACGGGATCACCCAATTGCCAATGTCCAATTGCAATTCCTAGAAATCATGGGACTTACAATATTTATATTGCCAACAACTGTTGCAAAATTGTAAGCATGTTTCATCCCCAATTCTTTATGCCTTGGCGCCGTCCCATTACATCAGCTTTGGCTGCTAGTAATGAAAGTGCCCAATTAAGTCTACCAACTTAAGAAACGTGTAAATTGGCATCGTTTCATCATATCAGCTTTGGCTGCTAGTAATGAAAGTACCCAATTTTACCCTTTAGACCGCACCCTTTGAACATCAACATTCAGCTTTGGCTGCTAGTGATGTAGGATGAAACCTTAGGTGTTTCTTTTATTAGTTGGGTGGCATTTGACTTAAATTTGTAGGGTAATAATTTTTTATGTGTATAATCAAAAAATATGTACAAAGATGTCATGCATTCATCTTTGTATCATATGGTTTTTTTTCAAAACAAAACGCCGTTTACTTATTAGTAGCTCAAATCATCAAATCTTTTAATTGAGGCGTTGAATAAATTACAACATTGCCTTAAGATGCTTCGTATTTATCGTGGTGTACTTGGTAAGTCTAAAATTGACGCACAGGCGGGCGTAGGGATGACAGCCGCCGAAGCTGGTTAAAACCGTGCCCCTCTAAGGTCACAATTTAATGCGTACCAACTAGAACCCACTTTATAGTTTGTCAATTTTAGGTCCGCCGCTTCGACCACTTAGTACAGTCGCAATCAATCAACTAAAAGAATATAATTTTCTTGCTAAAATAATTAATGTAGTAAATTTATTATTGCTAGTCTCGCCTGGGAGCAAATTACCGTGCGAAGCGAACCACTGTCGGCACATAAGACTTGGCAATAATTGAAATTACTACAAAGGTTTCATAGTTATTAGTCTTATTTATTTTTATTATGAAAAATTACCCTCTTTTGTAGTTTACAATCCATCATAATATAAAACACAAAAGATCAAGTAATCCACAAAAATAAATAAACACATAATAACAAATACATGATCATCCACGATATCATATAGCCACATGCAAACCTTTTTCAATAAATCCTATTATTAATTCTATGTGTAATTTTAAATGTATGTAACTAACAAAACTCCCATTGGTTTTCGAGCTCATTGTACCCAATGGACCACAGCACCAAATAAATTTGGCCGCGTAAGTTTTAGTTAGTTAGATACCACATTGCACATAACCTTTTAATTAATATTTATTGAGGTCTTCCCCAATTTAAGATTTATTTAAAACATGTAGCAAACAATTCAAAACAAACATACAAATCACTCCATGACAAATATGCAAGATTTGTCAAGGATACCATATTGATCACATAATCATGCAACACATATTATTATGTCAATATTAATTGTACGTATCTAATTAATTAGTAACATCACATACGGTACTTACTAATTAATCCCTAAAAATTTACATGCAATCCTAGGGTTTCTCAAGTTTTAATAAAACAATTAAAACCCTAATTTTTAATTAATGTGGATCGTCCCATATTAGGGTTAAAAAAAAAAAAAAAAAAACCAAACCCTAATTATTAATTAATGCATGTAATCTCTACAAGATTCAATTTTTAGGTTTAAGTAATTTATTACAAGTTCTAAACGAGGCTCATGATGCCACTGTTGGAATATGTGAACTATTATAAATCATAAACACATAAAACATCACAACAGCGGAATAGATCTACAAGAACATGTAATTAATTAAATTAAACAAGATACGTACCTTAATGATTCCTAGCAAGAACAAGGAATCTCTTGAACAAGAACAAAAAATTATAAACCCTAATAGGATTTATGTATGGATCGATCACACCAAGATCACAAGCTAAAGGAAGCTTGTCACTCGTTCTTGTACACACGTAATTATAGCGTTTCAATGAGAAAAGCTAGTTTCTTGATCACCAACAAACCAAACACTAGTATGTTAAAAGCTCAAGCCGAATTCCCTAGTGGGAATAGAAAGAGTCGACTAGCCTTAACAAGAGGGAAGAAGAAGAGAAGTTAGGCTTGTAGGAGAATCAAGATTAGAGAAAACTAAAACACAAGTGAATTGTATTTATAGTTTTTCTTTGCTTGGTGCCCACTCCAAACCGATCGGCCCTAAACCCCAAAGGGGAGGGTTCGGCCGACTTTACCATCCCACAAGGGATTCTAGATCCTTCTTTCCTTTTTTCACGTTTAGTCCTTTAACGGTCGTTAGTTAAAACCCCGTTAAGTACTAACCGTCGTTAAGTGTTTTTATTGGTGAAATGAATAAATAAATAAATACATTAAATATATAATTATTTAATTATTCATCATTGAAACTTTCACGCTAATGTGTGCAATCCCGAGCCTCGGGTTCGAAACCGGACATGCATATATTAATATTTATACACAAAACTAACAGATTGTTGGGACATTGAGGAGATATTTGATTCAGAAACTGTTGCTGAAATTCCAAACTTGAGACAAGTGGACTTGGAGTGGTTAGAAAGTCTCAAGTATATATGGAAGAGCAAGCAGGGGACAGTATTAAAGTTTCTAAACCTAACACGACTGTCTATTGATACATGTAACAGTTTAGAATATGTATTTACATGTCCCATGGTTGGTAGTCTATTGCAACTCCAGGAACTACATATAAGTAACTGCCGAAGTATGAAGGTAATTGTGAAGGGAGAAGAAGAAGAAGAATGTGATGCTATTGTTGAGTTTCCTTGTCTAAAGTCCTTAAAACTTGATCATGTTTGGAGACTCGAGGGATTTTGCTTAGGAAAGGAAGCTTTTGAATTTCCATCATTGGGTACCTTGGAAATTAGGTATTGTCAAAAAATGACGGTTTTCACCAAGGGAGATTTGTCTGCTCCAAAGTTATACGCAATTACGGATTATAAGGGTAGGAAGTTTAATATACACAACAGGCTGAACTCCGTTATAAAAAACTTTACCAGCAGATGGTAAAAGAAAGAGGGACTAAATCTGTAAAAGTTCTTGTTCTTATGCTTCACAACTCCTTCATTTGTTGAAACGCTGTTTCACAACCAACGAAATCTGTTTTCAGGCAAGTTGTTGGGTTTATGTTTGTATCTGCGTAATGATTACCTTTATATAGGATTAAAGGTAATTAGGAATTTTGAATTTTAAGTTATTAACTTAGGGTTTATGTTATAGCCTGCTTGAATTTTGTGTGTGTGTATTAGATTAATTGGTGTTACCTGAATGTTTTTATTAAAGGTACCAAAATAGGTGGGTCGGGTCGGGTTGTGTTTGGGTCTCGGGTCTGGATGGGTTTGGGTCTATATAGGTACGGGTCTAGATGCGGTAATTGCTAATTGGCGATGTTTTTAGTTGATTGGAGCACCTTTTTTTTTTTTTTTT
Organism: Artemisia tridentata subsp. tridentata; assembly: GCA_021014915.2. NCBI lineage: Eukaryota > Viridiplantae > Streptophyta > Magnoliopsida > Asterales > Asteraceae > Artemisia > Artemisia tridentata. The sequence goes on along the minus strand of CP139505.1, from coordinate 403,692,604 downwards.
TTTTTGGTGTTGTTCATAAGCTATAACCTGTGTTTTTATTGGCTACTTATTTACATATGGATGAATACTCAACATATCAATCTCGGCTCGACTTGTTTTGTATGAAAATTAAGTAAATATATGTATATAGAAGGGTAAAAAGTGTAATTTAATTGAAGCTCGATAAGGCTCGTGAGCTTCACGAGCCGAGTATTTTGGAGCTCGAACTCATCTCGTCTACACCCCCAAGATAAACGAAACAGGGGAGGAGGGGACTTAACGAATTAAGTGGACTAACTGCAAAGAAAACGTGTAGTTAGCACCTGCTTTAGCGTCCTATATTAGGGAATGTTTTGTGTCAACCTCATCTACTGATTTGATTATAGTGATCTAGCGAATCGAAGTGTGATTAAGAAGAGATCAACATCAAAAGGAAAATTCAACTACCTTATCTTAGAAATTTTCCAGTTGTATTAGACTTGAGATGTTAGAGACGTAAGTTCACTTTAAAGGTTTAAGATTATGACAATTCATAGTAATTGATGATAGAGATCAAATTGTAATTTTACTCGAGTTATAATTAAGCATGCCGGATATGCATCCAAGTGCCTTTGACGTTTACCTTTTTTCGTGTCTCATATTTACAGATTGTGTGCTTTCACAGGAACTTCAGAAGTCTACGCAGGTTGCAACTGGTGGTCTTCATAATGCTATGCCGAAACTCTTGGGAAGTATGGGCATAAAAGTTGGCTTTAGACAAGCAAATTCTGCCATTCTGTTGTTCCAAAGGAGTTTGAGAGAGGTATGAAAGGGCCCAAACAGCAGTTATCGTCCACATTTGTCACAGTAACCAATTCAAACGTAGCAAGAAAATGGGGGCATCTGGTGAACAAGTGGGAAGAGTTGCTAAAAGTTTGGGATATCTGTGGTGTTTTCATTTTGTGTTGGTGCAAAATGGTTGTTTAGGTAGTGCAATCATGGGGCTGCTTGATGTTGCTATGTTTTCTGCATTATTTGTAGCTATATACGTTTGTGTTCTTTTGGATACTCGTAGATGCACGAATTTTCAACTTTTTGTCGAACGGGTCGTTGAATTGAATAAACTTTTGCTATGTACTTTGCTTGATTGCTTTTACACGTGTCTGCTTAATCACACAAGTTATGTGTGATATTTTCAGTGAGCTTATTCTGGGCTTCTGGCTGAAAAACGAATCATCCAGGCTCGAATAATAGCTTGTTACAAATATCTAAACTATCAAAATAGAGCTTGAACAATGACAGAAACGGCTCTAAAGGATAATAGCCAATTTGTAAAGAAAGCTACAAACTATGTGAAGTATTTTCTTTTTTTGTTCAGATTTTGTTGACTTGCATTTTTATTATTTTTTGAACATGATTATTTATTTTATTTTTTATTATTTATTTATTTATTATTATTATTATTATTATTATTATTATTATTATTATTATTATTATTATTATTATTATTATTATTATTTTTAAATACTGGCTAAATCGAAAGTTTAAGGAATGTGTGTCACCGGAATTATCCAAAATGGATAGACGTGTCACCCTCGTGAGTCCTACTAAAAAACTCACGAAACCCTGGAGTTTAAGTTCGGTTTACCTAATCCAAACTACTGACGTTTAGCAAAGGGCTACATAATGAGTACCACAAAGATTATCTACTGATTTTATTTAGAAAACTTCTCAGTATGCTAAGGCCAATATAGTTAACAAAGAACACTTGAACTAAACTACTTGCAGCGTAGAATCCTTGATTAACTTCATGGCATGTATATTAAAAAACAAAGAAAGAACTGCATTATCACCATTTTTTCCACAACTTTAACGAAACATCAGAGAACCAAAATACGAGAGTAAATCCATACGAAATCAGTGATAAACTTTAACATTTTCTAACGATTGTGGTTGGTTTATCATGTAAACTCACATTTAAAGTTCTACCATTGTCAAAGTGGTCAAAGATCAGTCACAAAATTTAGCTTTTGTATCCTTTAGCCAAATGATCCCAGATTTGCATTAATACAAAGTGGATACCTCCCACCTAAGGTATATGTGTCGAATACATACCCAGCCTCAGCAAAGTGGGATTTTATCAGCGTAAGAGCTCTTCCGCGATGAAAAATCTTGTTCTTTTCTTCTTTAGGCATTTCAGCCTAACTATAATAACAGAAATTATACAATTAGTTTGGTATAATTGCAAGCATGCGATGATATAAAAGGTGCAGGGAGATTAGAGATGGTGAGTCAAAATGGGTCGGGTTTAAACGGATCAAAATGGGCTTGGTTCATAACAATGTCAAATCTGATTCAGGTTCAAACAGGTGGCTTGGTCAGAATGGGGAACAAAAACTTCTTTCTCCACAATTTATAAGATTGTACTCTTAAAAGATAGATTTGACCTGACTTTTAACATGTTTGACCCATTCGACCCATTTGACGTGTTCCTCTTTTAGCTTTTTTTCTTTTAGCTAAACTTGATTTAAGACATTGGACCCGCTAAAGATTTGAAAAAGCCAAGACCCGTTTGTAATTCAATTTGTCGAAATTGCCACCTATTATGGAGATGATCGTGTAGAAACAAGGATGGCCTTATGTTTGATCATAACCATCAGGTTGGAAGACTGGATCCCATCCAAAATCATACGGTCCTCTTGCAGGAACGATCTTCCCCTGAAAGGGGTACATTGTGTGTAAATTCAAACATGCATGCAAATCAAATTTTACACTAAAAAGATCAGTTAAACCGTTTGATATCTTATGAAACAAAGTGAAAAATGTAGAGCATACCGGGGTCTTTCCCACAAACGTAATGGCCCAATAGCAAGAGAAAATACACACAAAGCATAGGCAGACTTATCCTCATAAGCCATCAACATATTGTTTAGACATACAACCGCAATTGAAGTGGTTGATTAACATAATTTTTTTATAGTTTCACATCAAGGTAAATACGACAATAAAGATTATTAGACCAAGCTTCTGAAGGAACCACTTCCTATAGATCAACATTTTCCGTTCAGTAACAGCCATGCCAAAGTGAAATCATTAATGTCAGAACATGCCAAATTTAAGTTATGAAAAAGAGACTCATTTTTAGTTGATTCAGTACTATTTACCATGAACATTGTCATAATTAGAGTCCTTCAAGCTCGAGGTGTATGTATCACAAACAATATTTATAAAAACATGCAAAAAACATTTAAGTTCGTTGTAGTTAGTTGCTCAACTACAATTTTGTACTTCCAAATATGTCAGCTATCAGATTTTGATAAAACTTTTAAGATAAGTATTTGTTGTAACATAACTAAAGTTTCAGGGTAAACTTTTAGCACATAACTTTAGTGAATCCATTTGGCCAAATATGTCAAGTCTATAAGAAGATTGATATAACCGACATTTGAATAGAAATAGGAATGACTTTAACTTGTGGCACAACACTTTTATGCGAGATACATTGACAGGAAGCCATAAAACATCACCTTCAAGAAAAAAAAAGAAACTGCAGCTAGGGAGACTTACATGTAAGGCCCTGCAAACAAAACAAAATACGGAGAATGTACTTTAAAACAAACTACATTTTGATTTCGTATCAAGCTTTGTTAGATAACATAGGCCTTGGTAATATGTGTGTTTGTGAAATCGATAACGGGCAAATAATATGTGTTTTTTATTCACTATAAAAAAGGGTCAAGAGATAACTGATGTACCAAGTGCAGTGAGTATTGCATCCATATTATGAAACTACTAATTAGTTCAGGTCCTTAATTGATACATACATTCAAACCATTCACTACAGCGAAACAAGAAAAAAACGCAATACCAGTATTACCTTGTTGATATGTAGAATCATTTGAAGCCAACAATGGGTCTTGGCCGGATATAGCCGGGTCTAACCGGGTCAAGGGCGGATGTAGAATCAGATTTTTACTTAATTTTTAGCCAAATATTATAAGTCTATAAGAACAAATACAAATAACCAAGATATGAAAGAAAGTGCCCGTGATTCAAGTTGTGACCCAATGCTTTTATGAAAGACAATTTGACAGGAGGTGATAAAACATCACCTTCATGAGGAAAAAAGATAGTGCAGCAACGGAAACTTACATGTAAGACCCTGCAAACAACTAAAATACGTATAGAAAATGTTGCTTTTAAAAAAGATAACGAATTTATAAGAAAAGTAGGGCAGGTAAATGAACTGAACAAACACCCACAAGCCACAAGACTTGTCATGTTGCCATTAATCGAAGCTATGATATTGGAGCCAGAACATTACATGGCCTTTACGTAAGCTTTATAACTATATAATTAAGACCTTACGATATAAAACGAATAAGAATGTAGATAGTAAAATGACTAACCGGGTAAAACTTTCAGAGCATTGAAACAAAGACAAGCAGGGGCGGAGCCAGGACTAAAGTTCAGGGGTAGCGGGAAAAAAAAGTTAACCATAATTTTTTTTTTAAAGAAACCAATGCCAGGAACCACCCCTATAGTAAGTCAATATATGACACAAGCAGTGGCGGATCTTGAAGGAAATTATAAGAGGGGCCGGAAATTTTTTTGTCCTTCGGTTAGTATACTAGGGTCATCTAATTCGGGTCGGGTCCAACAAAAATAACGCTAAAAATCTAAATTTTGTTCGATCATTTAAATTATCCTTCTTACACATAAAAAGTAAATAGTTTCCGCATAAGCAGCCACACACCTTTTGTTCCCAAAAGAAAACAGCAATACAACATGACTATTTTACAAAGTCAATACACCTATGTTATCACATATGCTCAGGTACTAAATACTCAATCTTGTTGACTTTAAAACATTCAAACCTGCAACATTTCAAGTTCAAATTCGAATGGATGCTTTTGACTTTCAGCAGTATTTTTATATTTGTTTCGTTCACTCATACTAAAAAGGATACCCAATTTAGTTTTCTTATTCCTTAGGCAGAAAAAAAGTCATTTTGCAGATTGTAAAAAAAAACAGAAAAAAAAAAAAAAAAAAAGGAATAAACTAAATTAGGGCAAAAATAATTAACTTAGCAATAATCTAAATTAGGGCAAAACACAATTAAATTAGCAATAAATTAAATTAGGGCAAAAACAAAATTAAACAAACCTGGTGAGTGGTGAATCAGTGACTGGTCGTGATGGACTGGTGTGGAAGACTGAAAGCGGTCATGGACTGGTGGTGGTGGTATACTGGTACGGAGAAGAAGGCTTCTTTTCTTTCTTTGTTTTTGTTCGTGTTCTTTTCTCTTTCTTTTCTTTATGTCTTCCTTTCTCTATCTTTTATTTATGTTCTAAACTTTTTCCCGCTTGTATCTAAAAGCAGGCAGAAAAAAAATCTAAAAGCACTAAAGCAGGTAGGGCCAACTGCTAAATGCATTAAATAATTTAAGTGTTTTTATGTTTATTTATTTATTTATAATTATTTTTTTAAACATTTAGTTGGTTTGGGCCTTCGAGTTTTTTTTAAAGAATGATATGAGCTTTTGAAAATTTGTTTAGGGGTAGCGAAAATTTATTTTAGGGGTAGCGAAATACGAAAGATAGTACGAAAAACATAAAAAAATGAAAAAAATTCCACTACTGGGTAAAAGTTCAGGGGTAGCGACCGCTACCCCTCGGCTATACATGGCTCCGCCAGTGAAGACAAGTATCTTCCACCCAACACTGGTCCTTTCACCTACACACACTCCAACAAAAAACATAAAAAAAGTACCTGAATTAATTGATACGTACATACATTCCGACAATGGGTCTTGGCCGGATGTAACTGGATCTAACCGGGTCTTGGCCGGATATAGCCGGGTCTTATCCGGATATGACCGGGTCTAACCGGGTCAAGGGCGGATATAACCGAGTCTTGACCTAGCCGGGTCTAACCGGGTCAACGGCGGATATAACCGAGTCTTGACCGGATATAGCCGGGTCTAACCGGTCATGGTCGGATTTATCCGGGTCTTGACCGGATATAGCCGGGTCTAACCGGGTCATGGCCGGATATAACCTTAAAAAACACAAAAACCTAAGAAAAACACAAAAAGAAAAATGTATGCGCATGAAATAACCTTGCAATTCTGGAACTATTAAAAATAAACCAATCAAATGCATTTGATGATTTTACTTACAGTCGAGCTTAACTAACTTCTTTGTATTCCCAGTCACCGGAACTAACTTTTTTTAAACTCGCTGCCGCCATTTTGGTTAACTTTTTATTTATTTGTTTGTTTGTTTTGCTTTTATTGAAAGCTATGGGCCTTGTCTTGTTATAAAATATGTATTGTAACTTGTAAGTTTAACCATGTGTGGACTGTGGGTCTCTTGGTAAGTGATCTATAACTTGTTCAAAAGGTTTGGGTTCAATTCCCAAGAGAGTTGCACTACACTCTTTTAGGGTCCGTTTGGTTCGTAAATAAGATTGGAATTGAATTTAAATTTGGGATTGGTTTGAAAGAAATGAAAGAGAAAAGAAAATTAATTAATATTTAAATTATATATTGTTTAATAAATTTTATGTATTAGTTTGAAATAAAAAAAAATACAAATCAGAAAAAGATGAATAATATGTGGCTCAAAAATTCATCAAATAAAAAAAAAAAAAAAATTATTGGTTGGATCATAAAAACCCACCAAAATAAGTTGGTTTCAAAATTTTAATCCAAATGTCATGTCAATGGAATTAAAATTGTACCAAACAAAAGATTCAAAAATTCTTTAATTCCAAACCCCCTATACACAAAAAGAAAAATGTATGTACCTGAAATGACCTTGCAATTCTGGAACTATTAAAAATAAAGTAATCAAATGCATTTGATGATTTTACTTACAGTCGGGCTTAACTAACTTCTTTGTATTCCCGGTCACTGGAACTAACTTTTTTTAAACTCGCTGCCGCCATTTTGGTTGACTTTTTATTTATTTATTTGTTGGTGTTCCGAAAGCTATGGGCCTTGTCTTGTTATAAAATTTGTATTCTAACTTGTAAGTTTAATCATGTGTGGACTGTGGGTCTCTTGGTAAGTGATCTATAACTTGTTCAAAAGGTTTTGGTTCAATTCCCAAGAGAGTTGCGCTATACTCTTTGTAAGTGAGATTGGAATTGGATTTAGATTTGGGATTGGTTTGAAAGAAATGAAAGAGAAAGAAAATTTATTAATATTTAAATTATATTTTGTTTTATAAATTTTATGTATTTGTTTGAAATAAAAATAAGAAAAAGATGAATAATATGTGGCTCAAAAAATTTATCAAATAAATAAAAAAATTTGATTGGTTGGATTAAAAACGCACGAAAATAAGTTGGTTTCAAAATTTGAATCCAAATGTCATGTGAATGGAATTAAAATTGTACCAAACAAAATATTCAAAAATTCTTTAATTCCAAACCCCTCATACACAAAAAGAAAAATGTATGTACCTGAAATGACCTTGCAATTCTGGAACAATTAAAAATAAACTAATCAAATGCATTTGATGATTTTACTTACAGCAGAGCTTAACTAACTTCTTTGTATTCCCCGTCACCGGAATTAACTTTTTTTAAACTCGCTGCTGCCATTTTGGTTGACTTTTTATTTATTTATTTGTTGGTAGTCTGAAAGCTATGGGCCTTGTCTTGTTATAAAATTTGTATTGTAACTTGTAAGTTTAACAATGTGTGGACTGTGGTTCTCTTGGTAAGTGATCTATAACTTGTTCAAAAGGTTTGGGTTCAATTCCCAAGAGAGTTGCACTACACTCTTTTAGGGTCCGTTTGGTTCGTAAGTGAGATTGGAATTGAATTTAGATTTGGGATTGGTTTGAAAGAGATGAACGAGAAAGAAAATTAATTAATTTTTAAATTATATATTGTTTAATAAATTTTATGTATTTGTTTGAAAAAAAAAAAAAAAAAAAAAAAAAAAAAAGATGAATAATATGTGCCTAAAAAAATTCATCAAATAAATAAATAAAATTGATTGGTTTGATTCAAAAAAACCCACCAAAATAAGTTGGTTGCAAAATTTGAATCCAAATGTCATGTCCATGGAATTAAAATCGTATGTCGATACCAATGACGAATAGACGTCTAAAAATATTAATCCAAAACCACCCTAATACACAAAAAGAAAAATGTATGTACCTGAAATGACCTTACGATTCTGGAACTATTAAAAATAAAGTAATCAAATGCATTTGATGATTTTACTCACAGTCGAGCTTAACTAACTTTTTTGTATTCCCAGTCACCGGAACTAACTTTTTTTAAACTCGTTGCCGCCATTTTGGTTGACTTTTTATTTATTTATTTGTTGGTGTTCCTTTTATTGAAAGCTATGGGCCCTGTCTTGTTATAAAATTGTATTGTAACTTGTAAGTTTAACCATGTGTGGATCGTGGGTCTCTTGGTAAGTGATCTATAACTTGTTCAAAAGGTTTGGGTTCAATTCCCAAGAGAGTTGCACTACACTCTTTTAGGGTCCGTTTGGTTCATAAGTAAGATTCGAATTGAATTTAAATTTAGGATTGGTTTGAAAGAAATGAAAGAGAAAGAAAATTAATTAATATTTAAATTATATTTTGTTTAATAAATTTTATGTATTTATTTGAAATAAAAATAAATAAAAATAAGAAAAAGATGAATAATATGTGGCTCAAAAAATTCATCAAATAAATAAAAAAATTTGATTGGTTGGATTAAAAGCCCACCAAAATAAGTTGGTTTCAAAATTTGAATCCAAATGTCATGTCAATAGAATTAAAATTGTACCAAACAAAAGATTCAAAAATTCTTTAATTACAAATCCCCCTATACACAAAAAGAAAAATGTATGTACCTGAAATGACCTTACAATTCTGGAACTATTAAAAATAAAGTAATCAAATGCATTTGATGATTTTACTCACAGTCGAGCTAAACTAACTTCTTTGTATTCCCAGTCACCGGAACTAACTTTTTTTTAAATCGCTGCCGCCATTTTGGTTGACTTTTTATTTATTTATTTGTTGGTGTTCCTTTTATTGAAAGCTATAGGCCCTGTCTTGTTATAAAATTTGTATTGTAACTTGTAAGTTTAACCATGTGTGGACTGTGGGTCTCTTGGTAAGTGATCTATAACTTGTTCAAAAGGTTTGGGTTCAATTCCCAAGAGAGTTGCACTACACTCTTTTAGGGTCCGTTTGGTTCATAAGTGAGATTGGAATTGAATTTAGATTTGAGATTGGTTTGAAAGAAATGAAAGAGAAAGAAAATTAATTAATATTTAAATTATATTTTGTTTAATAAATTTTATGTATTTATTTGAAATAAAAAAAAATAAAAAAAATAAATGAATAATATGTGGCTCAAAAAATTCATCAAATAAATAAAAAAATTTGATTGGTTGGATTAAAAATGCACCAAAATAAGTTGGTTTCAAAATTTGAATCCAAATGTCATGTCAATGGAATTAAAATTGTACCAAACAAAAGATTCAAAAATTCTTTAATTCCAAACCCCCCATACTCAAAAAGAAAAATGTATGTACCTGAAATGACCTTGCAATTCTGGAACTATTAAAAATAAACTAATCAAATGCATTTGATGATTTTACTTACAGTCGAGCTTAACTAACTTCTTTGTATTCCCAGTCACCGGAACTAACTTTTTTTAAACTCGTTGTCGCCATTTTGGTTGACTTTTTATTTATTTATTTGTTGGTGTTCTTTTTATTGAAAGCTATGGCCTCTTGTCTTGTTATAAATTTTGTATTGTAAATTGTTCAAAAGCTTTGGGTTCAATGTAACACCCCCTAATTTGGTTTGTGGCAGCGGAAAAGTAATTAGGGTGTTACGGTGAGGATCGAGTTGAAATTTCAGAAAAACGGTCCAGAATAGGCGTTTTGAAAGTTATATGTCATTCGAAATAATAGTTGTAGTATAAAAGGAAGATATCTGATTTGAAAATCCCACAAAAGTGTGGTAATTTGGAAAGAATGACATATTTGATTTTACACCAGTGTATTTATCAGAGTATAAGATGCCCGCTCCGTGTCTTGTCCTGCTTCGTTAATTACCTGAGATAAACATGCTTAAAATGTCAACACAATGGTTGGTGAGTTCGTGGAGTTTGTTAGAACATAACTTTCTTTCAATGAATTTAAAAGGTGTATAGTGATTGTCGAAGTAAATAATAATTCTTCATGAAATAAATAGCCAGTTTTGTTGTATAAAAATCCACAAGCAAATCATGTATGATCTCCAAAATCATAAGTTTCAAGTTATAGATGCAGATGAGCTACGTTGTTATACACTCGATATAGACTGTTGAGTCAGCTTGTAAATGTAACGATATACCAAGCATTTTGGGTTGTCTTTTGTAGAATTCTCATTTAAGTCACATATGATAACAGTTAAAATTCAAGTACAGGATCCGTAATCATAACACATAGTGAAATTTATAATCAAGAGTCTGAAATCTATCAGTGTAAAGTGATGGTCTTCTAAATACAGCTGTATCCTAGGATATATATGAAACATTCATATATTCATAAAGTTATATTGCCCTAAGCCTCATGACACGCAAAACGATAACAGTGTACCGGAAAACGGAGTGTTCATCAAATTAATGACGAAAGTTTTGCCCTCATGTAATAGGTGACTTGCCAATTCCTATTTTTCTCAAATATAGTGCATCGCGACTAAATACGACTAACCATGTAGGCATTCCGTCCAAGTATTTAGTGGGATAGGTTGTCAGCCTCCAACAGGTTTCGAAGCTGTTCACTATATTCGCGCTCACCGCAGTGATTAATGGCTCATGATCAAGGGACTTTATGGCAAGAAAGTAAACTTAGGCAATACAGGTTTCAGGGTGCATGAATTATGCGTAATTTTAGTCTTGGCAATTATTTCTAGTGACATGTAGAAATATCATAATAAAGTAACATTACATTCATTTGTTATATGAATGCATACAATAAGTCTCAGTATCATGTTACATCAAGTAGTTTAAAGTTGTTATCTTTCAAATTCAGTGTTTATGCTAAGCAAGCAATTTGTACATATAACGAACATATATTCCTTTCAAAGGTGATTCAAACATGTAAAGCATAGTGGATGATTTTGAGTAAATCATGAGAGTTTTATATAAGTAACTTAAAACAGTTAAAGCATGTATCTCCCCCAAAAGAGTTATTAAAACAATTATTAAAATAGGAGGGGCCACGACTCACCTTAGCCACAGCAAAGCAAAGATCACACTGACACGACTGGCATCTAGAGCTTATCACAACGGTCTCAAAACATATAGCACGACGATACACAACTGTCTAGGATCGGCACAACCTAGTACGTATACAGTTATCTCAAAACACGTCTCGCACAATAATAAAGTCTATAAAAGACAATGTGTCGTAGTTTTCGTGGATTACTCAGTTTTCAAAACTTATCCCAAAAGCTTAGTTTAAATGTTTCGTGTGGTGTGGTAAGATAACCTTAGACTCGACAGACAACTCACGCCCAAAGAGAATAGACATCGACATAGTCGAGAGGATGCTGACGAGAACTCAAACCAAGGAGGACAACTTAGAAGCTAAAGACAAACAAACACCTCAAATCAAATAACTAGTTTGTGCGTTTCGGCATTTACCCCGTTATCCCAAATAGTTTGTATAAAACATAAACGTTTTATAAATAGAAATAAGTTTAACTAATAAAATTAGTTTTTCTCGAATCGTTGAGACTTGGATTAACCAAATCTGAAATTACAATATTCAATAAGTTTATGTTTCGCTATTATTCTTGTAAATATTAGTTTTATTTTTATTGAAGATTTTGGGTCCGTTTCATGTTTAATATATTAAGTTCGTCTTGAAGTTAATATATTATACCGTCTCGCGTCTCAAAATATTCAATAAGTCCAATGTCTAATGTTGTAAGTCCGATAGCGATCCATATTTGTCCAATGTCCAAGTACAATAATCATCACCCGTATTCAAATTCAATTCACAATTCCAAATGTAATCCGAAACGCACCATTTAGTATCCATGTCGAAATAATTGATACCCGTAAAATTATTACCAGATAAACAACATTTTTGTTTCATTGGGCTTAGCCCATGGTTAAGACCAATCATACTATCAATAACTTTATGGGCTTCGGCCCAAGTTAGAGCAAATCAAACCAACCCATAATCCTAAAACTTATTCACAACCCAAAAAAAATACAACATCAAACGCACCATGTATGTGTTGTCGAACCAAAAACATATCACTACCCTAAGTTACTTTTGTTTCACTAAATTATACCACCACTTATGACCAAATATTTAATCCAAATCGCGACACACCCAAAATGAATCCAAACCAAAAACAAACCACCCTAGTGGCTTTTGTGACTGACCCGAGACGAGACACACCCAAACACAATTAACACTAACTCTACCACTATCAAAAGCAGGTCCAACCTCAAATGCTCAAAACTAGAAAAATAAGCAAACCCAAGTAGCAAGTCGAGAACCAACATACAATAGTAACATCACTCCTAATGAAAAAACCAAATCGAAGTAAACCAACTATCAAACTAAACGGGCCCTTATGGGTTTTACCTCACGACTAGTGACCAAACCGGGTCACAACCAAAACAAGTGGGTCTCGACCCGATTCAAACCAAACACAGCTTCATCACAATTCTTACCACACGACTTATACAACCATTTTTCTTACCACACTATTAGATTTTAAAAACATGATTATTCTCAGTTTTTAGATCTCAAGTTAATAATCTTGGTTTGAATATGGTTTTAAATCCACGAACAAAGACAATAACAAAATAAATCGGTAATAATAAAAAGATATAATGACGGGTTTCTCGGTTTTACCATGACGAGAAGGAGAAGAACAAGGTGGTGGAGATGGTGGCTGTGGTGGTGCTGCTACGGCGGTTGTGGTGGCTGGAAAACTCGAACCCAAACGAACCGAACAAATACCCGAAATAAAATATATACCATCGATCTAAACTCGTATGGTTTCACAAAGGTGTCGCCGGAAAAACCATAGGTTACCGAGAAAAAAAAGATAGATGGGAGTGGGTTTTGAGGCGCGTGAGGTATAAGGAAATGATGGGGATGATGAGGAGATCACAGTGGTGGTGGCGGTGTAGTTGTGTGGCCGGCGGTGGTGGCCGGATGGCCGGATTTGTCGCCGGAAATGAGAGAGGAAGAGAGGGAGATTTAGTCAGATCTATATGTACTCATTTATAAAAGAAATGTGTGGAATACGCGTTTATAAAAGGAATGTGTGGGATACGTGTATGGATTTGATGAAGCCATATCTTATGCAATCTTACAAGGACAATGTGTGGAATACGTGTATGGGTTTGATGAAGCCATATCTTGTTAGATTTTGGTGTCCTTTCTATGTATAAAATATGTGTGAAATGAGAAGGTATAAAACGTGGGTACTTAAAGGGGAAAAGTGTCGGTAGTGTTCGAATATTTAAATTAAATAGTAGGATGTTAGTCAATAGGTATTATTACATGAATGTTGCATGAATATATATATTAGATAGTATATAGTTTTTAAATGAAAGTTGTATAGTATACGTGCTCGAGTGGGGTTTACTTTAGGTCTCGTTCATAGATCAAGCGTTCAAAATGAACTATGATTAGTGTAATTGGTAATTGAGTAAATCGCAATTTGGATAGACTTTAATCTTGTGATATAATTAAGTTTTGTGAAATAAATAAATCCCGTAGCACGCGTTGTGAACTTGTCTCGTTATTTAGTGGGTTTTGTGATGACGTGATTTTGGGAGAATAGTATAATAAGAAATTTTTAAATTTTCCCGTAAAATTGGGATTTATTAGATAGTAACTTGAGTTTATCCTTGATTAACAAGTACGATTACAATGGATTTTTGCAGTATCTTACATTCAATTCCCAAGAGAGTTGCACTACACTCTTTTATTTTTCATTTTCGATAAATGTACGACACTGCTTTTAGTTGTATTTTCCATTTTTTCATGATTGCATGTTTCAATATAAAAAAAGTCAAAAATGAAATTATCTTAATGTTAACTATATTTTTAGTAGCATATCTTTTTTCACTTAAAAAAAAATCGTACTCCAAAGTTCAAACTTTTATTTATTTTAAAATTTTCAAAGACATTATGAAATTTCCTTTTTTACTTAAATGCATTGTGTTAAAATGTAACAAGATACATTGTATTCAAGATTATATAGTACTATTCTAGACATGTGTGATCCTCTTTCTTTATTGTATATAAACAAGGAAGATTTCACTTATTTCATCTATGTGGGATATAAATATGAAATGGTTAATATTATACATGCTTACATGTCGAATTGTGCATTTCTAGTATTCTAATCTATACCAGTCATTTGTTCATCATAGAGCGTTCGTACTTGAAGCTACTCGGATTATTAATGAAAAAGTTTAAATTACGTTATTAAGTGATGACAAAATCGTTTTTTACTTAATTAATGAGTTATCTTAGTCACCTAGATGATGCTATTGTCATGCATGAGAGTAAACCCATATGAAATTAGTGATAAACTTTGTACTCCTTAGATGATATCCGAGTTCAATTACATCGTCACTTAATTACCGTATTTAAACTCTGCCATTAGTTATTAGATTAGCTTCAAAATACACTCACTCTATTTTTGTCAATTCAACCTTATGTCCCATAGTCCCACATTGGTCAAAGAAGTGAAATCCTCATTGAATATATACTAGAGTGCATGAGAACCATACATGTCAAGAGTAGTGTTATGTTTTCAAATACACACTTCATGTCGAAGATTTTAATTCTAAAAGAATCAAACCTCGATAACCAATGTGCATTTGAAAATTGATATAAAATTCTTGACATTTTTTTAATACCTTCGTCATTTAGAAAAACATCTTTATCATCTGTTGTCACTTATAAAATGGTACTATATACTTTTTTATTTACAAAGATTGTCCAAACGCATTTATGCAAATAAATATTTACTAATGTTCTATGTATATCCAATAGCCATTGTTGTTCTTTTCGATCTATAGATGTTTCTCCAATTCACCTAAACTTAGATAACCCTACCGTACAATGCCATATTAATTCCACAAAGACATGCTACATAAATGAACTAAAGGGGTTGGCAGTGGTAGTGGTATGGGGCAAGGTATGAGCCCATACCACACCTCAACACCGCCGTCGAGGTAGTGGTATGGGGCAAGGTATGATCAATGCGGTAATGTACGTAGCGTGTGGTATGGACTATTTGTCCGTTTTTCAACGGTTATTTATTTATTATTTTTTTTTTATAAAGTGTGGTATGGATTGCAGTGTGGTATGCTATTGTCAATGAAATAAGGGAGTGTGGTATGAAAAAGTAAGGGAATGAGGTGGCATAAGGAGATTGGTTGAGGAGTGTAGTATGGTATGCAGCACTACATCCCATTGCCACCCCCCTAAGGCATTTCCCTCTAAGGTCTGTATTGAGCACATCGACTTTTTCGTTTAAGTTTTTACCATTCTACAGTTCAATCATGAAGAAAGTACCATTTAAACTAATCCAGATGACTCAGAACTGAGGAAACTCTGGTACAACATTGGAGATTTGAGCCCTCTTTGTTGCCTACATTTCTAGTTAAGATATCGAGAGAGTACCATTCAAACATATCCTGAGATCTCTTGACACTCATGGAGATCGTCCATGTAGTGTGTTTGATGCTTTGTACTTTTTGTATTATCTATAATACTTTACCTTTCACCATTTTTTTTTCATAGTTTGAAAACTATACAAAACAAACTAACTAGAAGTTATAGCACAAATTAACCATGTAAACCCTCAAACATACTTTACCTTTCACCGTTTACTTTTTTTCAAATTTTGAAAACTATACAAAACAAACTAACTAGAAGTTACTAGATAGCACAAAATAACCATGTAAACCCTCAAACTAGAAGTTACTAGATGCACAAAAAAACCGGTTCATGAACCGAACCAAAAAAAACCGAAACCGGTTTTTCCAAAAAATCAGTTTTTGGAAAACCGGTTTAGGGAAAACCGAACCGCCGGTTTAGATACCGATTTGCATTATTTGTTCTCAACTGGTTTGAGAACCGGTTTTTGGTAAAACCGGTTTAAACCGATCTGGTTCTGGGTAAAACCGGTTTAAACCGAACCGGTTCTTGATTTAAATCGGACATTTTCTCTCCCAAAACCTGTTTCAAACCGAACCGGTTTTACGTAAAACCGGTTTTTGATTATTTGACTAAAACCGAAACTGGTTTTTAAACCGGTTCGGTTTTTAAAAAAAAAAACCGAAATATGCACCTCTACTCAAACATACATGATATAAATCTTGGTGCATCTATTTAAGATACAAAACTTATAACAAGAACAAATAGTAGTTTATAAATGGGCCAAAGCCCATACAATAATAACATGCCCATAACACATTTGTATTGGATATGTTTGTTTCATTGTGATGGGAGTCGGTAAGCGAACCACTATTTATCTGGAAGGTGTTTGGTTTAATTCTCGACAACTAATTGTCCCTGTATTTTTAATCTCAGTCTACTACTTGCTCAAAAGTAAATTCTTATTAAATACTTAAATATATCATTCACATTTTAACTTTTTCTTTTCATAAACAGTGACATTTTGTTGGATATACTTTTATTATATAAGGAGTATTGCGTAATCGAGCTTTTATTTTCTTAAATATCATTTGAGCTGTTTATTAGCCGGAGTGCGGATGAAGTGGGCGACAAGGTTCTAAATTTTCCCCATTGATAACATGTAGCATGAGTCAACATGCAGGTTTGTACGTTATTATGTATTTGATGATAAAATCATTTCAACTACATTATATCCCACATAAGTTAAGAAGTGAAACTTTCCTTAGATTATATACTTATAGTGTATGAAGATCAAACATGTGAAGGATGATATATACATTCTTAGCTTTTAGTATCCTTTCACTTGTGGAATGGCCACCCCAAACATTTTATTTACAAGCTTTTTTTTTTCATGCTTCAACTAATTAAGGGTCGTAGCATTCAAGAAAGGGGTGCGAGGTTAAAGTTTCCCGTCAATTTAAATACTGTATTTGAAAAAAATATTTACCAACTTTTACGTCTATCTGTTCGGTATTGAGAGTTAATGATGATTTTTATTGATTCTGCAAAGATACATTACATGGAACATATATAGCCATACTACCGACTATTCTAGATTATGGGCTAAGCCCATTACAATAAATACAATACGGGCTAGGCTAACACTCCCCCGCAGTCTCAGCGGGAGGACACCGGACGCTGAGACTGGAGCGAAATTCTTCAAACAGTGCAGACGGTAAGCCTTTCGTGAAAATATCTGCATATTGGTAACGTGAGGGAACATGGAGAACCCTAACCTGACCAGTGGCAACCAAGTCACGAACAAAATGGATATCAATCTCTATGTGCTTCGTTCGCTGATGCTGAACCGGATTACATGACAAGTAGACTACACTAACATTGTCACAGTAGACTAGCGTAGCGGAAGATAAAGGAGTGTGAAGCTCACGAAGTAAATTCCGTAACCAACAAGTTTCAGCAACAACATTTGCAACCCCACGGTATTCTGCTTTGGCACTAGAACGAGATAGAGTTGGCTGTCTCTTAGATGACCAAGATAAAAGGTTGTTGCCAAGGAAAACACAGTAGCCGGAAGTAGATCTCCTAGTAGTGGGGCAACCAACCCAATCCACATCAGAATATGCTACCAAGGATGAAGTAGAAGAAGCAAACAACTGTAACCCATAGTGTAATGTACCCCGGACATACCGCAAAATCCATTTAAGAGCTGATAGATGAGGCTCTCGAGGATCATGCATATGAAGGCAGACCTGCTGAACTGCATATGATATATCTGGGCGAGTGAATGTGAGATATTGAAGAGAACCTGCAAGACTCCGATATAATGTAGGGTCAGAGACTGGATCACCATCATCCCCCAGTTTGGACTCAGTGTCAACAGGAGTCCAACTGGGATTACAATTAACCATATGAGCTCTCTCCAAAACCTCAAGTGCATATTGCTTCTGAGATAAAAATAACCCAGTAGAATAACGAGAAACAGAGATACCCAAAAAGTAATTAAGTGGACCCAAATCAGTCATAGCAAACTCCTGATGTAAGGAACTAATAACCCGCTGTAACAAACTATCAGAAGAAGCTGTGAGAACAATATCGTCCACATATAATAATAGATAGGCAGTATCCATCCCTTGTCTGTATATAAATAATGAAGAGTCGCAGCGACTGTGTGAAAATCCAACCCGAGTGATATAAGATGCAAATCGCTGAAACCATGCTCTAGGGGCCTGCTTGAGCCCATACAGAGACCGCTTCAATAAACACACATAATCAGGGGGCACAGAGTCTCGAAATCCCGGAGGCTGATGCATATAAACAGTCTCGTTCAAATCTCCATGTAAGAAAGCATTCTTGACATCAAGCTGGTGAATCGGCCAATGTCGAGAAGTAGCTAAACTTAGAACAGTCTGAATAGTGCCTGGTTTAACCACCGGACTAAATGTCTCATCCACATCAACCCCCTCCAATTGATTACTACCGTTGGCCACAAGACGAGCCTTGTAGCGACTAGGAGTGCCATTAGCCAAATACTTGTGGCGAAAAAGCCACATAGAGCGAATAATGTTGGTGTCCGTGGGTCTAGGCACAAGAGTCCAAGTTCCATTCTTAATAAGTGCAGTGTATTCATCACGCATAGCATTTTGCCAATTAGGATCAGTAAACGCATCACGATAGGTTTTTGGTAATGGTGAGACCGAAGACACATGCATATTGAGACGCTCAGTAGGACGATTAGTCCCTACACGAAATCGTGTGACCATGGGATGAATTGAGGCAGGGTTTTGGTTATTAGGAGGATTTGAGATAATATGTTGGTGTTGGTGCGCGGGTGGTGATGTATTTGGTGTCTGTTGTTGGGCGGCGGGTGGTGATGGGGATGGTAATGGGTCATGGGTTACATGATGTTGGGATGTATTAGGACTGGTGGGAATTGGTGTTGTTGGCTCGTTTGTGGGTTGAGGCACAATGGGTTGCATAACGGGGGCGGATGGAATGAATGGAGGATTTATGTCTGGTGAGTCATCCAAGAAATTGTATTTGGGTGCCGATGTTGGTTTAGGGGAGCCATATGGGAAAACAGTTTCATCAAAAGTTACATGACGAGAAATGATTATTTTATTGGTGTTTAAGTCGAGGCAACGATACCCACGATGATTTGAAGCTTGTCCCAAGTAGATGGAGGGTGTGGCGCGTGGTTCAAGTTTGTGATTAGGATATAAGTGGGGGTAACATAAGCAGCCAAATGTGCGTATAAGGCTATAATCCGGGTTTTGGCCAAACAGTCGGGTATACGGGATTTCGTTGGCAATAGCTGTGGAAGGTAAGAAGTTGATTAAATGGACAGCCATGTTTAAAGTTTCAACCCAAAAGGTTGGTGGAAGGTTGGCCTGGAAAAGCAGGGTTCGAATGAGGTTGTTGATGGTGCGAATCATCCGTTCTGACTTCCCATTTTGTTGAGATGTCTTGGGGCATGAGAAACGAAACATAATATTTAAAACCCGAGAGACTCGAAATTGGTGAAGTCCATACATCAGAATGAATAACATCAAAACATGCATTAACAATAGTATCGGAACTGACAAATGGAAGTCGAACGTGTTTGCCAAGCTGGCAAGCATGACAAAGCACAGGCGGCTTCTCCTTATTACAAGATATAAAATTATTTGAGACGAGACGGCGTAGCACTTCGCTCCCTGGATGTCCAAGGCGCTGATGCCACGTATGTTGACTTACAAGTAGAGCTTGGGGAATAGGACACGGGGCCGTAACAGGGTATAGGTCACCCGTGCTGTCACATCGGAGAAGCACCCGACGTGTCATGAAATCCTTGACGGAAAACCCAAAAGGATCAAATTCAACAGTGCAATTATTGTCACAGACAAATTGACGGACAGATATAAGATTTTTGACAATATGAGGGGTAATAAGGACGTTATTTAAGTAAAGGGGTCGAGAAGGAGTAGGCAAAATGCTACGACCCGTATTGGTGACCGGAATGTTATGCCCGTCACCAACCGATACAGATGGATAAATGCAAGTATTAAAAATGTTACTAAGACTATTAACAGATGCATTAAGGTGTGAGCTCGCACCTGTGTCCATATTCCATGCGCCAGTAGCGGGAGCATGAAGTGTCCCGACAGTAAAAACATGAGGTAAAGTAGTTTCATGACCCGCGGGACCCACACCATTCTGACCCGCACACCCCTGCTGTCCGGTTTGAATATTCTGACCCGAGTATTGAACCGTATAACTTGTTAACCCCCTTGGTTGAACCGGGTAGCCATTCTGACCCGTTAAGCTGCACTGTTGAACCATAGGACTAATCGACCCCCCTTGCTGAACCGGGTAGCCGTTTGGACCTGTCAAGCCTCCTTGTTGAACCTGGTAAGAATGCGTCAGTCCAAAAAGACCAGGTGAACCCCCTGGAGACATACGACTAGACTGACCAAACTGATTAGGGATAGAGGTATGTTGGGTTTGGTTCTGGATAGTAGCCTGGTTACTTGTCCAATTCATGCCTCTAACATTAGACTGATAATCACAGCAACAAGATAATGATCCGTGACAAGAGAAAAAGGTAGCAACACAAAAAGAAATAGCAGTACCAATTCGTGACCTTAATGCACGAATAACATTACCAGACGTGCGGATTGATGACCAAAGCACAATCACCAACACGTTCTTGTTAAATCACCCACACAGTTGAAGAACAATACCGATTTGTGACCTAGTACACAAATAACATATATATCCGTGTGAATTGATGACCAAAGCACCAATCACCAACACGATTTTTGGTTTGATTTGTTTGATATTCGTGATTTACAGAGAGGTGTTTAGGGGTAAGGAGAGGAGCGTGGCTTTTTAATTCTCTGATACCATGTTCGGTAATGAGAGTTAATGATGATTTTTATTGATTCTGCAAAGATACATTACATGGAACATATATAGCCATACTACCGACTATTCTAGATTATGGGCTAAGCCCATTACAATAAATACAATACGGGCTAGGCTAACACTATCTACATAATAACACAAAACCACAATTACACCATCGTTCCCAATTTCAATTTACCAGGCAACATTTGGAGAGATTTTTTTAGAATATATGATGATGTCACCATAAGGCGCCATTCAAACTGACCCACTGATGTCATCTATGTGACTAACAAATGAGTCGACTAGGGTGATTCAAGACCACCCTCTTGGTTGCCTATATTTCTAGAGAAGATATTAAGAGACATAGGGACAACTTCGTCCTGTACTCCTGCCAATCTAAAACTCAAATCAGTCACAAGGTAGTAACGAAATTGATAGATGTGTCACCCTCACACGCCCTGTTAAAGGACTCACCAAACTCACACAGAGTTTTGATCAGTAGCATAAAATAGCCTATTGAATTTATTCAGAATGTTCTCCTAGATGCTAAATGAAGTACACTTATACAACATCATAAAGATTCGGGCTATGGGTCTTGCTGCACTATGCGGAGTCACTGTATATTCACTCAAACCCATTTGATTAACCAAAAAGACAATGTAAATTACACTTTTTTATGGTCATCACATTGGCATTTTCTATCGATCGTGGTTGGTTTATCATGTAACTCACATTTAAAGCACTACCTTTGTCAAAGTGGTCAAAGATTAGTCACAAACTTTAGCTTTTGCATCCAAATGTTTTTGTATCCTTCAACAAAATGATATTGGATTTGCATTAATCAGTTCTTTTAACCCAAAATACAAAGTGGATACCTCCCATCTAAGATAACTTGCTTAGAAGTACAATATGAATTTAAAGTGGTATACACCAATAGAAATCCTTCGCGAAGAGAAATCTTGTTCTTTTCTTCCTTGGGCATTTCAGCATAACTATAACAACAGAAATCATTAAATTAGTTGGTTTCATTGCAAGCATTCGGTGATATAAAGGTGCAGGGAGATTAGATATGTGATTCAAGATGGGTCGGGTTGAAACGGGTCAAAATGGGTTTGGTTCATAAGAATGTCAAATCTGATTCTGGTTCAAACAGGTGGCTGGGTCAGAATGTGGACTTGCAAGAACTTCTTTCTCCACAATTTATAAGATTGTACACTTAAAAGATAGCCTTGACGTGACTTTCAACCTGTTTGACCCATTCGACCCATTTGATGTGTTCCTCTTTTAGCTAAACTTGCTTTGAACCATAGGACCCGTTTAATATATGAAAAATCCAAGACGCTTTTATAAGTAAATTGGTCAAAATTGCTACTTAATATGGTGATCCTATAAAAACATAGATGGGCTTACGTTTGATCATAACCATCAGGTTGGAAGACCGGATCCCATCTGAAGTCAGTCGGTCCTCTTGCAGGAAAATTATTCCCTTGAAAGGGTACATTGTGTGTAAAATGAAATGCCAATCAAACAAAACCTGGTACGTTCATTCAAACGTACATGCAAATCCCACACTCGTTCTAGCCAAAATATGGTTTATTTAAATACCCTTGTGTTGAATGAGCTTGAATTGGAGTGTGCAATAGCTTCTAGTCTCTTTGTGGTTTCTAAATGAGTGAAAGGAACTTGTGAATGTGTAAAGGAGCTAAGTAGGAGAGGTGATGAAGGAGGAAAGGGAGATACGTGTTTTATATAACACGTATAAGTGTTATATGGTAATTTTAATCACTCACAACTTGATCTCACTATTCAAAGGTCAGAGAATGTTGGGATATTGATAGGATTTACTGACATTGTAGACTTTAAGAGTGGTGAGAGTGAGGGGAAAAGATTGTGTGAGTTGTGTTGTATATATGTATGTCGACTAGAATATATATGGGTTCAAAAATTGCTTCCAACGTGTAACCTTGATATCTTGGGTGAGGAACACACTTAATAACACATATATATAAGTTAAGAAAAATGTTAGAAATGAGTGGAAACAAGTTTGAGTCAAAACGGATAATTTTGTGAAAATTACTATATGTCGAGTGGGTGTTCAATGGCCATTCACTTGGTCTTTTAAAACGTATCAAATGATGATATTTGGAGCTGATACTTTTCATCCTAATTCTTTGGTGGGGGAACAAATAGGTGGTGCAAAAATATGTATAGGTCGCGTTTTAAAAATGGGAGAAAACGAGGCATTTTGGAGTGCATTTGGTCGACTGAAAATGAAATAAAATGGGAAAATGGGCTTGTGTTGGGCTGCCATGAACAGTGGCCGGTTTAAGAGTTGGGTTGAGATTATTTAGCCCATTTGGTAATTAACTTGTGTATAATTTGATCCCATGGTTCGCGTGTGAGCTCGTCCCGTTATTGGGTAAATTATGTGATAATGTGTTCACGTTAAAATAATATAATAAAGAAAATTTTAAATTTTCCCGTAAAAATGTTGATTAGAAATAGTGATGGAGATTAATATATAATTAAACGTTGTTAATTAAAGTGAAATTTTTTAGTTTGCTACACCATCCGGTTCACCGGATGCGTATCTTTGTGTTACCGCGCATTGGGTAAATCCCAAAACATGGGTAATGATAAAGCGTACGATTGCGTTTCAATTGTTTGGATACCCACATTCCGGCCAAAATCTTTATCTTATTTTAGATTGGATAATCCAAACATATAATTTACAAGAAAATATTTTTTCTATATCTTTCGATAATGCGTCGAACAACACCAATGCGATTGAGTTATTAAAAATAAAATACAAACCAATTTGCAATGGTGACTTTTTTTCATAGTCGATGTGCATCACATATTATTAATTTGGTTGTGCAATACGGGTTAAATGTTATCGAGACAACAAAAACTGCTTTTAGAAATATGTTGAGAGATATTTTTAGTACTAGTAATAGACGATATCATAACTATATCAAGTTTTGTGCTAGAACAGATTCTCTTTGTTTAGGTCTGAATTGGGATTGTCCTACCCGATAAAATTTCACACACAACATGTATGAAAGTGCTTTACGACAAAAACTTAATTTAAAAGTGTTTCATGAACAACTTGCACGAAAAAATTTGGTTGACCCTTATCCCGCGGATTGTTGGGATACTATAGAACTTATTACGGAAATGCTTGAAGTTTTTAAAAATGCTACTACTTTGTTGTCGGGAGTTTACTATCCTACAAGTTGTATAGTTTTAAACCAACTTTTTTTAATGGCTTCAAAGTTAGAGGAGGTTGAGTCGAAAAGTGATTTATTTAGAAATATAGTGAAACCTATGAAATTAAAGTTTAAAAAATATTTTGAAGAATTGTCTTGCGTTATAACTTGTGCTGCCACTTTGAACCCGATTCTAAACCGAACCGGGGTTGAAACTATGTGTTAGTGCAAGCAGTCTCGTTGGGGAGATTGCTAGTGCAAGCAGTCTCGTTTGTTTTGAGTGATGATAAACATGTAACTTGATACATAACGTAAAATGTACCAGTTATTTGTAATCTTATTTTGTCTCAACATACATTAACACCTCTCGAGTCCTCGTATGATACAATACAGGTTCGTACATGTTTGTTATGTTGCATTATGATCAAACCCTTAACAAACCATTTAGAATGTTTAAAATACGGCTAGGTCATTAAGTATTTTAAAAAAAACTAACCATTCTAATTAGAACCTCATTTCACATTTTGCATATACAAGTATTCTTACTTCTACATCATGCTTCCTAAGATAAATAGGATAAGTACACTTTAGGTGTTAATTTAACATGATACATATTGGTAAACATATATTAGTTAAGCTAGTATATACATTTCACAAGATCACTAGAATTTACGTTTTATACATTTACATGTTTATTTCCTAAAATGGAAACTTTATTAGGATGACATCATGGCATACATCATCTACACAATCTTGAAAAGATTTTGTGATATCTTGTTTAGATTCTCAAGTTAAAGAGTTGACATTGGAAGATCATGAAATGACTTGACAAAGATATGGAAAGATTGTGCTAGATTTGGAAAGATTTCCAAAATCTCTTAGCTGTCATTCTGACGGATCCAATTGGATACAAAGACGGATCCCTTTTTTGGGATCCGGCGGATCCGCTGGGCAAAACTTTTGTTGGCTATAAATAGCAGCCCATTGTTTGCCCATTACTTATCCAACTAGAACACACATTCCCTCTACCCCTTGCATACATTTAGATCAGTAGTTTATCATGCCGAAACACACACTAATCACCCTTTACATCATAATCATAATGTTACTAACTTTCATTATGTTGTAAGCATACACTTGTAATGATCCTGTGAAGCTAGCTCAGAGATCGTGAGTCATCATCCATCATAAGCTTGCATACTTCCTGATCCACCATGAAGGTTAGAAGATCTTGAAGTCATCATCCACCAAAGCATTCCAACATATGAAGATTCAAGGTCACTTGACATCCTCAATGATTGAAGACTTCTTATTCAAGAAGTACATGTAGATTTCATATGCATATATGAAGATCCATCACAACAAGTTTAGGGAGCTTGTGATCTTCATCCATTGAAGACTTCCTTTCAATGGAAGTTCATTTAGATTAGTCATACATATCCATGACCCATTTATGTCATGGATCATCATTGTAATCTATTTATACTAGATTAGATGGTTTATGTGTTTGTGCCATAAAACACAAGGTTTCTATGTTGGGCCACAAAACATAGCGGGAGTGGTTGTACCCTTGTAAAGAACTCGGTATCTAGCTTAGTACCGAAAAAAGGTTAAGCGACGTAGGGAGTGGTTGTACCCTTGGTAAAGAACTCGACATCTAGCTTAGTGTCGGAAATTGTATAGGCGACATAGGGAGTGGTTGTACCCTTAGAAAAGAACTCGGTATCTAGCTTAGTACCGGAAAAAGTGTAAGCGATGATTGTAAGGTTTTCTCCGCCAAGAAGGGAGCTTGTTGATCTAGTGAAGTAACTCTCGAGTTGGGTACTCGGGGAGTAGAGTAGGGCGGAGAGGAGCTCCGTGACCGAACCACTATAAATCATCGTGTTCGGTTTGCGCTTTCTTTTACTTACCTCTTTACTTTTATGTTTGCTTTATATGTTTGTTTGTGTTGTGATATTTGTTTGACAACTTGCTTAAGGAAGTGCTAGTCATAAATCACACGTAACATCTTTCATATTACAACAAGTTTAATCGGACATTTGATACAACAAGTTTTAAGATTTTAAAATGGTAAACGTATTCACCCCCCCCCCCCCACCCTCTACGTTTTCATAATTGGTATCAGAGCCACGTAGCTCTCATTTTCAAAATAAATGGTTTTTAAAATAGAGTACGATCCATGTATCAAATTACCTTTGAAACGGAATATAATATGAAAAATGTTTCGCTAAGTATACTTAGAAATTTTGTTGTTAAATATTACTTTGTATACAAGCTCGAAGATGTCTTTGGAAAATCAAAAGAAGAGATTCATTAAAATGATTGAGTGTCAAATTGTGTGCGTAAAGTTAATTTACGAAAAACGCGTTTTTAAAGGAGTGTTTGGTATAACCATTCATTTAGTTGAAAAATCACCTTCGTAATATTTAGATAAGTCACATAAGTAGAAATGTTGTTAAACATTTGTAATATATGTTTAATATTAAGTCTAACAAGTCCTACACGTTTTCTTTATGTCAAAATACGAGTTTAGGAGAGTCTGTCACAGACACCCACGGATCCCTTTGTTACAAAGGGCGGATCCCTCAAAAAGGATCCGCCAGATCCGTCTGTGCAGTTTACAGTTTTTGTCAAACTTCAAAAAATCATAACTAATTAACCGTAAGTCCGTAGAAGTCGTGCTACCTATCATTTTGAAGGGAATTAAGTCTAATTTCATTTAAAAATAATCTCATATCCTAAATATAAATTGAAGTAGGTAAAACAAATCAAATACTACAACCTGTTCAAAATATTAAGTTTAATTTTGACACAGTAACTTGAACTTTTACATCGGGCAATGTAAGTTGGTTTTCTTTGAACATTGATATGATTTCTTTTGAAACTAAAGAATTTGGTAATATAAAGGAAACAAATCAAGCTTGGCATACATCGTCATATTTAAACGCAAAATGACGAAAAGTATCTTTTCATTTATGCTATGCTGTGTGACTGTCTGAGCTATTTGCATACATGTTATTTGCTTGTTGGTAATTGTGATTGCACTTGTTGTTATGTAATACATAAGTGTTTTGCCATGATTGTTATGTGCTTGTTTATCAATTACTTGTTTTATGCACAATAGGACTTTTGCTAGATATTGTGCAATAAATTGACAAACTGTGTTTGTTTCATTTTTAGACTTAGATATTTTTGTTTGCATATGTTATGAGAAAAACCTTGCATAACTTAATTTGAAATGTGAACTAAGCATAACTAGTTTAGTGTCTTAAAAAGTATTGTCTTATACAAAATGGTTCAAGCTTTAAAATGCATAAACATGTAGTAACTTTGAAAAGGAGTGTTTGGTACAAACAATTTGAAACAATGATGTGTTAAATTGTTATGCCTTTAGGATATTATCTTGTTGTTAAACCTTTGTGTGTACTAACCATGTCATGCAGGACGATAACACTTTGATGTTATCAATTTTCCGAGTTTAAGCCCCTGTTTGGCTTAACTCCACTTAAGGTAAGTTACTATGAACGAATTAATCTATGTGTATACGTGTGTTAGAATCATCATATTTAGTTGTTTTGCATTACATATTAGATGATAGATCTGCTCCAGGAGAATTTTTGGGTTTTCGTCGAAACACGCAAAATATGCACATCTCTCTGTTTGTTTTTAGCACTTCTGGCCGACGGATCTGGCGGATCCCAAAATTAGGATCCGCCATGTGTTAGCTTTGGATCCGCCATTCCTTCACCTGCGGATTCTGCGGATCCCAAAATTTGGATCCGCATGTGTTATCGATTGGATCCGCAGGTATAACAGTAACATTTTCAAAATTCCCGACTAGTCCCGATCCTTAGATTATTGATTCTAGTTCTTAGGATTCTTATCACTGATGTTCACTCAAATTAGGATTAGAACATCTCACCAAACACCAAATAGGATAATCATATCTAATCACAGTTTCAAATTTCATGAAAATGCTCCAAGGTACCTTTTCGGTAAACCACTGAGTATTTGTGATCATTACACACATTCACTGCATCCTCCCATCCTTTACTCATTCACTAGCTTGATTTGTAAATTGACAACTTCCAAACTAATCCAGACTCACTGTTTGCAAATATATCACAGATTGCAAACCCAACTCATAACTGTAGATATTATGTTAACATGTCATCCTTCAAGACGATTAAGATTTATATCGAGTCATAACTCACACTTAGGTTATAAATGTAATATCAAAGTCTTGCTATCCTTGAATGATATCCAATCTCACCAAAGTCGGATTGACAACTTAAGTATTTCGTCCAAAATATTCAAGTAAATTTGACTTACAAATGTAGTCATTAAAAATCATATCCAAAAGAATTAACTCTCAAGTATTTTAACAATTTATGTTAAAACACTTATCCTATCCCAACTAGAACATGTGTTCTTTCATCAACCCATCACATTCAGCCCTTAGATTTCCCAAACATAACTAAGCACTTCATCCATCACAAGAATCAGTATCCATTCTTGGCATCTTCAACATTCATGTACACTTGTACTTTCACCATCATCTTGTCACATTCACCTCTGTGATATATCTCAGGCCCTAAGCTTCAGATCACATCACACACTTGTTGTACCTTCCTATGGATCACAAAAATTAGTCTCCATCATTTTTGTTTTCAACATCCATGAAACCTAAGTACTCCCATAGCACAACAAACCCATACAACACCATAATCCTTACCATTATTTGAATCCATTGAATGCATTGCTCAAAAAGCCCTTTGTCTAAATACTCGTATCAAATCAAGTGTTAAACAAATTCAACCATACTTTACCACCTATAGGATTAGAACCTTCACCATCAAATGAGCATGATGCTCACATTCAATGTTTATCATTGTTCACTAGGTTTAAGTAGTACAACTTTCACAAGTCATCAAAGTATTGGTAATACTTTGTCATTAAACTTCTGTGTAAGCCTCACTAAACCTTAAATCAACATTTTAACAAGATATGTTAAAATGAAAACCCAAGTAACAATGAATCTTGAGGAGTATACATAAGAAACTCAAATGAATCCCTCTTGTCATCATCTAGTAAATTTAGGATAAGTCTATCCAATTCAAACACTTTGGGTTCATATCTTCATGATGTTTCGGAAAAACATTATGTGTTTATTTTTCATCTTGTTAAAAAGGATAATATATATCCTATGCATCATTATCTTCTTGCAACATAAACGGTTGTGTTACAAGAGATTTCATTACACCTCATCGGCTAAATGATCTTAAAACAAACATCCACTAGTTCTATGAACTATCTTCCTCATTGAGCACGAGTTAAATCTTACTTGTTGAAAGATACCATACGTATCTTTTTCCTTTCAAGCGTACATTAAACCTTGGTCAAACCTTGTGCATATCCACATCTCTGGAGCATACACAAGACCTATTAAAGTTGGTAACTTTATTTAGATTCTTGTTCCAAAGAACTTTCTTCAGAACGTGCTTGACATATCCCATTACCACACACAAACTCATGTCTTGATCTTAGATGATCAAATCACTTGCTTATAGTGTTTAAATAAGATTAAGTTTTAGAGGTTTGAAATTTGTGTTTGGGTCTCTTTCAATATACCTCTTTCCAAATCGCATTATTGCTTCCGCTTTCCTAACAATGTCTCCATCATCCTTTAGTTATAACAACACACCTCCCATGAGGAAACCACATACCTCGTCATGCGATCATCTCGCATTGATAAAGAAGAGCTACGTGACTTCAAGGATAAATTTCTTTGTATGCTAACCAACATCCGCAAAAACATTACCAAGCTCATTGCTTTCATTAACCTGCATCATCATTCTTCACATTACACATTATGTTGAATGTCCACCGATTAAGGGGGAGAGAAACTCATTCACATAATTGTCTTTTTCGCATTAAAGAACATGTAGTCATGTTTCTTACATCCTCTAATACCGACATATAAGTTCAAACCATTCAGTTAAAACCAGTTCACAAAACCACAAGTTATTCAAACCTTCTTAGCTCAACATCACAGTACCTCGTCAAGTGAAAAACACATCATGTGTTTGACAAACCTCTTAAACGAGAAGCTTTAAGTCTCCTTAGACTTTGACTAGGATTAGTGAAACCAAATCCGTAGTTATAAGTAAATAGACCTTAGCTTAAACCTTCGTTTGATCAAAAAATGAAAAAACATGACCAAATCTATTCTGGTCTCACGGAACCCTTGGATAAGTCTGACGGAACCAAAAATTTGTTCCGCCCAATCCGCGGGTACCAGGTTCAGTTTTTAGATCATTTAAACTAAACAACCCTTCATTCATTCACTTCATTTGTAGAGAATTTTCTTTTGTAGCAAAGAAATCAAACATCAAGGTTCAACGTACTGTTGCAAACCTATTAGTATAGTCACTGTGTGATTTAGTTGTAGTTCACACATCATTGTTAAATCAAACAACCCTCTCACAACCAACGAGTCTAGGATTTACTTTCACACCTTCATTGTCTAGAACACGATCATATGATCTCATCCTTTTCATTCTTGATACATATCAAGCACATCATTGTCAGTGCAAACAGAACCATCATTCTCAACACGTTGGTTCAACCAACACTCTCATCATATGATGTCATTTTCATCCGCATATAGGTATCTAGTATTTCTAATTGTTGCATATGGAATCTCTATTCCTAAGTGATCATTGTCTTCACTTCCTCTTATTTCCATTCAAGCATTTAACATGGCACGATTCATCATCTTTGGTAGATGATAATACCATCTTCAATACTCTTATAGCATTTGCTAAACATTAGAGTTTCTGAATTCATTGCTTTCATTATAACCACCACCCTCCATCACCTCTTTCACTAATCATCAACCCTATGGATTAGCGAAAAACCTATTTACATCAACCTTTAGTCATCCATTGAGTTATCATTCACTAGTCAACCAACACCACTCTCTTTAAGCATTTCAACTTCACTTCATATCCTCCTCATAGGCATTGTTTTGTAGGATTTTATCATATTATATTCTTGTAAATGTAATTCTTATTAGAAGATTACACTCTTTATAACATGGTTTACTAGATAATCACGATTGATATCACAATTCGTATGTTTCATCATATTTTTCTTTGATTAGACAATCACAATTGGTATGTTGCTTGTAATTAGATTATTGATTTGTTGCATAATATTTTTCTTTGAGATAAAATATATTGCACTAACCATCGCATTGTAGGTTCATCAACATATACGCTCGATCGTATATAGCATACTCATTTAAGGATGAAGTTTTCATCGATTATTTTTCGTCTCTATTGTAGGTGCTTCCTGACGTCCTCAAATCAGGAGAATTATCAGTCTAGTACTCATACTGCATCGTCTATACACATTGGTCGTATATGACATATATGTCTTAAGACAGAGTCTCTATTGTGCTAATTTTTGTTTTATAGGTTTATCTTGACGTCCTATGTGGAGGGATCGACACACTGATAAGGTGGTTAAGCCTTGTTAACTTTGTGTATATGATATATTGAGTTAATATGATTAAGAATACGGAATCTACTTAATCACACTTAGAAGGTTTATTTAGTTATTGGAAATGGAAATTAATGCTTGTTATTGAACAATGAACACACGATGTTAACATCAAACGATTCAATATTATTAATGATAATAATACGAGTGATCTTCTTATCACTAGGGTTACAACCTTGAATCTTATATTTTTATGACTTGTGATATTGTTGTGTTTGTTCTAGAGATATATTAGTTAAGCATGCATGAAAAAGATATATCTCTCTAAGTCTATGATCTTTCTTTTATACACACAAGAAAGATCATTACAATCTATGTTAAGTCTTGTCAAGTCTATGTCGAGCTACTCTAAGTCTACTACTTGATTGTCTTATGTCGTGTGTAAGTAACTAAGATACAACATGTATCTTACACATAAAATTATATAAACAATGACACAACAAAGATATTTAACTAAACCGACTTTGACTTTTGTGGATACTTATTTATCCATCCAGTCAAACAGACTTAACTTGTGATGAACAGACTTAATACCAGCAGACTTAACCACCAGACTTAATCTTTAACCACCAGAATTAATCTTCAACTACTAGAATTAATCTTGACCAGACTTAACTATCAGATATTTAACTAACAGACTTAACCATTACTGCTACCAGAATTAATCACTTAGATTAATTCTCCCGATACTTAAACTTCAGAATATTTAATTCCCAACAATCCTCCCCTAAACATGTGAACCCTTTTCAACATGTTTCTTTGAATTAAATGAGGAATTGTGAAGATCTTTCAAACACTTCATAGTCAGACCCTTGATCTGAACTTTCTTCTATTCTGAATATTTATCTCAGTAACTCATCTGCTTTCTGATTTTTGACTTCAACAATATCAATACACATCTTCAGTCTTCAAAAATTGACCTAAAGATGGTGCAATTTCCTTGGATGGAGGAATTATAAGTGGCAATGATGCTGTGTATCTTGGATGCTTGTTTCAACAAGTGAAATCATCTATCAGCATGCCTTTGCAAGTGATGAACAAACGTAGTGAACTGAAATTGAAACAGAAAGCTCCTAGATAGAACTTTCTCCTTTGAATGTTTCATCCCTTCTGAATATATAAAATACTCCAGATCATCATCTTGTATGCTCTTGTCTTTTTCAACCTCCTTCCTTTATTGGTTAATCTTCCTCCCCTAAGCTTATTATCTATCCTAAGCTTTTGAAGATTTCTCACCATGTACCAAAATATATCCTTCCTTGGGATGCAAAGAACCTTTCCTTCCACCCCTGTTTGGAAGATCTTTTACTATAACTTCAGCATCTTCTAAGAACATGATTTTCAGACGATGTTGTACATGAAGCCATCAATTCCTTAAAAGTTAGTTTGCTGCCCTCATCACTTCTAGGTGTGTTAACTCCTATGAGAGGTGATTCAAGGGGCAATAACTCATAATCCATCATTTGATGGTTTTCTGAGCCATTTTTATTCCTAAAATCCTTTTCAAGAAAACTTTTGACTTTTAGCAGTATGCATATGATTTTATTATGAAAAATCATACTGCTTCCAACCATTTTGAAGGGATTAAGTGTTTAACAGACACTTAATCAAAAATTTCTGTTTAAAGTAACCTCTGGTTGTGTGAGAACCAATGTTTTCAGTTATAAATAACTGCCTGTGTACAGATAAACTCATTCAAAGAGTTTTCCTGACAGGGTTTCCAGCTCGTGGCATTTGTTACCTCTAACACAAGTGTTAGATTCACTTTTGCTCGCTGTTCTTTCTATCAGATGTCCTTAGACTTGCACATTATACTTAAAAGTATAAAATGATAGAAAGTGAGTTGAGTCAGTTACTATCTGACCAACTAAGTTATCAATTCAAAGTGAAATTTTCATAATCAGATTTCAAGAAAGAAGTTTTAAGGAGGTTTAAATTCCCAAACTCTTTCTATCATGAACCTAATATGTTCAGCAACTAGTATGACTCATAGCAGCACTTGATACACCAGAAGACTTAACTGTGTAATTACCAGACTTAAGTAGGAAATTACCAGACTTAAGTAGGAAATCACCAGACTTAACTAGGAGACTTAACACCTATTCTGCTGCTTACATATTTCACTTGAAAAATTTTCTTTGTGTTCACATATTCATACCTGAAATTGTTAGTCTAAAACCAAAAGAACAATGTACAAAGTACTTGTCTTGTATTAGAATAAAAATAGGACTAACTGTATGAATTTAACACAATTTTAAAGTAATAGCTAGTACCAATTTACAAAGACAACAACACAAACAAGAATTTATATATACAAAAACACATAGATTGAAAAATTTAAGTATTAAGCATTCCAATACTTGCTACCAAGTACTGAAACCTTCCAACATCAAAAGCTTTTGTTAGCAGATCTGCATAGTTATGTTCTGAAGAAATTTTAAGAACTTGTATTAACTTTTTCTCATTGCAGTCTCTTATAAAGTGATGTCTAATTTCAATATGTTTTGTTTTTGAATGTTGCACTGAATTTTTAATAATGCAAATTGTACTACTATTATCAATATGAATGACATTATTTAAGAAATTGTACCCATAGTCAAGAAGTTGGTTTTGAAGCCATAGGACTTGACCACAGCAACTTGCAGCAGCTACATATTCAGCTTCAGTTGTTGAAGTAGCCACCATTGTTTGCTTCTTACACTGCTATGAGATAAGTCTACACCCAAGGAATTGACATCCTCCAGTTGTTGACTTTCTATCCAAGCTAGCACCAGCATAATCACTATCCGAAAATGCTACCAAGTCAAAAGGTGATTCCCTAGAATACCATAGACCCAACCTTGGTTGACCCTTGAGATATTTAAAAATTCTCTTGACTGCTATTAAATGAGAAACCTTTGGAGTTACTTGAAATCTTGCATAGGCACAAACAGAGAACATGATATCAGGTCTTGATGATGTAAGATACATCAAAGAACCTATCATAGATCTGTATGTATGCACATCTACATTTTCTCCATCTAAATCTTTCAGAAGTGGCTTCTCAGAGTCCATTGGTGTGCTTGCTATTCTTGAATCAGCAAAGTTGAACTTCCTAAGTATTTCAGTAACATATTTATCTTGGCTAATAAATATGCCTTCACATGATTGTCTAACTTGCAGACAAAAAAAAATGTAAGTTCTCCCATTGTAGGGTATTCACAATGCAAGAAACACTTGTTTGAGGCCTAGATATGGATCGAATGAAAGAAACTAGAGAGAGAGAGATGGGAACTTCTAGTGAGAGAAACACTATGTGTATTAGCTTGAAAATAATGAGAGTTCCAACCCTTCCCTTGCAAGGGAAGGGGTATTTATACTTACTACATAATATGCCCCTAGCGGGCTGTGGAGTGAGCTGACAGAGGGTAAAGACCCGACCCACTCCACAATACTAATTAATAACTAATCTACTAATAATATTACTGATAATCCTACGAGCTATGATGTGCTAATAAGTACTCGGGGTGACCGAGTCTTCAGCTGAATATTCATATTCTTAACAATCTCCCCCTAAGGGAGGTCACCCCAGAAGTACTGTTCTGAATTTCAGCACTTCTTCCTTGGATCTTGACTTCATAGCTCGTAACCATTGATTCTTCAATTTCATAGATCGTTGTGCAAACATCCGTGATCTTCAGATGACTTCTCTTTTGTCTTGGATGAACTTTGAGTAATCTTTGAAAGTATCATCCCACCTGAGTCTTCAAGTCATCTTTCAGTAGTAGGTCTCCATGTGATGAAATATACTTAGAGCCGACATGCTCACACTAATCAGGGTCATGATCTTCAGCATCAGAGTTAGCAGAAGCTGTGTTGAAGGTCTTTTGGTTGATCATGACTTTGTTGAATCATAGTGATGATGTAGTGTGAACATGTGGTAATGGATTGGCATCTTTTCTGCAACCAGCTACAACAGCAACCAGCTACAGCATTCCTCAGCTACAATCGCCAGAAGTTCTTGCATACGATAGTTAGCAACAAATCGATCGGTACTTACAAGTTCGGACTTTGAGATGGTTAACAGCATAGTGTGAAAACCCTCTCAAATCCTTACCAAGACCGTTCCTAATCGAAAACCCACAGAGGGCTTTTTAAGATTTTACCGTAGTAAATCAACGCTTAGGTGAGTCGCTGGAGATCACTCCACGACTGTAGACCGTTTGAAACTGCCGTGACCACTAAGCGTAATCCATAAAGAATTACCGAAGTGACCTGCTTTCAGGGCTGCTTGATGTTGACCCTGGCAGGAATTTCCATTCAATCATTGAGAATTACATTTGTAAATTCCCTCATGAATGTTCTGGCAGATTGCTAAGATCTGCGTAGGACTCATAAGTTTACAACTGGTGTCCTTAATGTTGAACAACCAATGTAGAAATAATTCGTGTCCCTATGAGATCTTATTATGCATCTCGTGGCTCTAGACTCTATAGTGCGTTTTGATTTAGTGAGCGGAGGCTGGAGAGGACTGCCACCTTTTCAATATCATCGAACTCGGAGTGAGAGAGACGATAGGAATGTATTGAACTCCGTGACAATTGAAACAAGAGTCCTTTGAGGGACCTTGAGTGGCTAGGGAGGGTTGTGCAGCGTATCACTGGGTCCATGATACTTTGTCTTCAATGCCAGCAATCAACTAAGTGATTCTGACAGCATATGTATTGACCCGGTTTCTGCCTAAGTTGTAAGGAGGGCTATTTCTTTTCACCCTTTATCTTTACAATTCTTTTTCATTCTTCAACCCCTTCAGTGCTTACCGAGACTTCATAATTAATACCTTGTTGAGTTTATTCCAGTGTTAGCTCCATCTCAGTCGGCACTCTTCCCTTATCCACTTTTCTCCTTTTTTAATCATACCTAAGGACTTCTACACTATCTAGTGGATTGTCCCTGGGTAGATCCCTCCGGCTCTGGCGGGATCGTGGGAACTTGAACCTAACCTAACCATCCTTATAACTCCATGCATTAAATAAAATGGTCGGTCTTTGGTGTACATCCACGATTGCCAAACCAAATCTTTGAAAAATCTCTCAAAGTGTTCATGATTAAGAAACACATTTTAGTAACACCTTGAGAGTTTTGAATTTTTCAAATGCTCCCCCTCAACATGTACTCGAGTGATAGTTTTATAAATTTGCACATGTTAGGTAGAGCTCGCACTTTTTGAATTGATCCACTTTCAGTGAACATGACCGATTCGAGACACGCTTACATCACTAGTTAGACTAGCTTGAAATTATTACCCGGCCTGGTCAAGTCCACAGAAAGTTTCCGAAATGGTACACTCTACTCAGATACATCTTTTTCGAGACACGCTTACATCACTGGTTAGACCAGCTTGAAATTATTACCCGGCCAAGACGTATCCTTTCGATTGATGACAGTTCAAGTTTCGTCAATTCATTGGTTAATTCTGAGTCACGGTCACATGAGATGCCAAATCCTTTGCTCCCCCTCAATAAGTGCATAGACGTACAATTGAGCACTTATGGGAGAGTTTACTTCCACATCCAAAACATTTTGCTCCCCCTCAATATGTGCATTGATATACAAAATGGTTTAGCACATACGGGAGAGCTTACTTTTACTTCCAAATCATCACATTTTATCAGATTTCATATTTAAATCACATTCTCTCCCCCGATCAAAAATTTCAAACCTTTTGAGATTTGTGATCCCAATTGATTTAAATAAGTTAGAAAATGTGGGAGAAAATGTGTCCAATTTAATGTATTCTGATGATGAAACATACTGTGCTCCCCCTTAATCTAAGAGGGAGATTCACTGCTTATTATGCACAAGTTGACAATTATGACACAAATGATATTGACCTTTTTGCGCAGATGATGTAATCACCCGCTTTTCTGAGTGAGTCAGTGGTCAACATCAATCATCCATCCACCAACAAATCTTTCCCACACGTTGAAGATCTCCACTTGGCGAGATCAGAATACGAACCGCTTTGTTGAAGTGAAGGTGGTGGTGGTGATGACAGTGTTGTTGTTGTTGTTGCTACCGACGTTGTTGTTGTGGTGAATTTTGAGCCAATCAATAGAGTTTGAATGTCTGATCAAATGGTTAGAATGGGAAATGGCACATTCATTCTAGCTATGGAATCTGCATAAGAATATCAACACAGATATGCATACATACAGATACACTA
This sequence comes from Artemisia tridentata subsp. tridentata, assembly GCA_021014915.2. Lineage (NCBI taxonomy): Eukaryota > Viridiplantae > Streptophyta > Magnoliopsida > Asterales > Asteraceae > Artemisia > Artemisia tridentata. Next base: position 403,654,614 of record CP139505.1, on the reverse strand, counting down.
TTCCTTAATAGCTACCCTTCAGCAGCTTGCCACATTATAATACCAAGTTCATCTTATAATCAAACCACAATCAGGAAGTACGTCAAACCACTATCTAGCATGAAGAGCAATTCGCAATCATGAACATGGCAATTCACACAGATTTCAATATTCAATTCAGGATCTTAGGAACATGATTCTAACATAATAGCAATATACCTAAGTGAATCCTGAGAACATGTGCACAATATCAACAACAATTAAGCAGCAATTGACTACCAAGAGTCACACAACATTTGAAACTCATTCATTCAGATCATACAAATGTCATTGGAGTATTCAAAAACATCAAACACAACTGGTTTTTCTAACTTCTTTTAGGTTTTGAGTCTTAAGGTGTTTAGGGGATTATACGAGGATTCCAAAGTAACACAAATGAACCTTCTAGATACATAAAGCTAGGAAACTATAAGCAAATTGCACATAATGTCCTAAACTTTCTAGCAACTAACACGTTTGGCCATTTGATATAAAATTTTTGCAAGATCCTCTTCAACTAATTCCCCATTAACTACAAAACCATTTCTAACAAGTATGATTTAACCAATAAATTCGTTTGATGATATAAAATTTGAATTCACTCTCCCCCTCAATCAATGACCTAGTTAAAGATTTGTAGTCGTTGATTGAGTGACAAATTTTATGCATAATCCAAGTATAAACAAATTTCATACAACACATAATCACCAAGTGTCTCACAAATAATTTTCAGAAGAATCATTGAATGAAAACTATTTATATACAAAGAAGATTTCTCTTCCTTTACCAGAAATGATGCACTGAAACGTACATCAGATCGAAGAAACATGGATATAAAGTAATCCATTCCCAGGTGAACATCACCCAGTTGAAGGAACAGCCGTCTTTTTGGCGACGTGCTTTCCCCATTTTGAAGCTCGGGTTGCTATCTAAAGTAATAGCAAGCCATTTAGACATGTTTTAACAATCTATTTTAACTTCTGCTCGAGCTTCATTTAAAGACCCGTGCCATTATTGAATGACATTTCTAAGTCCGTAAATGTTATCGATAAACAGAAGACATGCCTAGGTGAAACTATTTTTGGTATTTTCTATTTTTTTTTAATTTTTATGGTTTTTCTGGTTTTACGCATCACTATTTACAATTTGCAGGTTTTCTATAATTTTCTATTTACAGTATGTTTTAAGATATGTACAGACTATATTATTCAGTTTAAGACGATGATGAAATGAATACCGAAATGAGGATACGTTCAGTATGTTGTAGAAATCTGAAGTCATCAACTCTTAAACTTTCACCACCAAAGCTTTCAAGGCTCCTGAACAATCGACGGAGCTTGAGCCTTCCCAATTTACAGCTTTGATAGCTTCCCCCCAAACCGACAATCTTCTTACTGAGCAGATTCTAAGCTCTCTTTCAAGCTTACATAAGGTAAGTGTACAGCGGAAACCGTAGCAAACCACATCAAGTATTGCTGCTCCTTTTTAAGAATAATCATCGTGATTCTCCGTTCGGGGATCCTCAAATAGATCAGCAACGAATCATCTCACATTTGAATAACTCTTCTCACATTTCTTCCCGCTGAAGATTGAAGAAATGCCTACCAAAAGTATCCAGAGACCACTTCCCCCCAAGTAGTTGAAGAGATTCAAACAGTCACATTGTATGAAGCCCGAAAACCCGAAGTACATACTCAATCCCATTAATGAAGTCGAAAACGTAACATCAAGATCAATTAAGACCTAGAAATCCCCTTTTCTCCCTTCAGGAAATTGCATATGAGAATTGTTACACCAAAGTCAACTAAGTCCCGAGTGTTAGCAATTTATCCCGTGTGTACCTCTTTAATTATCAGAAACTGTTTCATACATATCTTCCCCCACGTAGTTGGAATATTACATCAAAACTCACGAGCTAGAACACTGATTTTCTCTGCGGATATGACATTTGTCTTCCCGGAATAACTTCAACTAAGAAGAAGTATAAAGTTCATCACGTGTACTCGTTGTGCATTCAGATGTATATCTCCTTCCCCCTTGCTGGTTATGATACCTCAGAATCAGCAACACATTTTACGAACATATTCTTGAAATCTTGTGAGAAGAACAAATTAGCTCAAATGTATCTCGTGAGAATCAACCGCTACCGAAGCACTTTCTGACTATCTTTACCAACCCTTAAATAGGCCATCTGAATTGATAACTGATGAAGCAAACCCGATATACCAAACTTGAAACTGAAGTAGAATTCCCCATTCTCGTGACTTGAACTTGCACTAATGTTGGAAGAATGGTGTAGAGAATAAGTGCTCCACGCAAATCTTTAAGTACTCAATACCCAACCAAGGTATGAGACATTAACACCTCTTATGATTATCCACAACGTCAATGGCGTGTGACACTGAGTACTACATCGTAACTCCTTTAAGTGATAGTTACCCCGACTGCTGGTAACTAGATAACCTAAGTCTTCAACTTAAATCTTAAGCATGAGCAAGTTATCATTGAAGGTCATGCATCCAACCAACCCCGACTACAAGATAGAGTAAGACCACGCCTTTGAGAAAGTCAGCTTCAACCCCAAGTAAGTGAAACCTGATCCATTCCGTAGTCACAATTAGATGCCCAACAAGTGATTGTTTGTTCGCTCACTTGTTCACACTTCTCCCCCTCAAAAATTGCATATAAGGATGCCATTTTTGATTGAACAAGTGCATATGAGGTTGATCCACTGTTCACACTTCTCCCCCTCAAAACTTGCATTCGAAATTGCATCTGATGGAAGAAAATCCACTTGATGTCTGAATGCGCATAGATCAAGTATGAAGCCTTTAGATAAGAGTAGTCAGAAACAAGAATATTCGTATGACCATTTCTCAACTCTCAATCACCATGTAGTTTATTCACCCTTCTCCCCCTCAAAAATTGCATATGACGACCAACTGCCATTTTTGATAGACCAGGTGAATAAGAATATACTCCAATGTACGTAAATCCCCTTTGGTGACTGAATGAGCATTTGAAGAACATGAAGCTTGATGAGAATGGTCATAAATAAGAAGATTCCTCTTCTTCCGAAGATAAAGCGCACTCAAGCGTACGCCTTTCTTTTCTTTGATGAACGGGGCCTGTAGAGATGTCAGCAGACGCCATTGTCATTGAAGAGCGAGGCCTGAACTGATGTATTCAGACGTCATAATGTTGAAGAACGAGGCCTGCACTGAAGTGTACAGACGTCATTGTCATTTCCCCTCATATGTTGTGAGCAGTCTGTGTCCAAATGTCAAAGGACGATCCGTACGACCTGCATTTGAAAACAAACGAAAGAAGAGAGTTTGGAGTGCCGGATCCCCAATTTAGGTTGGGTTCCAGTTGGTTAGTGCAAACAATCTTTGGAGCTGCTGGAACCATAGGTGCCTTGGTTTTAACAATAGGGGAAACACTAGTAGTTGCAATGGACCTAGTTAAAGGGCATTGTTCTCCTACAGGGAATTTCCTTCCAGTTGGCTTCCATTGACGTACAGGCACTACTTTAGGCTTAGTTATCCTAGTTAAAGGGCACTGTTTTCCTAAAGTGAATTTCCTTCCAGTGGGCTTCCATTGGTAACCAACATTAGCAAACATATTACCTGTTGCTTTCCAAGTTTGCTTAATTTCTCTAGCTCTCCAAACTTTCTTGACTGGGGCTTTGTTGGATGACTTCAAGAATTTCTCAACACATTTATCATGATTATTCGAAATTAAACATTCATTACATGTTTTGCAAAGTGAATTAGGATTTGAGTTATGATTCTTTTTGTTCAAATCTGACTCGTTGTTTCTCATGAGGTCTTCTACTTTCTTTTTGGAAACACTTTTAGTTGGTGAAATCCTAGAATTCTTTATGTTTCTCCTAGGTTTTGACTCGCTCGCTTTAGTGTCACTATTAACTCCTGTAGAAGGACTGATGGGAATCTTAGTCTTTTTCACTTCTAGTTGCTGAACATGTTTTGATGTGTTGGGATCTGAAGTTTCCAAGGATACCTCAAAGGTTACATGCTTGTTCTTAATTGTGGGTGATGATGCAACTATTCTATCTCTTTGGTTGTGAGACTTAGGGTCCGTGCCAATGGCATATTCTAATTGTTCCTGGATCCTTTTTGTGAGGACGCAGGCATAACCTACTGCCTTATCAAGTGGTTTTCCTATTCTGTCCTCTTCCACAACCTCACGAAGAGTGTCAAGTCCATCCCTAAGGTGACAGAGATACATTTGATGGACAGGTCTGTTGTTTCTCATAGGAAATGGAATAGGCCTCACATCAACATCGTACATTTTACAAGCAGAAACCTTTGATGCAACACAATTACAGGATGTACTTGGCATTTTTCCTTTCACCTGAGTCATAAGATTCTCAATTTCATTTAGCAAAGAAGTCATCTTTTCATTATGACTATTTCTTGTAACTTTAATTGAGTCATATAACTCTTTGTAAAGCTGTTTAATCTTAGAATTTTCTTCTCGAAAACACTCATTTTCATAATGTAACTTGTTGATGGTGTCTTGATATTGAAAATTCTGAGAATCTGAAGACGAAGGTTTATTGGTGCCATACACCTCACATTTGCTGGATTTCAATTGGGCAACTTGGGCCCTCAATAGTCGAATCGTGTTTGTGTGAGCTTGAATTTTTTCATCATGTTTTCTTAATTCAAAATATGTATCAAACTCAGGAGCATCCGAGGATGTCTTGACATTTGATATTTTGCATTTTTCTTCTAAGTGTTGATGTTTGAGTTGCAAATTCAGATAATCAACTTCTAGTTTTGAAAAACGTTTAACCATGTTATCATGGTCATCATTTTGAATTTTTTCAAGCAATTTCAAATTCTCCCCCTCAAGCTCAACAACATGATTCTGGGTGACATTTAACGCAATAGCATACTCATTAAATTGACAAGCAGACAATGCAGAATCAGTAGCGGTGTAAAATACATCTTGTGCAATACATTTAGCAATCAAGTTGTCATTAGTGATGAGTATGTTTTTTCTTTCAATCTCACGACTCTTAAGTTCTATTGCATATTCATTCACCTCATTTTCCATGTCTTTAAACACTACTTCCATTTCTTTTATTTCGGCTTTAAGGGCAGTTTGCAACCCTTCAAAATGTTCTTTAAGTAGTTTAAAGAATGGCATGACCTCAGTTAAGTAACACCTTTTTGCATGTTCAAAACACCTTTCCCCCTCAGTAATGCCGGTGGGTGTGATTCTCTTCTTACATGTTTTATCGAAATCTGCAAACAGTTGCCAAAGCACATATAAGCTAATAAAGGTTTTGCATTCAGTGGGAAGAGACAAAGGCACCAAATTCCTAGGTGTATTGGGAGGATACACCGTTATGGACGTAACTTTTCTAATGAGGGGGGTGTTGGCCTTAAGTTTTTCTACCTTAAGTTTTTCATTATCTTGTTTCCAGAATATCTGTTCAGGTGTTAACTTCTTTTGAGGAGCAAACACAGTCAAACGATTTTCCTCACTATAGTCATGGGGTTTGATTATTATTCGTCTGGCTATGCACTCGGGATCCCTCATTTTCTCATTCATTCTTTCCCTTGTTCTCTCACTTAACTCATCCTCCTCTTCTGTGTAGATATGCTCAGGCGGGTCATGATTAGGCATAAACATCACATTAGAATCATTTAATGAAGGTTGGGCTATCTTAGCAATCTCATGAATAGCTAATTTAGATTTAACTACATTGCTTTCACTATGCTTGTCACTTAACTTTCTGTGCTTATACATCATTTGGGCAGTCTGTCTGGTTTGGTCTTGTGTGTACAACTTATCGTCAAGCTTATTCTTTAAGGTTTTGAGTCTAGAAAAATCATTTAAGAGTTCATTTTCTTTTTCTTTGAATTCTAGCTTAAGTGTAGTAATACACTTTTGTACTTCCTGTTTCTGTTTGACAGACTGTTCTAGCTGACTTTTCAAAGAATTTAACTCTAGTTTTAATGTTTCTTCTCTTACTCTAGACTCTTTAATAAGTGTACTCATTTGACCTTCTAATTTCTGCTCACGTTCATTAAGCTCAAACTTAGCACGCTGTTCATACATAGCTACTTGTTCTTTATAAATGTTTAGATTAGTGATCAAGTTATCATCAGGGACAAATACAGTGTTCTCATGCAGCACATAATCATCATTTAGAACAGAAGATGCACAACTAGGTACAACAGACGCTTCGTTGTGATTCACATATTGTTCATATGGGAAAACATCGCTATTTCCCATATTAGCAATATCTGACTCAACAACGTTTGTCTGTTGTACTTTGTCGGGAATCTTTTTTTCATGCAACACATTATCATTATTAATGACAGAAGATACCCCATTAGGTTCAGCCGACGCTTCGCTGTGTTTCTCATGTTGCACGTTGTTCCTAGCAGTATCTGACTCAACAACGTTTGTCTGTGGCTGATGAAGCTCTTTCTCTTGAGAATTCGGGCACACAAAGTCTCTATTGGCACCAACATAGTCAAACACGTTTATCTGTCGAACATCTTTGGGAATCTTTTGTTTGTCAATCATGTTGTACAATCTGAGTATCTCTGATATAGCAGAATCTGAAGTATTTGACATGATATTAACGTGCACGGGATTTTACAATTCTATGATTTAAACCGAGAAATAGATTCTTTCGCGGGGTTTTACAAAATCAAGAATAAACCGTGGAATGATGCTTGATATGTGTTATGATGAAGGTCTGGTAGACTTGTTGATCCGATTGGTATGGTTGTTGCAAGTTATTATGGCAAAATTTTGGTCTGAAAAACTTAGAAACTCAATAACTTCATTCTGGGGGGATTTCAGGCTTCGAAAGTTGGGTTGAATGAATAAATTTCTTCAATGTATCCTTCTCCTTGGTCTCACGGTCGTTTTGACAGGTGTTTCGCTGAAAACGGAGTTACGGTTCAAAAGTTATGGCCGTTTGAAGTTTTGACGTAAAAAGTCAACTTTGGTCAAACCGCCACGGACAAATAGCACCTCTGTGGATACAAACCGCCTAGACAAACCGCATACACGCCGCAGAGACAAACCACGTAGATACAAACCGCATACACGCCTCAGAGACAAACCGCGTGGACAAACAGCACAGACAAACAGTCTAGACAAACCGCATACACGCCGCAGAGACAAACCGCGTAGACACAAACCGCATACACGCCTCAGAGACAAACCGCGTAGACGCTGCAGAGACAAACCGCGTAGACACAAACTGCATACACGCCGCAGAGACAAACCGCGTAGACACAAACCGCGTACGCGCCTTAGAGACAAACCGCGTAGACACAAACTGCCAAACACGTCGCTTTCAATGCTTTTTGTCCTTTTGCCTAAACTAGTAATAAGACAAACCGCGTCTTCGAAATAACACAAACCGCGTCCAAGAACTTGTCCAAAGCACACAAACCGCAGCGAAGAACACTTAAATAAACACCCACGAATCACCCAAAATCAAACAAGACACAAAATGAGATTTTTGTTACTTTTCAATTCGAACTAAAAAACCCCAAAAACTAGGCAAATCCGTGAATACCAACTCTCATGGACCTAACCATGGCTCTTGATACCAATTGTAGGGTATTCACAATGCAAGAAACACTTGTTTGAGGCCTAGATATGGATCGAATGAAAGAAACTAGAGAGAGAGAGATGGGAACTTCTAGTGAGAGAAACACTATGTGTATTAGCTTGAAAATAATGAGAGTTCCAACCCTTCCCTTGCAAGGGAAGGGGTATTTATACTTACTACATAATATGCCCCTAGCGGGCTGTGGAGTGAGCTGACAGAGGGTAAAGACCCGACCCACTCCACAATACTAATTAATAACTAATCTACTAATAATATTACTGATAATCCTACGAGCTATGATGTGCTAATAAGTACTCGGGGTGACCGAGTCTTCAGCTGAATATTCATATTCCTAACACCCATAGAACTCATCTGAAACTTATCATGCATAAGCTTCTCAAACTCTAAACACATCTCCTTCCTAGTAGATCCAAAGATAATGTCATCCACATACACCTGCACTAACAGAAGATCCTTCTTGTGCTGTTTGATGAAAAGTGTCTGATCAATCTTTCCTCCTTGAAATCCATTCTCTATTAAGTAGGAAGCTAGTGTTGCATACCAAGCTCTTGGTGCCTGATGAAGGCCATATAGAGCTTTAACTACCTTGTACACCTTGTCTGGATGGTCAGGATCAATGAAACCAGGAGGTTGTGAGACATAAACCTCTTCTTGAATAGTTCCATATAAAAATGCACTCTTGACATCCATTTGGTAAACTGTGAAGCCTAAAAATGAAGCATAAGCTAAGAAAAGCCTAATTGCCTCAAGTCTTGCTACTGGAGCAAAAACTTCATCATAGTCTGTACCTTCTTATTGTGTGTACCCTTGGGCTACTAATCTAGCCTTATTCCTAATCACTATTCCCCTTTCATCCCTTTTGTTCTTAAAAACCCATCTAGTGCCAATTACCTTCTCATCATTAGGTAAATCAACTAGCACCCAAACCTTCTGAATCTTGAACTGAAGAAGCTCCTCTTGCATAGCCTTTACCCAGCTTGAATCATCTAGGGCTTTCAGAATGTTCTTTGGTTCATCTTGTGAGAGAAAACATACAAACAAACAAGAGTTTGAAAACTCATGCTGTTTTGAAGAATAAAGGGCATCAAGAAGCCCTTGTTGGTCTGAAGGCATCAGTTGATGTCTTGTCTTCACACCGAATTGTACATCTCTTATCACATTATCCAGGGAGTGGACTTTGTGAATTCTTGTGTGTGGAGTAGAAGGAACTTGATAATTTGGTGGAAGGTTGTTCAAATCTACCTCATTGTCTGTTAATTCTGTTTCTTCAGTTAATTCTGCTTCCTTTGTTGAGTCTGTTTCAGCAACACTATCAAAAGCAGAACTAGTTTCTTGTTCCTTTGTTCCATCTTCTTTTCCATTATCTTCAACACCTTCTTTAGCTTTCCCAGAAGAAGATTCACCAATTGTTGAAGTTGATTCCACACTTGTACTTGACCATATTGGCATTATCACAGCTTCTTGATTTGTCTCCTTTTCTAACCTTGCCTCATCTGTTGATTGTGAGCCTGAAAAATCATTAGTTGCTGCAACAATAGGCACATAATTCATTGATTTGGTTAGTGACTCAAGATCAAATAGCCATTTCGGTCCTTGACCTTCTACATTAGATTTATTCTCTAAAAATTCCACATGTAGGTTTTCCTCTACTAATCTAGTTCTTGTGTTGTAGACTCTAAAAGCTTTGCTATTAAGAGAATATCCAACAAAGAAACCTTCATCTGCTTTACCATCGAATTTTCCTAAATGGTCTAAGGTATTGAGAATTGTCACATGACATCCAAAAGGGCTAAGAAATCCTATTGCGGGAGTTCTACCTCTAAAAAGTTCATATGATGTCTTATTGTGAGGCTGCACAACTAAAACTCTATTTTGAACATAGCAAGCAGTGTTGATTGCTTCAGCCCAAAAAGTTATAGGTAGCTTAGAATCAGCTAACATTGTTCTAGCATCTTCTATTAGTGTTCTATTCTTTCTTTCAGCAACTCCATTTTGCTGTGGAGTTCTAGCAACACTAAATTCTCTCCTAATACCTTTTTCTTTGTAGAAATCATTCATAACTCTATTTTTGAATTATGTCCCATTATCACATCTAATGACTTTTACTCTTTTGCTTACTAGATTTTCTATCTCTGTAATGAAAGTCTTAAGGATGCTAGAGGTCTCATCCTTAGTAGCTAAAAAGAAAACCCATGTAAATCTACTATAGTCATCAGTTATAACAAGACAATATCTCTTATGCATTATACTACTTATTGAAACAGGTCCAAATAAGTCTATATGAAGCATAAACAATAATTGATTGATAGAGTTAAAAATTTTGGGCTTACAAGAGGCTTTGTGTTGTTTTCCTTTAAGACAAGCAATGCATGTTTGATCATTTTCAAATCATTTTTGAGGTAAACCTCTTACCAAACCATTCTTAACAATTTTATTTATGGTTTTGAAGTTAATATGACCAAGCCTTCTATGCCATTTCATTGACTCATCCAATGTGGCCTTTGCTACAAGACAAGTTAAATCCTTTTTAGGAACAATGTTCTTCATATCAATACTGTACATGTTGTCCTGTCTTGGAATTTTAAAAAGCACTTGACTTTCATCAGGCATCTTAAAATCAGGAGAAAGTACAAGACATTCAGTTTCAATAAAAAGAACTTTGTTCTTTTTGTTACACATTTGTGAGACACTAAAAAGATTATACTTAAGCTCTTTCACATAGTACACATCTTCAAAATCTAAAATTCCGTTTTTAATTGTACCTTTACCAGAAATTTTGCCACCAATACCCCCTCCAAAGCTAACATATCCTCCATTTAATGATTGAAAATCTGAGAGGTAAGACATGTTGCCTGTCATGTGCCTTGAACATCCACTATCTGAGAATCCTTGATCTCCATCATCAGTTGATGAATGTTCCTGCATATAAATAAGAGTATTAGTTTCCTTTGGGGACCCAAGCCATTACTGACTTGGATCTGCCTCTTGCCTCAATAAAATGTAATCTTTTGAGAACAATTGATGCAACATTGGATTTAAGAATCCAACATGCTGAGGCCTTAACAGCATTGGCCCTCCTTTCCCAAGCAGCAGAATTAACTACTTGCCTAGCAGAATTAATTACTGGCTTTGCAGTTATACCCTTTGGTCTCCAAAATTGTTTGTGGACCACTGCTATTGTTTTAATGGGCCTTTGAACATACTTTGGTGCATGTTTGTAAGTTGTTTTTGCACCCTTAGCTGTTGATTTTGGGTAAACAGACTTAAATGGTCTAGCAGAATTAACTTGTTTTACGCCAGACTTAATTGAGACTGTTTTGGGTTTTCTATTAGAAGTAGTGTGAAAATGAGATTTAGGGGTTTGCCTTTTGTAGTTCGCTCTATTGTTTTCGTACCCAGATACCCAATGGTTGCAGAAAGCTGCAAGATGGTCAAAACTACCACATGTGTAACAAGCTTTGTTATAAAAAGCAAAGTCATCACCTAGTTGGTGAGACTTGAGGTTATTCCAACTCCTTTGGTTACCTCTGGGCTTGTTTGTAGTTCTATATTGTTCACAATATCTAACTGGTTGCCTAACATGTTTTATGTTTGATTTAGGCTTATTAGTATTGTGTTTGACTATCTTAGGAGCACTTGTTCCTGCTTTATTAACCAAGTCAGGTTTAGACATAACCTGTTCTTCTTCATCACTAGATGTACAGTCCTCAACTACTATATCATCTAATTTCTTAACAAAGGACACCTTGTCCTGATAAAGTAAAGTTTTATTTAAACTTTTACTTACTTTTTCTACCTTAAGACTCTCAGTAGCCTTAGAACCATATTCCATTATTGGTTCTTGAAACTCAACAAAACCTGTGTGTGCTAGGTCAACACCTGGAGGTGAAGGAACACCTCTATATGGTGGAGGGACAGAATTGTATCCTACACCAGACTTAGCTTTATTGATTACCTGAGCTTTCCAAATTTTGTTAATTCCTTCTGAGGCAGAATCTAAAGCATCTACTGTTATCTTGACATTTTCATTTTTATTTTTGGCTTCAGCTAGAGATTTACATTGCTTAGCAAGTATTTCATCTCTGAACTCTATTCCTCTTTTTAGAGCATTCATGTCATCAGAAAACTTAGATTCATTTTCTTGAAAGTGTGAGATTTGTTTCTCAAGAACACCCATAGCTCTTTTATGATTTCCTAAATTAGCTAAGGCATTACCTAGCTCTTCTAGCCTATCATCAGCTTTCTTTTTAAGTTTTTCATTATCTTTAAGAGCAGGGCATGATTCAAAACATTTGATTATGGAAATTACCTCTGAATCAGAAAAGGCCATTAGAGCAGTCTCAGTGGCCACCAGAGCAGCATTCGTTGGTGCTACCTCTTCATCAGCCATGAAGCTCCAATCATAGTTAACACCATCTATGGCTAGCATAGCCCTTGGTTCTTCAACTGTGACTTCCTTCTTCTTCTCTTTCCTATACCATGTGCTTCTATTGTCCTGCTTCCTTGGGTTTCTACATTCTTTAGCAAAGTGTCCTAACCTATGACAGTTGAAACACTCTACTTTCTTCTTATCAAACCCAGCAGTTTCATTACCATCAATGGTAATCTGCTTACCAGTTCTCTGCCAGAACTTCTTAGCCCTCATGCTAAGTAAAGCAACCTGCCATTTGATGTCCATCTCTTCCAAATAATTATCATCCAACTGATCAAGATCTTCATGAGTTAGAGGAGAACCACTAGTTTGACTAGACATGAATACATAGAATGCTGGATCTCCAAGTCCAGCAACATTCTTTTGTGAACTAGTAGAAGGACCACCATTCCCAGAACTAGTACTATAGATTCCAGACTTCTTTAGACTTTGTTCAACAATTTTGAAGTTATTGAACAAATCATTGAGTTTCATGGTTTCAATGTCTGGTTTGTTCATCCAGACAACCACATGAGTATGGAACTCATCAGGTAGGCTTCTCAAAAACTTCATGTTGAGATCTTCCTTGGCTATCTCAACACCCAACACAGCTAACTGACTGACAAGCTTATGTAATCTAGAGAACAGCTTATCAAGTGATTCATTGCTATTTGAACTAAAGTTTTCAAATTGTTGTTTCAGCAATGTCTTCTGTGTTTTCTTGGTAGCTTCATTACCACTAAACCATGCACAAATCTCTTCAAAAAGAGTTTTTGCATCAGGATACTTGCTAAAAGATAGCATTTGCTCACCAGGAATGGTCATAAGAAAAAAGTTTCTTGCTTTTTGATCATTCCTCTTCTGTATCTTTTCATCATTTGAAGTTGGTCCAGTATTTCTTCTTCTATCTGTTTTGCCTTCAAGAATGATATCTGTATAACCTAGTGTGAATGAGTCACCATACAAAATAATATCCCAAAGTGCATAATCTTGAACCATGAAATATTGATCAATTCTCAACCTCCATAACTCAAACTCATTCTGTTTGATCATGGGCAGCTTTGCAGCAATATTTGTAGCAGTATCTTGTGCATCCATTTCTGTGAATCTTCTTCTAAATCAACTATATCAACCTTGCTCTGATACCAACTGTGGAGGGATCGACACACTGATAAGGTGGTTAAGCCTTGTTAACTTTGTGTATATGATATATTGAGTTAATATGATTAAGAATGCGGAATCTACTTAATCACACTTAGAAGGTTTATTTAGTTATTGGAAATGGAAAGTAATGCTTGTTATTGAACAATGAACACGCGATGTTAACATCAAACGTTTCAATATTATTAATGATAATAATACGAGTGTTCTTCTTATCACTAGGGTTACAACCTTGAATCTTATATTTTTATGACTTGTGATATTGTTGTGTTTGTTCTAGAGAGATATTAGTTAAGCATGCATGAAAAAGATATATCTCTCTAAGTCTATGATCTTTCTTTTATACACACAAGAAAGATCATTACAAACTATGTTAAGTCTTGTCAAGTCTATGTCGAGCTACTATAAGTCTACTACTTGATTGTCTTATGTCGTGTGTAAGTAACTAAGATACAACATGTATCTTACACATACAACTTGTATAAATAATGACACAACAAAGATATTTAACTAAACCGACTTTGACTTTTGTGGATACTTATCCATCCAGTCAAACAGACTTAACTTGTGATGAACAGACTTAATACCAGCAGACTTAACCACCATACTTAATCTTTAACCACCAGAATTAATCTTCAACTACCAGAATTAATCTTGACCAGACTTAACCATCAGATATTTAACTAACAGACTTAACCATTACTGCTACCAGAATTAATCACTTAGATTAATTCTCCCGATACTTAAACTTCAGAATATTTAATTCCCAACATCCTAAAGCAAGGGGGAGCCTTCGTCAAACATTTTTAGAATGCATCATTTACACGCATTGGTGTATATCACATACTTGTCCAAGGACAAATATTGTTTTATACTAACCTTTATTTTGTAGGATTCTTCATCCTTGGATCATATACGTCGGTACCCTAGCAACGGGGAGTATTGATCAAGGGGGAGCATATCATGTACTAATTCTTGTTTTGTAGCATTCATAATCCTTACATCATATACGTTGGTACCCTAACAACGGGGAGTATTGATTAAGGGGGAGCTATAGCCAAGAGGGAGCATGTACACATTCTTAAGAATTATCACTTTTCGACACACTTTTGTGTTTCGACAAAAAGGAGGAGATAGGTTAACATAGTCCAACATAACCAACCTACGTGTATCGTTGGCTATATGCATTTCATTCATCAAGCATTTTTCATATATATTTTTAAGTTGCACACCACTAATCTTGATGTAGGTTAAGGATCTAAATTTGATCCATGGATCCGCTAACAACCTAGGGAACGCAACAACCATAGGAGTTTGGAGTAGTATATTTAACTTCACTAGGGATGATGCAAGCTCGTCATTTTGGGAAGAAATGAAGTTAACTCCAAGGACACACCTTTTTGCTTCGACAAAAGGGGGAGAAAGGTGTAAACGGAGAAAGTAATAGGCTAGAAGAGTTAAGAAAGGTATAAACGGAGAAGGTAATGTTAAAGGTAGTACAGACACAAGTAACTTTTTACATTTTACTTTCTATCACGTTTACATATTTTGTCATCATCAAAAAGGGGGAGATTGTTAGTGCTAGCAGTCTCGTTGGGGAGATTGCTAGTGCAAGCAGTCTCATTTGTTTTGAGTGATGACAAACATGTAACTTGATACATAACGTAAAATGTACAAGTTACTTGTAATCTTATTTTGTCTCAACATACATTAACACCTCTTGAGTCCTCGTATGATACAACACAGGTTCGTACATCTTTGTTATGTGGCATTATGATCAAACCCTTAACAAACCATTTAGAATGTTTAAAATACGGCTAGGTCATTAAGTATTTTAAAAAGACTAACCATTCTAATTAGAACCTCATTTCACATTTTGCATATACAAGTATTCTTACTTGTACATCATGCTTCCGAAGATAAATAGGATACGTACACTTTAGGTGTTAATTTAACATGATACATATTGGTAAACATATATTAGTTAAGCTAGTATATACATTTCACAAGATCACTAGAATTTACATTTTATACATTTACATGTTTATTTCCTAAAATGGAAACTTTATTAGGATGACATCATGGCATACATCATCTACATAATCTTGGAAAGATTTTGTGATATCTTGTTTAGATTCTCAAGTTAAAGAGTTGACATTGGAAGATCATGAAATGACTTGACAAAGATATGGAAAGATTGTGCTAGATTTGGAAAGATTTCTAAAATCTCTGAGCTGTCATTCTGACGGATCCAAATGGATACAAAGACGGATCCCTTTTTTGGGATCCGCAAGATCCTCCCGGCAAAACTTTTGTTGGCTATAAATAGCAGCCCATTGTTTGCCCATTACTTATCCAACTAGAACACACATTCCCTCTACCCCTTGCATACATTTAGATCAGTAGTTTATCATGTAGAAACACACATTAATCACCCTTTACGTCATGATCATAATGTTAATAACTTTCATTATGTTGTAAGCATACACATGTAATGATCCTGTGAAGCTAGCTCAGAGATCGTGAGTCATCATCCATCATAAGCTTGCTTACTTTCTGATCCACCATGAAGGTTAGAAGAAAGTGGAGGCATCATCCACCAAAGCATTCCAACATATGAAGATTTAAGGTCACTTGACATCCTCAATGATTGAAGACTTCTTATTCAATAAGTACATGTGGATTTCATATGCATATATGAAGATCCATCACAACAAGTTTAGGGAGCTTGTGATCTTCATCCATTGAAGACTTCCTTTCAATGGAAGTTCATTTAGATTAGTCATACATATCCATGACCCATTTATGTCATGGATCATCATTGTAATCTATTTATATTAGATTAGATGGTTTATGTATTTGTGCCATAAAACACAAGGTTTCTATGTTGGGCCACAAAACATAGCGGGAGTGGTTGTACCCTTGTAAAGAACTCGGTATCTAGCTTAGTACCGAAAAAAGGTTAAGCGATGTAGGGAGTGGTTGTACCCTTGGTAAAGAACTCGACATCTAGCTTAGTGTCGGAAATTGTATAGGCGAAGTAGGGAGTGGTTGTACCCTTAGAAAAGAACTCGGTATCTAGCTTAGTACCGGAAAAAGTGTAAGCGACGATTGTAAGGTTTTCTCCACCGAGAAGGGAGCTTGTTGATCTAGTGAAGTAACTCTCGAGTTGGGTACTCGGGGAGTGGAGTAGGGCGGAGAGGAGCTCCGTGACCGAACCACTATAAATCATCGTGTTCGGTTTGCGCTTTCTTTTACTTACCTCTTTACATTTATGTTTGCTTTATATGTTTGTTTGTGTTGTGATATTTGTTTGACAACTTGCTTAAGGAAGTGCTAGTCATAAATCACACGTAACATCTTTCATATTACAACAAGCTTAATCGGACATTTGATACAACAAGTTTTAAGATTTTAAAACGGTAAACGTATTCACCCCCCCCCCCCTCTACTTTTTCACACTATGATTGAAAACATTGGTTATGATTTGGGTTTGTCCATTGATGACCCGAACTATGTTTTTAGACAAGTTAATCGCTTTAACCGTGCTTTTGAAAGTATGTTTCAAACTTATTTAACTAGAGTAAACTACATTTTTGGTCCTCGTGGTTTATCGGGTATAACGATTTTGGTCCAATAGTTTCATTTGTAACGGATCTTGTCCTATTTTCACTGACCCGTAACGGGTTTGGTCCAATTTTCGTTGACTGCTAGTTTGACTGTTAGTTTGAATAACTTTGACCGTTAAATCTGGGGGCATTTTTGTCTATTCAACTACATTATTAAACAAAAGATTTATCTTCTTCACAGAATATAATCAAAAGAGTTATCTTCTCACATAACAGATCTAACACATCAAAAAAAAAATATATAATCGATTCATCATCATCATAGAATCACCATAACCCAAAATCCAACACACATCACAAACACCAAATAAATTCACTCCGATCATCACTCTCACTCAAAAAACCGACATACACTCTTTATCAAAACCATCATAAACACAACATCGAGAACAAAAGAGTGTCAATTGTTTTCGAAAATAAAGAAGCATAAGAAAGGGTGATTCAAGTTTTATTCGAAACACAAAACATATTAAGATTTGTGTTCGTCAATCAAAAAAATAAAAAAGGTGAGATCCATTTTTTTTTTCCGAGTTCGAATCTTTGTTGTTGTGGATATGGAGATAGGTTTGAGGGTTGTTGTAGTTAGTTGTTGTGGTGGTTTCGTGTTAGGATGGCGGTGGTGAGGATTTGGTGATGGTTGTGGTAAGGATTTGGTGGTGGTTGTGGTGAGGATTGCGGTGGTGAGGATTTGGTGATGGTTGTGGTAAGGATTTGGTGATGGTTGTGTTTACCGATTTGGTAATGGTTGTGTTTACAGATTTGGTGATGGTTGTGGATCTATGTTTGTGGTGATATGAGGACTGCCCAGAAGATGTTTGACGAAATGTCTGAAAGAAATGTGGTGTCGTGGAATTCGATGATTGATGGGTATTTAAGATCAGGGGATTTGGCGATGGCTGAAGGGTTGTTTTCTACTATGACGAACAAGGATGTCGTTTCTTGGAATTCTATGGTTTCAGGGTATTCGAGAAACGGGGATATGGATAAGGCGTTGAGTTTATTTCAAGAAATGCCGGAGAGAAAGTTGAGTTCATGGAATGCTATGATTAGTGGTTATGTTTAGGTGTGGGAAAGTAGGTTTAGCGCGTAATTTTTACAATTCGATGCTTGAAAGAAACTCCATTTCGTGTATTACTATGATTTACAACTTGCTTATTCATGTATCTTGTAATGATTAATGTTTAAAGATTGTGCATATATTTTTCATTTAACCTCTGCTTAAAATCAAGTTGGGAATGTTTTCCAGGCAATGAAACAACTTATACGTGGTCCATGGCTTGTTTTCCAGGCAATGAAACAAAGTTGGGAATGTGTAGAGGTGTATAAGAAAAATGGACCAAAAGTGTTACAAACATCCGAGGGTATTTTAGTCATTTCACGCTTTTTTAACTAGTTAAACTAACAGAAAACGAAAAATGGACCAAACCCTTTACGGGTCAGAGAAAATAGGACAAGATCCGTTACAAATGAAACTATTGGACCAAAATCGTTATACCCAGTAGTTTACTCTTTAACTAAATATAGCTCAAGTTCTTCACATGTCCATACTATGCATCAAGAGGCGGGTTCGAGTTCTCATGGTACTAACAAGTCAATTCAAATGTATAATCTCCTAAGAAATGAGAATCAAAAACGAGCTCGAGGTAACACACCCATAGTAGCGAGCTTGGAAGGTACCAAGGATCCGATTTCTTGTCTCAAATTAGTATTGAAGAGTTTGAGAGTTTGGATATTTTGGGTTGGTAGAAAGAAAGGGAATCCCAATTTCCGGTTCTAGCCACCATGGCCCGTGACCTACTAACGGTCCAAGCAAGTACGATAGCTTCGAAATCCGCCTTTTCGACTAGTGGGAGGGTTATATCACCAAGAAGATCAAAACTCACTCCGGAGTCGGTGGAAACTTGCCTTTGTTTGAAAGACTACCTCGATGGTGTTGAAAGGATTCAACATATATCACCACTCGAAGGTGAATTGGAACTGGTTGAAGAAGAATTACACTTTGAAGAAATATCTAATGGTTTGGCCCAACCTTTTGACGAAGAAGAATAGTTCAAGACGTTATTTTTAGGTTAGTTTCATGTCATTCAAGAAGACGATGTTTTTATTTTTATGTATTTCGTATTTCTGTTATGTATTCAAGAAGACAATGTATTTCGTATTTCAATTGAGTAGTAAACTGTAGGTTTGTCCTAATTTTCTTTTAAGTAGTACAATGTAAGTTTGTCCTATTTTTCTTTTGAAAGTAATAATGTATCGTAATACTCCATAGCACTTTATTTTACAATAGTAAATAAATGGTGAATACCATTTGCCTCGAGATAGCCTCCATATTCTAAAAGTCAATACCATTTACAGTAGTAAATAAATGGTGAATACACTTTATAGTACAGTAGTAAATAAATGTTGACAACGGCAAGAATACTCAACTTTACTAGTTGCAAGTCACACCAAACAATTAATGCATGACAAAAATAAAATGAGAAAAGTACAACATTGATACCAGTACCACTTCCAAATAACCCTCTCTTCTCTCTTTCTCAAACTCTCAACAATGGCATTTTCAATTTCACACATTGTCACCTTAAGTCCTTAACCATCACATTCCTCACTGTGAAATTATGGTCCTTGCGTAACACTCATCTCATACATTGGTTTTCATATCTTTGCATTTATTAACAATAACATAGCCATGATAACCAAATACCAAAAAAAGTGTTCACTGGTGTAGTATGAAATTGTGCAGCTGACATATCTTTGCATTCTTTCTATCTTCTTTCAATAATCTCAAAAACACCAATCACAATACATATTGACTCAAAAACCGGTTTACGAAAAACCGGTTATTACCGGTTCATGATTTTCTCCCCAGAAACCAGTTTAAAACCGGACCGGTTTTCGTCAAAACCGGTTTTTGACCGGTCAACACGAACCGAAACCGGTTTAAAAACCGGTTCAGTTTTGTAAAAAACCCGAAATGTGCACCTTTAAACTTAACAGCGATTATAATGCCATTACAAATTAACACTGTCCTAAACACTTGCATTTATTGTTATCATATTGTTATTTTTAGAAACATAAGTTAACCCAAACATGTTAGACTAATGTTCAATTTTTTTGGCTTATAGATGGAGTGCAACTAAGTTTGTTTATGTTGAAGTATTACCAAACTCTACTCGACAATGCAAATCTAGACTTAAATACAATGAAACCACATTTAAATCTATCAATAACTTTCGTGTTAAAACTATCTCATGTTAAACAAAACATAATAGGTCATCTTGAAAAATAAAACTTTTATTTCTTTTGTGATTAGAACGGTGGGTATGATAACACCCCAACGGCATTGAGGCAGACGTGGCCGGCGTTATGGGTGCGTTACCATACCACCATCCCTCACGTTGAGGCCGCGTTGCGATTTACGTTGTTGTATCAACGCCGTTTGAAACGCATGTATGGACAAAAAAAATTTACAAACAACCCCCTTAATTTTACAAACGCACGTATGTTGGGGAAGACGAAGTTGCAGGGTGTGTTTTTCAGTCAGTGTCTGTGTGTGTGTAGCGAGAGATTGAAGATGAAGTATTAATATGTTTTTGCAATTTAGTCCATGTGGTTTTTGTAGGCTTTTTTTTTTTTTTTTTTTTTAATTAAAATTAAATAACATTTTTATTTTTTATTTAGTTTGATTAAAGAAAAAGAATGCAATTTGTTTTTTTATCTAATATTTTCGCATGTATTATAAATTTATGTTTGTCTTTTGTACGTATTTGTAACTTGTATTTTTAAGTATTATGTTGTTTAATGAATGAAATATTTAAGGGGTTAATTTGTAAATTATAATTTTTTAAATGGTGAGTCTTAAAAGGTGGTTTTATTTGGTGTTATGATAAATGGTGATTTTTTGGTATTATGTTATTTTGTGTTGAAATGATGTGGCGCTGACGTGGCGGGGTTTTTGGTGTGTTATAACTCTTAGTGCTCTTAGAGAACATGATGTATCATGTTTATTTCAACTTGACAATTTTTGTAAGAGGTAATTACCATTTTGGTATTTGAAAAAAAACATGGTCCATTTAATAGTCACCCTTAACACCTCTTTCCCATTTTGGTCATGTTCGACTTTAACGACACGTGTCCATGGTTAGGTAGGATATTTTATTCATTTATTTTGAAATGACAAAAATACCCTCATATTTTATTAATCCTTTCTTTTCTCTCTTCTCACACCAAAATGCAATCAAACCCAGATCCACAACCACAAACCCAGATGAAACCCAGATGAAGAAGAAGTAGAAGACGGTTTGAATTAACCAAATGACAACAAAGAGAAATGCTTTATTAAATGATAAATCATCCATATATCATCAATATATATCCATCATCAGTAAGTTCTAATAGCAAAAACAAGAGCATATTTGTTTTCAAAAATTCGTATTAATTCAATTGGATTACAACACCACGAACCTAGTTACCTAAAACACTCTCCCATCAATTTGTCAAAAGCTAACAATACAAAAATTAATCTTAAGCAGTAAAAGTTAGGTAGAAAATTCAACTACTACATTTTAGTTAACTTTTGATTCCTACCTAACTTGTTAAATGTGATCCCACTAGAAGCCGAAGATGTAGAATCATCATCAGTTACAACATGGCTAATATCATTCTTATTATGACATCTCTTGACCCTTTTAGATGAACTAAAACATAAGGAAACTAAATATCATCAGTCCTCGTACAAGATTCAAGTCAAAACCAACATCATCTAATCCTAGACCTAGACACAACCAAGACCCTCACAATCACTCCCCAACTCTCATCTATATCTAATCGACTCCAACATCAAACAAAAAGGATAATATAGATCTCAGAAGGGTTCAAGTTTTTTTAATCTTTACAAGATTTTTTGTTGAACTCAAATCATCACAGATCTATTACTTGTGATAATATCCGAACATATTGAGAAAGAACAAAACGTTTCCATTTCATTCTTCCTCGTGTTCAGTCAAAACAAAAATCACAAAACCTTACCCGAGACCTCGGTGAGAGATCTTGAAGCCAAAATACATCATAGGTTCGTGTTTCTTGGTCTTTACAGCAACAAGAGAACAATTATAAGAAGTTTACTTCTTGGATTTATGAAGAAGTTAAGCCACTCTAAGGTTATTTGTTGTTGATTATAGATGGATATTTGGATCGTTCGTGTTTGGATGGAGATGAGATATAGTGATTGAGATTAAAAAGATAGGTGAGATATATTAGAGGATGGGGCGGACTAAAAGATGTATGTGATTAGGTTTAGGTTAACTGTGATGTGTGTTTTGATAGAACATGGTTGCCGGATCTTGTTGCAAAGATGACGGATCTGTGTGTGAGATATGAGAGAGAAAAGAAAGGATTAATAAAATATGAGGGTATTTTTGTCATTTCAAAATAAATGAATAAAATATCCTACCTAACCTTGGACACGTGTCGTTAAAGTGATGGAGTTGAGCAGTCGAGCGTGACCAAAATGAGAAAGAGGTGTTGAAAGTGACTATTAAATGGACCATGCTTTTTTTCAAATACCAAAATGGTAATTACCTCTTTTTGTAAACAACTTTCTAAACAAGGTTTTGGTACACTTTACTTTTTATTCTTATATATAGTGTATCAATACTTTAAGATGTTTTAATCAGTTATATAGATATGAACACAACTTTTAAGGGAATATTGTTTGTTCATATAAAAAATATATATATCTACAGTAAACTATATTTAAATTTTGTGCAAGTCATTTGCGCGGGAATACAGAAAAAAGAAAAGAAAAAAAAAGCTCTGCATCAAAAAATATATACAAACAAAAAGGGATGGTCATTTTCATTTCAAGGTTGGGAATGTATATGACAATGTCACTTTTCTATTGCAAGATAAAATGGGGTCTGATATGATCCTGTTGTGGACTTACATATATTTTTATGAATATTTGATTAATAAAATTACGAAAAAACCAAACAAACCACATTTGCACCCGAAAGGCAAAATATGTTGGTCCACGTTTTGTATGGATCTCTAAGTAGACTTTGAATACTTAGTAGATGACTTGAATAAATTCAAATCAATCTAAGTGAGAAACTCTTAAACAATTGTTAATGTTAATGCGGAATATTAACAAGAACAATGAAGAACACAGAATTGTAAACTAACTTCGTATATTAACTTTGAATACGATTACAATTCTTCAAAAACAACCGTGTTTCTATCTAACACCTTAAGGTTCCTTTTATACTTGAAGGAAACCCTAATTACAAAACCGTGTGAAAAGATATTGTGTATCTTCTATAAAGATACCTAACTCGTATATATGTTTTCATAACTTATCTAACAAACTTTCCTAACTTTACTGACCCGACTTAACTCAGGTCAACAAGACTTAATATCACTAACAGACCTAACAATTTCATTACAAGACTTAATATCAAACAGACCTAACTTGCATGCTACCAGACCTAACTTGCATGCTACCAGACCTAAGTCTTCCTTGTTGATAATTCCCAACAAAATATGCTTATTTAGCTCTAAAAAATTAATTATCGCCGCTTATTTTTACATTATAATTAATTAAGTGGTTTGACATTTGAATCTTGTAAGAGTGCAAGGTATGCATATGCATGTCAAAATTGTTGTTACATTAGTTTTTCGCCAGCTTTTTACTAGACGAGTATTTGTGCGTTGCGACGGAGGGTTTTCGTATAACTAAATTTTCCGGCGAGCAAATATTTACGCTCTCAAGCACTAAATAATTTAATCACCTTTAAATGATTATTTATAGACTCAACAGAATATAGCATAGCACCACGCAAACATGTACGGAACTTAGAAGGGGCCGAAGGAGGTTGTGGTCTTCCTAAATTTTTTGACCCTATGTACATTTTATACCCTTTTATATATAGTTTTAGTAATTTTTAATACAAATATTTCAGCGTAGTGTATATCAGCCCCCCCCCCCCCCCCCCCCCCAAATAATATTTTTTAAGTTGGCCCCTCCACAAACAACGTTCAAGTTCCGTCTCTGCACGCAAAGCGATGGGAACCAGATAATTTAAAATGGTTTTTTATTTTCTTGAGATTTGGTACTGATAGATGACGCTTTTTCGGTGATTGTCAACATTTTCGGCAGTGATGTAAAAGATTGAAAAAATTGAATATGTATGAGACATGAAAAATATAATTTTCACATATCTGGAAGGAAAAGTATTAGCTTTTCATTTTACCGTTGCATTTGATATATGTATTTTTTTAAAGTACTATATGGAGCATCATAAGTAAGTTAACGTAAGATTGCGTTAGTACAAATTTATAAATCTTAAAAGTTGTATGACTTTTGTAAAACCCTAAAATCCGTAATCACATTTTACTTGAAAATTTAAACTTAACCTAAGTTTATTTGATAAATGAAAGATATGTAAAATATATGTCATGAAAGAAACATACAAGTTAATTTAAAATCCTAGTCCTATCTAAAAATAAAATAAAATGGCACACTTATGTTGATTGGTTCTCTTCACACGTTTTCCCTTCCACAATTCTTTCAAGATAAGACCAAATCAACACATGAATATATCCCTTAATATGGGAAGGTACGATTATACCTTGCCTCAAAATAAATATACGGTATTCTTTTTTTTCCTCATCACGTCGCACGTACTTCTTCTTTACACCGAATACATCTCCGATCAAAAATTCATTGGCTTCCTTGTGGAACCTTGTCATACGCAGCAACAAAAGAAAGAAAAAAAAAATGTAGGCACATGGGGTCCCCTTTGTGGACGTTGGGGCTCAAAGCAAGCAGAAGAGAAATTTGCAATATAAAATTCGTTCCCTGTGGTGCAAGAAGTAAAAGAGAATTCATTTTTCTCTTGTTGTTTTATCATTCGAAGAGGACAAAAAAAAAAAAAAAAAAAAAAAGGAGAACAGTAGATGCGACAAGAAAAATAGACCGATCCAAATTCGTTTTCTCCCTATAAGATCAAAGGACGAAGGGTAGCAACTCTTGATGATTGTTGTGATTAGGGTGTTGCATGTTCTTGAGTCAGCCTTAAGGTATTACTCGCTATTATCTTTGCCATAAAAGAAATCTCATACGATCGAAACATGTACTAATCACACAAAATTTGTTATACGTTGATATTAAGATCCTAATCTAAGTTAAGTTATGCTGCTACTATTCATTAAATAACAAGCCTGTTCTCAATCGAGTATACTGTTGACGTATGTGTCCGAATGGACTGGACCTCTCGGTTGGCCGGACGGAACAAGGAACTCCGGAGTAATCCGGACGACCCTAAGGCCGTCCGGACACGTACAGGTTTAAAGCATGAGACAAGTGGCATCTTCTCTTGTACAGGTGGCAGCTGCAGACACCGCCGTCGCCGCCCAGGATTTACGGGATTATGTCGGGGACATGTTCCCTGAAAATCTGGCGCCGCCATTCCAGGTATCGAGGCTGAGTACTATAAATACTCAGCTCATTTACTACTCTCAACCAAGATACACCCTGCATTTATTTCTTACTATACTATAGCCCTTCCGGAATACCAAATACTTACTCTCGCACCGGAGGTGGGTCCTGGGATAACACCCGGGGCGAGCCTAACGTGTGCTGTCTTGTGCAGATTTCCGGAAGACCTCCGATAGTCGAAAGGATCAACACCCAAGCCTGCCGGAGGAACCCTAGCTGAGTTCAACCGGAAGGCTCTCTTTATTTGTCTGAAGCGGTTGCAAGAAATTGCTTCAACAAATTGGCGCCATCCGTGGGACCAACTGCTCGATCTACCTATAGTTCGATATGGCTGGACCTGCATCCCAAAAAAGAAAAACCATGGAAGCCGAGGAGGAATGGATGAATGTCCCGATCGGTTTTCCGCCCATCCTTCCGGGAGATGTGTCGGATGGACCGTTAATAGTCGAGGCCGAAGTGGAAGGTTACACAATCCGAAGGGTCTACGTGGATCAAGGCGCTTCGGTCGAGGTGATGTACGAACACTGCTTCGAGCATTTATGCCCTTCCATTAAGGCCAAGCTGAAAGAAACCAGCACACCGTTAATAGGATTCGCGGGGGAATCCATAAAGCCGTTGGGGAAGATTGAATTGGAAGTCTGTTTCGGAAGCCAAGGCTTGTCTCGCCGAACAATGATGAAGTTCGCCGTGATAAGATCCCCCTCTCCATACAATATCATACTAGGGCGCTCCGGTTTAAAGAAATTACGGGCCATCCCATCAACTATCCACTCGATGGTGAAGTTCCCCACACCGAAAGGCATAGCAACCCTCACTACTCGGTCCGTAATTATCTCAGAATGCCGCAAGCTAGAAGAGGAGCAAATGGCAAAAAAGGAAGTCAAGCAAGAACCCCGTGAGACCGAACTGACGGACGTGGTGGTCGGGAAAACGGAAGAAGTTATGGTACATCCGGCTTATCCGGACCAGCTAGTTACGATAGGGGGAAACTTCTCCTCGGAGTGCCGAAGGCAGCTAATTACGTTACTAAAAAACAACCAGGACGTGTTTGCTTGGGAACCATCCGACATGACGGGAGTCCCCCGTCGGATCATCGAACACAAGCTTAATGTGAACGTTCAGGATCGCCCAGTGGCACAAAAGAGAATAACCTACTCCGCCGAAAAGAATCAAGCCATAGCCAAGGAGGTGGAAGATTGGGTGAAGGCCGGAATAGTTCGGCCGGTGCAATACCCTACGTGGATCTCAAACCCGGTGTTGGTAAAGAAGTCCGATGGTAGTTGGCGAATGTGCATCGACTTCAAAAACCTTAACTCGTCTTGCCGAAAGGATTATTATCCTCTACCTGATATTGATTGGAAAATAGAGTCGGTTATGGGATTCAAGTACAAGTGTTTTCTGGATGCTTACAAAGGGTACCACCAGGTACAGATGGCTCAGGAGGATGAGGAAAAAACAGCTTTCTATACCGAACACGGGACATACTGTTATACCAAGATGCCGTTCGGTTTAAAAAATGCTGGGGCCACGTACCAGTGTTTAGTGGATTCCGCCTTTCGGTCGCAAATAGGGAGAAATCTCGAGGCGTATGTGGACGATATGGTCGTAAAGAGCAAAACTGAAAAGGAGTTACTTGCCGATGTAGCGGAGACATTCGACAATCTCCGAAGGATTAACATGAAACTAAACCCCAAGAAATGCTCTTTCGGGGTAGAGGAAGGAACGTTCCTCGGATATATGGTAACATCCGAAGGAATAAGGGCAAACCCGAAGAAGACAAGGGCTATCGTGGACATGCAGTCCCCTAAATCGCTCAAGGAGATGCAAAGCTTAAGTGGCAAGCTAGCAGCTCTGAATCGCTTCCTATCCAAGTCGGCGGAAAAAGCGCTCCCCTTCTTTGAAACGTTGAGGAACATCACGAAAGAGAACCAGGACAAGTACCGATGGACAAGCCAAGCAGAGGCGGCATTCCAGGAGATGAAGAAGATGATCCTCGAATTACCTTATCTGGCAACGCCAAAGCCGAAGGAAGACCTATATGTATACCTCTCGGCGTCGAAAGGGGCAATAAGCGGCGTGCTGTTACTAGAAAGAGAAGGGAAGCAAATCCCAATACATTATGTTAGCCGTACATTACACGAGGCCGAACAAAACTACGCCCCCATTGAGAAGCTAGCTCTAGCCCTACTACATATGGCCAGAAGGCTACGAAGATACTTCGAAGCTCATCCGATAAAAGTCATCACTGACCAGCCCATCAAGCAAATATTAAACAAGGCAGAAGCCTCCGGGAGGATGGTCAAGTACTCCGTGGAGTTGGGAGCCTACACTATCACTTACATACCTCGGAGTGCCATTAAGGGACAAGTCCTCGCGGATTTCATAACGGAAATACCCGTGGAAGCGTTGAGCCGAAACACAAGAGAGATGGGCAAAGAGATATGTAACATCTCCAACCAAGAACCATGGGTACTGTACACCGATGGAGCCTCCAGCAAATCAGGTGCCGGAGCGGGCCTGGTACTGATTAGTCCAGACCAAACGGAGTACACTTATGCCATCCGACTAAACTTCAAAAGCACTAACAACGAAGCAGAATACGAAGCTTTACTAGCAGGGTTAAGGGTCGCTCGGAAAATGGAAATTCGAATGTTGGAAGTTAGAGTGGATTCCAATTTGGTAGCAAGTCAGGTCAACGGCGAATTCGTAGCAATCAAGGATAACATGATAAAGTATTTAGCCAAAGCCAGGGAATACGTTGCGTACTTTGATCAGTTTAAAATCCGAAGCATCCCAAGGGCACAAAACCAAAAAGCTGATATACTCAGCAAACTGGCATCCATGGCTTTCGACCATCTGACAAAGAAAACCATGGTGGAAGTTTTAGAGAGGCCGTCAACAGAGGAGGAGATAGTCAACGCAATAGTGGAAGAGGAAGGGGAAAACTGGATGACACCCATCATTCGATGCAAACAAGAAGGCATCTGGCCGGAAGACGAAAACGAAGCTCGATCTCTCCGAATGAAAATAAACCAATACACTTTGGTAGACGATGTGCTTTTCAAAAAATCCTATTTAGGTCCGATGCTGAGATGTGTCGGGCCGCTTCAAGCCAACTATGTTATCCGAGAGGTACATGAAGGAGCATGCGGAATGCACTCCGGGACGCGATCCGTGGTAGGAAAGTTAATGCGGCAAGGGTACTACTGGCCCACCATGCACCGGGATACCAGGGAAGTAATTCGGAAATGTGATTCTTGTCAAATACACGCACCCGTTTCGAGACTCCCCAAAACTGTTTTAACTTCGATAATGGCCCCTTGGCCCTTCTACCAATGGGGAATGGACGTTTTGGGTCCCCTACCAGAGGCCCCGGGAAAATTCAAATTCGTCATTGTGGCAATTGACTACTTCACCAAATGGATAGAGGCCAAGCCGCTGGCCCGCACGACTGGGAAGGAAGTAAAGAATTTTGTTTGGGAAAACATGGTATGCAGATTCGGTCTTCCCAAGTTGATCGTGACGGACAATGGAAGCAATTTCATCCATGATCCTTTCAAAAGCTGGTGCGAACGATTGAACATAACTCAAATAAACACGGCCGTGGCACACGCTCAAGCCAACGGACTGGTGGAAGCAGCAAACAAAAGTTTGATGAAAGGGTTCAAGACGAGACTCGGCAGGGAGAGAGCTGGATGGGTGGATGAGCTACCGAATGTCCTATGGGCGCACCGAACGTCACTAAAAACAAGCAATGGGGAAACACCGTTCAGCCTCACTTATGGTAGCGAAGCGGTCATACCGGCGGAGATAGGGATGCCAACTTTTCGGACCATGAAAGTCAGTGAAAAAGAAAATGGCGAGGAGATCTTCATGAATCTCGACCTCCTACAGGAACGAAGGGAAATGGCCGCAATACGGGAGGCAAAGTACAAAAGGAAGATCGAGCAATATTACAACCGAAGGGTCCATCCTGAGTCGTTCAAGGTAGGAGATTTTGTATACCGAAGAAACGAAGCTAGCAGGGTGGAGAATCAAGGAAAGTTAGGGCCAAATTGGGAAGGGCCTTACCGAGTTGTGGAGGCATACCAGACTGGATCCTATAAGTTGGAAACGATGGAAGAAAAGGAAGTGCCCCAAACTTGGCACGCTGTTAACCTCAGAAAATGCTTTTTGTAAACAACTAAAGATGTCTAATGTAAGCTCCCGAAAGGGGCTATTTGACTAATTTCAATAATAAGCACAATTTACTGCAGTTATGGGAAAACTTTTGTGTTATGTTTTGGACTTTCATATTATTTATAGTTTCTGAACATAATTAGAAAATGCCCCCCCCCCCCGAGAGGTTCACGCCCTCCGGGGAGTGTGTGGTCAATGTTCAAAGATGGTTGATACCCAGAAAAGGGGTTGCCATAATCCTGGCGGAAAGGCTGAACCATCTGTAATATCTTGAACATAAGTAGAAAATGGTCCCTCCGAGAGGTTCGTGCCCTCCGGAGATTAGTGATCAATGTTCCTTGTTTCTGAACATAATTAGAAAATGGCCCCCCCGAGAGGTTCACGCCCTCCGGGGAGTGTGTGGTCAATGTTCAAAGATGGTTGATACCCAGAAAAGGGGTTGCCATAATCCTGGCGGAAAGGCTGAACCATCTGTAATATCTTGAACATAAGTAGAAAATGGTCCCTCCGAGAGGTTCGTGCCCTCCGGAGATCAGTGATCAATGTTCGTCGTTTCTGAACATAATTAGAAAATGGCCCCCCCGAGAGGTTCACGCCCTCCGGGGAGTGTGTGGTCAATGTTCAAAGATGGTTGATACCCAGAAAAGGGGTTGCCATAATCCTGGCGGAAAGGCTGAACCATTTGTAATATCTTGAACATAAGTAGAAAATGGTCCCTCCGAGAGGTTCGTTCCCTCCGGAGATCAGTGATCAATGTTCGTCGTTTCTGAACATAATTAGAAAATGGCCCCCCCCCCCGAGAGGTTCACGCCCTCCGGGGAGTGTGTGGTCAATGTTCAAAGATGGTTGATACCCAGAAAAGGGGTTGCCATAATCCTGGCGGAAAGGCTGAACCATCTATATAATTTGGGACACAAGTGAAAAGTGACCCCTCCGAGAGGTTCGTGCCCTCCGGAGAATTTGTGGTCAGTGTTCGGGAAGAGAAGGGTCGTGCGACCAAAAGAAAAGAAAGCAAGACACATGAAATAATATGAACGAAATATAGAACTTAAAATGTCAACAACTTATAATGAATCAAGTGGCATTACATCATTTTGAAACAGACAAAAAGCGCTAACAGTTGCGCAACCGATTGATCATTACATTTGCTCAAAAAGAAAAGTGTATATATTAACAACTCAAGAGCCAATCTAACGGTCCGAAGCAAGTCAAGACGAAGGGCCGTCAGAAGAATCAGCGGGAGCAGGGTCAGGAAACAAATCCATTATCTCCGAAAGAGACTTATCTGCAGCATCACTAACTTTCGATACATACGGATATTCTGCAGAAAAGAGACCGTCGTACAAGGGGTCAAGTTTCGCCTCCGCTTCCTGATCCAAATCGTCCACCCCGTCCGCAATTGTGGCCACATCTTCCGGAGTACGATCAACGGAAATGGCTTCCAAAAACCCAGATTGAGAAGACAAGCTGAAAGGCTCGGCCAAGTGTTGTTTGTATTCGTGGCTATTCAGAAGCCGACGAACCATTTCCGGAAGGAATTCTCTCACAAGCTTGTTACGCTCGACCTCCGTTTGGCCCAGCTTTACAGCTATGTCCATCCTCTCCTTGTACAGATCGGTGCTGGTCTTTTTCTCGGCCGCAAGTTTGCCTTTAGCATCACCCAACTCAACCTCCAGGGCTTTGACCCTTTCGGCTGAGGACTTCCTCCCTTCCTCCCTTACTTTTTCCAGCTGAGAGAGCCGAATTTTTAAGTCCGACTCCCTAACCAGACAACCCGCGTGCTCATGCTTTAGCTGCCGAAGCTCCTCCTCCTCTTGAGCTGCGCTTTCACATTCCGCATGAGCATGGCGCAGCTGTTGGTATTCTTTAAGAAGGACCTCATGCCGGCCCAGAATTTCCGCTTGGGCCGTCGCCCCTCGACCCAATAACACCCACCCCCTCCGGATAGCCGCCGGGTCGCCCATACTTTGAAAATGAATCTCCTCGCGAGGGGTGGGTAGGTTCGACATCAGATCCCTGCAGACAGCCGAGGAGTTCAAGCGGTCTCCCCTCTTGACCGACCACTCCGGAACAAACAGCGCCGCCGGGTCACCTTCGGCCATGGCTTTAATCTTACCACGACCAGAAGCAGCCACGGGAGCACCCCCTGAAAAGAACAAGGTGTCATAATCAAAGGCATGAAAGGAAATAGGTAACACAAGAGAAATAGTCGAACAGCTTACCAGCACGGGAACTCCCTTCAGTAAAACCTGCCCCCTCCGGACGGGGCCCAATGTCTTCCGGTCGGATAGAACGGGGGGGGGGGGGGGGGGGAAGGGTTAGGGATGACCTCAACATCCGGCGAGTCAGACCCTGGATCCTCCACGGAAGTCCTCCTCGTCCTTCTTCTTTTGGCTGCTCGGGTCGTTCCACCGCTCCCCTCACCGCGTTCGGCACGCCTTTCGGCCTGTAAGGCCCGCCGAGTAGCGGCCTGCGTTTGCTTTCTCAGCTTCGCCGCGACAACCCGGCTATTAGCCCTCTGAACCTCCTCTTCCTCTGCCATCAGTTCAGGTATATCGGCATTTGATGTGGCCGGGAGGGTCACAAATAGCTCACGACGCTCCCCCTCGGCATATTCTTCACCTTTTACCATGGAAGTGTCCCGGCGGGCATCGGGGTTGATCAAATACTCGGACATTTGCACAACTACAAAAAGAGAAAGCAAAGCGGTTAGATACAAGTATACATGACACGAATCGGCTAAAGGGAAAAGGAAGAAAGGCATACCCCTGCCCTCGGCATCTTCAAGAACGGCTCGGAAGCCTGGATGTTCCCAATGAGAAGTTAACCCCAAAGAATATAGAAAGCCTCTCGGAATCTGAATGAGATCGATGATGTTGGCGGCTAACTTCTCGGCGTCGGCAATCGTAAACTCGCCGTCCGGATAGGGATCTGAAATGTCAGAATCATTATGCCTCCAAGGCATGGCAAAAGGGATCGCCCGCCTATCTATCAGGAAAAAATTATTTTTCCAGCCCTTCAACCCAGTTAGAATCTCTCGGAAACAAACCCACTTCCCCTTCCCACCTCGTTTCTCGAAGGAAAACTAGAGGCCCTGCTTGCTTAACTTATAGAAGGCCCGGAAGAGCGGAGTGGTGGGAACAATGTCCAAACTCTGACAGTACACCTCGAAGAGCGTGACACGATGCACACCCAGCGGAACCATTTGAGAGATGTGCACTTTGAAATACCTGATGACGCCCAGCAAAAAAGTAGAGAAGGGCACGCTGAGGCCTCCCTCGTAAAAATACTCCAGGTACAAGCCGATGACATCTCTCGGCAATTGGTCCATCGTCATATCCGACGGGGGTAATCTGGGGCACAACTCATCCGGAATGCCTGCGTCCGTTCTCACCATAAACAAGTCCTCCTCACTCATCTGGGAGGTATATTTCTGGACGTCAAACTTAGGAAGATACCCTTCGGCCTCTTGGATGTCTTCTTCGTAGAGAGAAGAGGGAGAGTTCGACATGATTAACCGGAAGGTAAACAAAATCGTTCGGATGTAATTAACGGAGAATCTCTCAGAAAATTTATAAAGAAAGCGAAAGTTACAAGTGGTAAAAAATCGCAGAAATGACGCTATTTATAGGCAAAAAGAGGGAGAGTGAAGCGACGTGCACTGTCAGTGAGTGAGGTGGCACTTCCTCACTCGCGCGATGTACGCATATACACGTGTTGACATCTCAGAGCCCCAGTAAAAATGGCGGCGGTCCTTAAAAAGAGGTAATAATGTTTTTTGGCGGTTTGCGCAAAGATCAGCTCTATGAATGCCGAACGGTTCAGTCCTTTTGGAACTAGTAAATTGGAACTTCAGGAATTTTACAAGTATCACAACATCGGCGAAACCGATATTATGATACTGGGGGGACATGTTGACGTATGTGTCCGAATGGACTGGACCTCTCGGTTGGCCGGACGGAACAAGGAACTCCGGAGTAATCCGGACGACCCTAAGGCCGTCCGGACACGTACAGGTTTAAAGCATGAGACAAGTGGCATCTTCTCTTGTACAGGTGGCAGCTGCAGACACCGCCGTCGCCGCCCAGGATTTACGGGATTATGTCGGGGACATGTTCCCTGAAAATCTGGCGCCGCCATTCCAGGTATCGAGGCTGAGTACTATAAATACTCAGCTCATTTACTACTCTCAACCAAGATACACCCTGCATTTATTTCTTACTATACTATAGCCCTTCCGGAATACCAAATACTTACTCTCGCACCGGAGGTGGGTCCTGGGATAACACCCGGGGCGAGCCTAACGTGTGCTGTCTTGTGCAGATTTCCGGAAGACCTCCGATAGTCGAAAGGATCAACACCCAAGCCTGCTGGAGGAACCCTAGCTGAGTTCAACCGGAAGGCTCTCTTTATTTGTCTGAAGCGGTTGCAAGAAATTGCTTCAACATATACATATTTAGATCGAATCTTAAGTTAGTCTAAAGTGTCTTTAAACAATCGTTTTAAATGGAACCATGCGCAAAACATTATACGAATCGAATGGAAGAATTTAATATGTTACGATATATATAAGTTTGAAAGTATAAGTTGTGGTCATACATATTGCGTTATATAATATGATACGTATAAAGGAACCTTAAACAAATCACCATTTTGAGGACAAATAACGAGCTTAAACAAGTACTATATATGAAGATTGAAGTTTAAAGGTTAAGATCATGCGGGGTTATCGTTTGGTTAAAACATTGGGTGCATTGTGTAAGTAGAACATGTTTAATGATGGCCTAAAACGGATTTCTGGTTGAGACAGTTTTGAAAGCTGAATATGTGTGCGTTATAGTTCGAGCTCCATAAGTGTATAATACCGTTTCTCTACATGTAAACCTAGTTTAATGTTCTAATTAAGTATTCCAATTGGTTTGAACGAATTTGAGTGTGATATGAATGTTTTTCTGAATTTAATGTGTTCGTATGTCAAAATGTGATTGTTGAGTTATTTTTCAGTCAGTTTATTTGATTTTTAATTTCCAAACCATAGCGAGTTAGATGCCACAATTTTACAGGAGTCATATTTCATATGTGTAAAACTTCCTAGAATTTTTGTAGAATTTTCTGAGGTCATTTGATTAGGTTGTTAGGTGCATACTTTTGATGTGTAACTGCAGTTACGAATCTGAACACATTAACTTGAACGATTTTACAAAGGGTCTTACCATTGATAATAAAATCTAGAAAACTTCCAGTAGACTCCTAAGACATGTGGGCTACTGTGGTAATTTTGTGGATTTTTAGTTTGGGCTTCTGGTATGTTTGTAAAATTCACTAACTGGGCTTAATTTTATGTTAAAATCTGTCAACAAGTGTTCATGTGTTATTTATATGTTCAAGGTGTCTCTCTTAATACTTGATGCCCTATACTTGTTTCTATGCCGTGTATGATATGTTAGTGATGTTTTGACTTGTGTGTGAACATGTCAAGCTTATTTGATAATCCCGAACTCAAAACCGAACTTAAACTAAATTGGGGAAATCGTGTTAAAAGTTACTAAATATGGAAACCTACTAAATATGGAAAGTTACTAAATATGGAAGATACTAAAAATAGAAAGTTACTAATCATAGAAAGTTACTTAATCTGGAAGGTTACTAAAAATAGAAAGTTTTTAAAATAGAAAGAAACCTAAATCATGTAATCTGATTAAAATGAGCCTATAAGTAACATATGATTATTAATTGTTAGGTTCGGTGAAGAAGGAGTGACCTTTCCATTCCTCTGTGACCCATCTTTTACCTGGTTGTCATTCTGAATAAGGTACAGATATTCTGATCTTCTTATAAGGTTTCTCATGATCCCTTTCATATCTTTTGATCTACTTAACTTCTGATTATGAACCTTTGCTATGTTCCCATTGATTATGAACCTTTTGCTATTTTCCCATTGATTATGAACCTTTGCTATGCACCCTTTGACATGAACCTATGATTATGACATTTCTGATGACCTTAGACTCTGTGTCATTACTATGACATTCTATTTGACCCTTCAGTTTGATACCCGAGCTATTACTAATCATGGGGGTTCCATGACCATGTCATTGATGCACCAATGGCATGACTCTAGGGTGGTTGAGTGATGTTCCACCTCGTCCCTTTCTGTTATATATTATGTCTGGACACTATGATTTTCTGCAGGGGCGTATGGATGCATCCTAGATCTGATCTGTTATGTTATATGATATATTTCTGGTGACTGGTGCTGTGTGCAATACACGCCTTTCACATTTCTGGGAGCTAGCTACTCCATTATGTTACTTATGTATTGATGAAGACAATGATTATGATGTTAATGATATGATATGTTTCTGGGCTCGTGGTAGATTTCTGACAACCTTTACACCTATGATACATTTTGATATACCTTCTGTTATTCTCCAATGCACCATATTATGTTTTCTCCACTTCAGTTGACTTATGATATTTGTTCAGACGATCTTGACCTCTCAGATTTTTGACAGATGATATTCGTTTCAACAGGAGTCTGTGTTTCCTCTTTCTTTACTTATACATGTTTGATTATTCGTTTATCATATATATCTGTTCACTGGGCTTTTTAAGCTCAGCATTTCTTTTCCTGCGGCAGGTTTTAGAGGGAAGCTGGGATATGAGTGAAGAGTGCATAAGAGCCCTTAGAGGACTACACCTTTGATAGCTACCTTGGATTAGAGTTGACTTGGATATTTTCATTACTAGACATATTGTACCTTTGTTGAAATCCTTGTATTCCATTTACTTTAGATTTCATTTGTAACCTTTGAATTTAATTGTATTATTAAAGTCTTCCGCTTGTGTATGTTCTGTTTGACACCATGAATGTGATATCTTAACCCTTGTCGGGTTGGGGTGTTACAACTTTAATTATGAGTAATTCAATGACTAAATTTATAAAGAGGGTTTGTATGATTGGAGCAATTAAACTAAGAAACGAAATTAAACAAAAGCAAATAAACGTGGGAAGATATCAATAGAGAGAAATGTGCTAGCCTAGTTACTAATCTTGTTATGTTATGACTACGTTTTCTTACTATTGTTTTCTATCGCTCCATATGGGGATGAAAGTCACTAGACTCCGATGGTCAATTCATCTAGCCTACCTTCCATAGCGTCCTATTCCATAACCAATTAAGATGACGAGATTTCGTGGGTTTAACCTATGGAAGAGTCATTAATTGCCACTACGATCTAAGACTTATTTAATGAAACCCGACCCTTCGGATCTTAGGTTCCCCCTAACATCTTAAGCAGTTCCGTTTGGAAGGTAGTCGTTGGGTAAAATTCACACGCAAGATAGTGATACTATTCGCAACCTGATCCACAAGGGTCGTTGGGTAAAATTTCCCTAGCTTCCTAGATACTACCCAAACTTCCGTGCTACCAAAACAAGGGTGTCTCAAAACAAGCAAAGAAATTATACATATAAAGCGATACAAAAACGAGAAAACTACATCATAACAATAGCAATTTCATAACTAAACTAACACAAAAGGTGTTTAGCCGATCATATTAAAACATGCAGGAAATTCAATGTTTAACATCGTAAATGAAGACATGAATTAAATACAATAATGCAATATGATAAATTAAAACTTATGCGTTGAATGGCGTGATTTCTCCCTTGGAAATGACTTGTATGCTACTGGAAATCGTCCTACTTGAAG
Source organism: Artemisia tridentata subsp. tridentata (assembly GCA_021014915.2). NCBI lineage: Eukaryota > Viridiplantae > Streptophyta > Magnoliopsida > Asterales > Asteraceae > Artemisia > Artemisia tridentata. Next base: position 403,617,368 of record CP139505.1, on the reverse strand, counting down.
CCCTGGATCGTCTCTGGTTTTTGTGTGTTGAGAGGATATCTTAAAATGCAGAATTAGGGCTAGTATTTATAGCCTCGACTAAGTTATAACGTAACCTCTTGGGTTAGTTACGCGGTAACCTTTGGATCTAGGACGATCTTATCCTCAGTGATGCCTCTACGGCGTAACCTAAAGGTCAGTTACGAACGTAGAACTCTCGTACACCACTCTACGGCATAAACATGAAAGTAGTAACGTCGTAACTTCTTTAACACCGAAATTCTTCTAAGTCTCGGAGAATATATACGGCGTAACTTATGTAGGAGTTATGCCGTAACCTTGGTCAGCATTGACTTCAGTCTTCTAGTGTAAATCCGTGTTATGGCGTAAGTAGAGTATGGATTTACGCCGTAACCTTTGTCTGGTCAGCATACTCTTGTGTATTTTCATTAACAACCTTCCAAATCCGCGTCCCTTTGTTCCTATGCTCATTATTTACCTGAAAACAAAATATTAACGAATACGAGTGTAAATTCAAGTAAAATGATATAAATTGTGAGCATATTAGGGGGAAATTAACACTAAAATATTAGAACAATTTGATATTATCAGCCAGTGCCATAGCTAGGCAAACAGAGGCCCTGTGCAAAACCGCATATATGATAACTAAATATGACAATTAGAAATATGTTGTTACTATTAGTTTTAATTTTTATGAATTTTTCATCACTGTCACCCACTTAAAGTTAAATTTAACAAATATTTAGAACAAAATTCCATATATCGTCAAGATTTTGAGGTTGAAAATGAATTTTGAGGACACAACTATATAAAAAGGTATATATTTTGAGGCCCTGTGCGATAGCACACCTCGCACACCCTCGAATATGGCACTGGTTTAGGTGGTGAAGAGAGGATACTGTTAGCATTTAAAATAAATATTGAAGTGATGGTCATTTGTAATATTAAGACCTGTGTGTGTCGTGTAGATATCTAAGTCAAGAAAGTAGGCCTTTGGCTAATCTAGTATGTAAGAACTAATGTAAATGAAGTCCATGAGCCAAAGCCCTCACAAAGCCCACCTAAAGCCCTTTAGGGCGTGGCATTTGTAGCTATAAAAGGACACACTCTCACCTCATTTAGTGTGTGTCTCAAGGAGTGCCTCAATAGTAGTATAGGTGAGAGTGTGTAGTGTGTGTTTTATATATTTTGTTCTCTCATTGTTTTAGTAATAACATTCGGCCAATATATTTCCACACGCTACATCTCCTTCTCATCTATATTTCTTATATTGTTCTTGTTGAGTGTCACGCGTGACTAGTATAGTTTAGTGTGTATGGTATAGGTAGATTCTTAGTTTTACAAGTGGTATCAAAGCCAGGTTACAATCCTGGGACCTGTGGTATCAAAGACGTGATTAAATGTGATCAAAAATCGTAGTTTGAATCTCAATAAGAGCTCGACTCAGCATGAACCCTCGAATTGACTAAAATAAATGTCCGTAATCGAAAAGACTTGTCCGGGACGGGTAATAACTTCAAGCTGGTCTAACCAGTGATGTAAGCGTGTCTCGCAAAGGACTTGTCCGAGTAGAATCTACCAATTCAAGAGATTCTCTTTAAATATGACCGGGACAGGCAATAACTTCAAGCTAGTCTAACTAGTGATGTAAGCATGTCTCGCGATGGTCATGTTAACTGCAAATCGATCAATTCAAATGTGCGAACTCTACCCAACATGTTCAAATTTATATAAAAAATGCATGAGCACATGTGAAGGGGGGAGTATTTCAAAAATGCAAAACTCTCGAAGTGTTATCTAAATGTGTTTATTCATAAACACTTTGAGAGATTTTCACAAATGGTTTTATGGCATGAGATTAACAAATATAGGATAATCATGGAGTAATAAGGTGATTATGGTTAGGTTATGTCCTATGATCTGCCAGAGCCGGAGGGATCTACCCAAAGACAATTCCAATAGATTAGAATTAGAAGTCCTTAGGTAAGATTGAAAAAAGGAGTAAAATGAGAAAAGAGAAAGAAGGGGTTGAAGAATGAAAAAGAAAAGTTTAATGAAAGGTTGAAAAGAAATAGCCATCCATGAAAACTTAGGGCAGAAACCGGGTCAATACATCTGCTATCGGTATTCACTAAGCTGATACTGATATTGAATACAAGACGTCATGGACCCAGTGACGCGCTGCACCACCCCTCCTAGCCACTCAGATATCTCTTAAAAGATATTTGCTTCATTTCTCACGGAGAACACTAGAAAATCTATCGGCCTCTCACTCCGAGATGTGTTGATATTGAAAAGGTGGCACTCTGCTCCATGCCTCCGACTACTAAAACTAAAACGCACGTTATCGAGTCTAGAGCCATGAGATTCATCAAATGATCTCTTAGGAACAATTCCATAAGAATACCCTTGTGTTCACCAAAAAGGACACAAGGTGTACATGAGTCTTAATGAGATCTACGGATCTTGCCTCTTATATCATGATGGTTTCTATGCTTTAAACGGTCTACAGTCGTGGGGTGATCTCCAGCGACTCACTGAATCGTGGGTGCACTTCGGTGTGTCCGTTTAAGCCCTTTTGGGGGTATCCTATTCAGAACGGCCTGGGCAAGGATTAGAGAAAGTCTTCACACTATGCTGTTGACAATCTCGAAGTCCAAACCTGTAAGTGCTGGACGATTTATTACTAATGGTTTTATGCAGCTACTTACAAAAGTCTATCAACCATCATCATATATCAAACATCTACACCTCCGCATACTCATACTTATGAAGAACATCCTCAACAAAGCTCAAGTGTAAAAGTTCAAGACAAAAGGATCAAGTTAAAGACAAAGTGTAACGACAAAGTCAAAGAAGCTAATCAAGATGTCAAGAACAAGTTCATATATCAAGTAAGGATAGAATAAGTATGAAGTCCAAGATGTATGAGTATGTTGGAGGACACGACGCATAACCACATGAAGATGTTGATCAAGGCAAGAACAACTAAATGACGATTACTTTGAAGATCACATAGCATGAAGGATCAAAGAATGAAGACTATTCTACATCGACACACAAAGTTCAAGACGTTGAAGACAAAAGACCTATCACCAGGAGCATCATTGAAATGACCATCCCTTAGGGGGAGATTGTTAGCATTTAAAATAAAAATTGAAGTGATGGTCATTTGTAATATTAAGACCTGTGTGTGTCGTGTAGATATCTAAGTCAAGAAACTGGGCCTTTGGCTAATCTAGTATGTAAGAAAATGAAGTCCATGAGCCAAAGCCCACCAAAAGCCTTTTAGGGCGTGGCATTTGTAGGTATAAAAGGACACACTCTCACCTCATTTAGTGTGTGTCATAGTGTGTGTCTCTGAGTGCCTCAATAGTAGTATAGGTGAGAGTGTGTGATCCGTGTGTAGTATATATATATATAAATATAGTATCGTGCACACGTGATACTTGGGAAATGACAAGTCAAACCTTAGGAAAAGTCAAACTTGCAAAACCCGTGAATGTGATGTGTGTGATACTGGGCAAGTGATCACCCGGGTCGTGTCCCAGCGAGGTGTGAATCGAGGATTTCGTTTTTTGGTTCGGAATTAAAGTGCTTGATGATTGGAAATGAGATTTTTGGTTTTTGATTAAATTAGAAAAATGTAAATTAAATATCCTAAAACTACGGGAAACAATAATAGGGTAAGGGAAAACTTAAATCTACTAAATATAAAAATCAAAACGTAAAATAAATAAAAACGAAAACGACGCGAACCTAAAAACGTGAAATAAATGAAATATCAACTCTAGGGGTAAAAATGTAATTTTCCTAAGTTCTATTTATAAAAAGAAAATTTTAAAAAAATATATATTTTATTTTTATTTTTATTTTATTTAATATGAACTAAAAACTATTTTAAAAAGAAAAATAGATTAAAAATATAAAATGAATACAGAAAATTATGGAAAATTAAGGAAATGACCTAAATAAGATACTGATCCTAGGAAAAATAAGTTGGGGGTCGACTGCTTATCCAGATAAGCTGGAAATAAGCTGACAGTTTAAATAAGCAATAGATAATAAAAACTGTATAAAGGAATAAAAGTGTAAAACACTAACAAGAAAATCCCTAGGGTGTGCTGGTAAGTCTGTGTGTTTGTGAGTCAGGAGACTCAGGTTCGATTCCTGCTATACCCTTTTTTGCTAACTATTTTTTTTTACTTTTCTTTTTGCAACTATGTTACACTACTAAAAATAACAAACTTTTGTAAAACCAACTTTTATAATTCGCAATGAATAAGCCAGAAAAAACCAATAGGATCAGCAGTTCATGAAAAAGAAAAGAAGCTAAAACTGAATTTGAGCACAAGCTAATGACAGCATATGCTAAACCTAGAAAGCTATTTTAAAACCAGAAACCTGCCTTAATTATCAATTTTAAACTAAATTAAGCTACTCTTAATAAGCAATAAGCTGAAATCTAAAATGAGCAATCAACCACAAAACTGATATCCAAAACAGCCTTAAGGGGCATCTTTAAGCTACTGCACAAGCTACACCACAATAAGCTAAGGGATGTAAACTCAAAACAGATGAATCCAACCTATCAATGAACTTAACTTCCAACTATTAGCTGATTTCGGCTTATAATGAGCTTATAAATGCAACTGATCAGAAGGGCAGTTGAGACTGGTTTTTGATTTTAAAATTAAGCAGTCCTAAACACCAACTTGCAGCCCTAAAATAAGCTCATAAATGAGCTTATAAGTCACAACCAAGCTGAAACCGATTTAATACACCTGGCGAACTATTTGAAAAACAAAACTTAGAATCTAAAAAGTACTATAACTTGCTTAAAAATGAGGTTGAAAAAGGGGTGACCAGGCAAAAGGGAAAGGTTATGCAGACTGTTTATAACAATTCAACCACTAAAGCTTGAGACCTATTTAACTTGATACTCATTTGAGATAATCCATGATGCCAACTGACTATGACTATAGAAACACTAAAAGCTATTTTAGAGATAGCTTTTGGCTATAATACGCTACTCAGTTCAACTGAACCTATAAGCTATACTAACTGAAGCAATCTGTGAAAAACCTCCAAATGAACTAAAGTCATGCTGAAAACAACTACCCTAGACTGATTTAAACATGATCAAACTTAGGCTAAGTGCAAGTGAACAGTGGTGAGCAAAATATACCCGTTTTCACCCATGAACCAAACACCCTTTTATCTTAAACTGTTTTAAATTTGGACAATGAAAACCAATTTTAACTGAGATTAAGGAGCTAATATGTTAAACTAGCATGAGTAAACACACATAAGTGAAAATAAGCTGAACTGAGATACTGAGATTAAGCTATAAGCTAGGTTTGACCAAAACATTGACTTTTCTTACTAATTAAGGCTGAACTTAATTTTTTTAAGGAAACTGAGCTTAGATTCAAAGAACTAATATTCTAACATCAGGAGACTAAGATAAACATAAAAATGTTAAGTTAAGCAGAAATTAAGCACTAGTACAGTAGTTAAGGTAACACAGTGACTTGGAATTTGAAACAAAAACTGAACTTAAATTAAAATGAGAGTGAAATACAATACTGGAAATAAAAATACAAATACCTTAAAGAAAATAGCTAAAATAAACCTGAATACAAAAATGAAAAACCTAATCTATTTATACTAAAAATTAAAAACCTAGGTCTTCACTACTTTGTGTTTCTTCTGTGAGGGAGAATAGCTTGGAAATAACTTTTGTGCTTCTTTGGAATGTAATCCCACCATTGGATTAAACAGACTTCATCACAGCCCTTGATTACTTTTGGCGCCCAAACAATCCCTCGGATTGATGAGGTGGGTTTGACTTTGGGATTATGGGGAGTGGAGAAGTGTGTTGGGGAAGGGAGAGGAGACACAGATGTTGGGATAGGGTATGATGATGGTGATGGTGGGTGTACGGTTTGGTTTGGGCGGGATTTTTGGGGAAGAAGGGTCAGTTTTGGTTTGACCTAATTAACTTTGTGTTTAACAAAGTGATTTGGCCGGTGTTTTGGGTATTTGGGTGTTGGGTTTATCATATGGGCTGGGGTTATCATTGGTTGGGCTTTGTTGTGATGGGTTGGGTTGTTAAGGGTTATTTGATAAAGGGTTAAAAGGGTTGTTGGTGAATTAGGTATTAAGTTTGAGGGGCCATTTGTGTAAAGTCTGAAAATCCAAGGACCATGGCTGCCAATCTGAAAATAATTTCCAAGGATAATTTGTGTCATTTTGGTATATTTGGGTTTGACTTTGACTTTGACTTTCGTCTTTGCTTGACCAAATGCACACTTGTTGTCGAGTTTATCCAAAAATGCCGGTTTTCGCTCCATTTTCAATCCTTTGGTACCTGAAACACATAAAACACAAAACCAAGGATATCTGCAATATATTTGGGTGTTTTTGGTCATTTTTGTGTCTTTATCGGGTGTAAAATGATGAGTATTTACACACTCATCAAATCCCCCACACTAAGCTATTGCTAGTCCCTAGCAATCCAATCATACGAAGTAATGAAAGGATCAAAAGAAAATACCAAGTATACCCCGTTTCGACTTTTTATTCATTGCGAGAAATTTAAACTAGAACAAAATAGATAACATGCTTGATTTTCAAAAATGGTATCATGGAACGGGATTCACACAAAATGGGTGTCTCCAGGGAATTGAAATCGTCATCCTCTTTTTTATACTCCCAAACTAAGCTTAAACTCATTCTGCAAACGTTTTTGTAAAATGCTAACACTACTTATACTAATAATCTATGTAAGCCGAAACTTAACTTTTCACTCCCACAATTTATTCAAGTTTAGGTGAGTGTGCTCATTTTTGAAATTTTGACCGCAAAAATCGACATTTATTAGGGTTGTTATTTATCTAAGTTAATATTAAATCACCCGGAAACCACGAAATCTAAGGATCGAAAGGGCCTTTTCCATGTAGCGGCTTTCTTCTCGGCACATCCCAAACCAGTTGGTTTTAGGTGACCGGGCTTTTGACACCTCACGGAGAATAGTACCGGAATCAGCGGGAATTCGATTCCAAAGATTTACGAGGCTACCGCTAAGGTAATATTAAGCTCAAATAGATAACAATCAACAATGATTTAGAGATTAGAGATTCAAAGGTGAGATCAATCCATGTAGCGACTTTCTTCTCAGCTTGTCCTTAGTAAACTTAGGAGGCTAGGTTTTTACACCCTCGAGAATAGTATCGGAGCTCACGGGATCTTTGAAGTCAAAAATTTCTAAATCATCGTCTAACCTTAAGACAATTTTGACGAATCCTAGTTCAACTTCCGACTTAAACTTAAGAGAAAGTAATTTTTCTACATTTATTCAACATATATACATCTTTACTTTTGTAACATCAAAACTTATTGCATTTTGCAATATCATTCCATTTATTACATTTTGCAACATCATTCTATTTTCCTTTTTTCCATTTTTTTCATTTTTCCATCATTAATTTTTTTTTTTTTTTTTTTACTTTAATTTTAATTCCTTAAGAATGCTTTCTCCAAAATTTAAATAAAAAGGTGAACTCGGACTCTTTATCAAAATTGTAAAAAATTAGTTTTGTATAACAAAAACGATTTTAAAGTTCAAAAGTTTGAAAACAGCAAAAATATTAATCAGATTAGGAGCTTCTAGGAGAAAAAGCCATAGATTACTTGTATAAGCTCTAAAGAAAACCAACTATTCTACGCTTAACATTTTCATTTGCACAAATCATAAAACCTTAGTCTAAACGTTAAGGAAGCAACTAGATCAATATTCTAGCAGAGTCGGGATTCCCTTTGTTCTAACCTAATCAAGACTAAACACACTTTTATTGATGACGTTTTTTTTTTTTTTATACGACAAAATTTTTTAAAATTTTGGTCAAAAACGGGGGTACTAGGGACCAGAAGGTACTTAAGTGACAAAATTCGCGAGAATTCCCCCCCCCCCCCCCCACACTTAGAATTGAATATTGCCCTCAATATTCAAAGTACCGGCTATTATGCCGACACTTAGAACGTAAAAAGGTAATACCACTAGCCAAGTGTGGAACAGAAATCTCCATTTTTCACAAAAAGGATAAAAAAGATATCCCTAGATAAACGTTAGCAAAAGGATAGGATATTGAGCGGCTGGATTGAAAACAGGCGCGTCAATCAACACTATCCATGGGAAACCTGAAAATCAGAGCAAACAACACACAAAAGAGAGCACAGCAGAGGAATTCCCCCACACTTAGTTGTTAGAAAGTAGGAAGAAATCAGAAACATGGGTTGTCACCCATGCAATGCTAATGTTTTTGTTAACCGAGTCACTAGCTTGACTCGACCCCGAATTCATTGGTCCATGGGGAAAGTTTGGAGATCCGGGACAACCATGGATGGTATGTCCCCCTCCAAAATAATGCTTCAACCTATGACCGTTCACCTTGAAGTTTGGTCCGTCATTTTGAGATAACTCGACGGTACCATAAGGAAAAAATTTGGCAACGGTGAATGGTCCGGTCCAACGGGTTTTAAGTTTACCAGAGAATATCTTCAATCTAGAGTTAAAAAGAAGGACTCGATCACCAACGTTAAAAACGCGGTTTTTGATTTTGGAGTCGTGGATCTTCTTTGTCTTTTCTTTGTAGATCAAAGAGTTCTCGTAGGCCTGATCATGAAGTTCATTTAGTTCATTGAGTTGAACTTTGCGGTGATCACCCGCGGACTTTAGGTCGAAGTTGGCATGTTTTAAGGCCCAATATGCCTTATGTTCGAGCTCGATGGGCAAATGGCAGGCTTTTTTGTAAACCGAATTATATGGAGTACACCCGATGGATGTCTTATAAGTGGTTCGGAAAGCCCATAATGCATCATCCAATTTGTCGGCCCACGAGGCTCGATATTCACCAACGGTTCTTTCCAATATTCTTTTAAGACCACGGTTTGAAACCTCCACTTGTCCACTTGTTTGTGGATGATACGCGGTAGAAAGACGGTGAGTAATACCAAATTTAAGCATGACTTTTGCAAATTGATCATTGCAAAAGTGCGTACCACGATCACTAATGATAGCACGTGGAGTTCCAAATCGAGCAAAAAGAGTTTTCAAAAATTTGCAAACTACTCGGGCGTCGTTGGTGGGGAGTGCTTTCGCTTCGACCCATTTGGACAAATAATCGACAGCCACGAGTATATACTTGTTCCCTCGTGAAGACGGGAATGGCCCCATAAAGTTAATGCCCCAAACGTCAAAGATTTCACAAACTTGAACGACGTTTTGTGGCATTTCATCTTTTTGCGAAATCTTCCCGTGACGTTGACAAGAGTCACAAGATTTGACTAAGTCATGGGCGTCACGGTAGATTGTGGGCCAATAGAAACCGGAATCAAACACCTTCTTGGCGGTGTAGTTGGCACCATGATGTCCCCCCGTGGGTCCATTGTGGCAAGCCTTAAGAATATCAACGGCTTCTTGGCCGTGAACACACCGCCGGATGACTTGATCCGCACACACTTTAAACAAATAGGGGTCGTCCCAAAAGTAATGCTTCACATCTTTGAAGAATTTGTTCTTTTGTTGGAACGACATCCCTTTCACAACAAAGTTACCCGCATGGTAGTTTGCAAAATTGGCAAACCATGGGGTACTAGAATCACCACGAAAAGATACCACGTTAAATGTCTCGAGAGGAAATGTTTCATTTATTTCCTTTTTCTCGAGCACACTTTGATGAGTGTTCTCTAATCGGGACAGATGATCAGCAGCAAGGTTCTCGGCTCCTTTTTTATCACGGATGATGATATCAAATTCTTGTAGGAGGAGAACCCAACGGAGCAATCTTGGCTTTGCATCTTGTTTTGCAAAGAGATATTTGAGAGCTGAGTGATCCGTATACACTATGCTTTTAGACAAGATCAAGTATGGCCGAAATTTTTCGAAAGCATACACCACGGCTAATAATTCTTTTTCCGTCGTGGTGTAATGTGCTTGAGCTTCGGTCATAGTTTTGCTAGCATAATGTATTGGCTGAAAATGTTTTGCTTTTCGTTGCCCCAAGACCGCACCTATGGCAAAATCACTTGCATCACACATAAGTTCAAAAGGTAGGTCCCAATTGGGGGCTACTAAGATCGGTGCTTCAGTAAGCTTTTTCTTAAGAGTTTGAAAAGCTTCAATGCACTCTTGTGAGAAAATGAACGGAGTTTCCTTTTCAAGGAGACGGGTCATTGGCCGGGCGATTTTGGAAAAATCTTGAATGAATCTACGATAGAAACCGGCATGACCAAGGAAACTCCGAATACCCTTGACGGTAGTGGGATGAGGTAGCTTAGCGATAACATCAACTTTAGCCTTATCGACCTCAATCCCACTCTTGGAAATCTTATGGCCAAGGACAATGCCCTCTTTGACCATGAAATGACTCTTCTCCCAATTTGGACAAAGATTAGTGTCTTCACACCATTGAAGCATTTTGTCCAAATGGGAGAGACATGTTTTGAAGGAATCCCCAAAGACCGAGAAATCATCCATAAAGACCTCCATAGTTTTCTCGATCATGTCGGGAAAAATGGCCAACATACACCTTTGGAACGTGCCCGGAGCATTACATAAGCCAAAAGGCATACGTCGATAGGCAAACGTTCCATAAGGGCATGTGAAAGTGGTCTTTTCTTGATCTTGCGGATCAATGGGAATTTGGAAGTAACCCGAGAAACCGTCGAGGAAACAATAGTACTCGTTTCCCGCTAGTCTTTCGAGCATTTGGTCCATGAATGGAAGAGGAAAGTGGTCTTTACGGGTGGCGTCATTTAACTTTCGGTAGTGAATGCATACACGCCATCCCGTCACCAATCGAGTAGGAATCAACTCGTTTTCATCATTTGTAACAACGGTAATGCCACCTTTTTTAGGCACGCAATGAACGGGGCTCACCCAAGGACTATCCGAGATAGGGTAAATCAAGCCGGCATCAAGGAGTTTAAGAAATTCCTTTTTGATAACCTCATGAATTTTTGGATTAACCCTTCTTTGATGTTGAACCGCCGGTTTAAAGTCATCTTCCATTAAAATCTTGTGTGTACAAAATTCCGGGTTAACACCCTTAATGTCAGAAAGTCTCCAAGCGATGGCTTGCTTGTGTGACTTTAAAACCTTTATGAGAGCGGCTTTCTCCTCATCATTTAAGTCTTTAGCAATTATGACGGGTAATTTATCGGTACCCTCCAAAAATGCATACTCGAGATGAGGCGGTAAGTCCTTAAGTTCGACCTCCGGTGGATCAATAGGATTTTCACTAGATGTGATTTCCTCATTATGAAGTTCTTTCGGAGGGAGAGACGATGGATCTTCATTAAGTAACTTCTCAATTAGACGAAGGTCTCCCTCCGGGTCAAACACACCATCATCAATTTCCGATGGAATTGAATCACAAGCTAAACAAGCTTCAATCTCTTCCAAAATGAAGTCACTTCCCTCAAATGGAGTGAGAGAAGGGGAAGAGAGAGCATTGGTATGGTCTGAAGAAGTGGGATTGCCACTTAGCACTTCATGAAAATATTCCTCGCATGTAGTATCAATGATATCAATTTGGTTAATTGACTCGCTATCATGCTTGAGGGGATATTTTCAAGTACTCTCAATATTTAAGACCAATTTTTCATCACCGAATCTAAGAGTCATTTCACCCTCGTAGACATCGATTAATGCACGAGCCGTTTTCAAGAATGGTCTTCCCAAGATAAGGGGGACACGAGGATCGGCATCAAAATCGACCACTACGAAGTCAGCAGGGAAATGGAACTTGCCTACTTTCACGAATACATCTTCGGCAATACCTTTCGGAATAGTTACCGATCGATTTGCAAGCTCTAGTGTCATTCGTGTGTCAGTAAGTTCCGGTAGAGAAAGCTTTGCCCACACGGAAAGAGGCATTAGATTGATGCTTGCGCCAAGATCGGCCAAGGCTAAGCATTCATCAAGCTTTTGGAAGTTACAAGGAATGAGAAATTTGCCGGGGTCTCCTAGTTTTTCTGGTAACTTTATAAGAATCACCGCTGAACAATTCTCATTCAATGGAGTTTTTGCCAATTCCAACAATTTTTCCTTATTGCTAAGGAGACTCTTAAATGTTGAAGCAAACTTGGGCATGTAGAGAAGAGCATTCGCAAAACTAATATCGAAGTGTATCTTTTGAAAGATTTCAACAAACTTCATCATTTGACTATTAGTTTTGTCACGGAGCTTTTGGTCACTAAGCCTCGAAGGATAAGGAATTGAAGGCTTAGGATTCGTCTTCGGAACATCGGGTTCCGGAATTGGGGTTTGGACGACCGAAGGTTGGACGTGTGCGGTACTTTGTGGGCTTGAAGATTGCACTTTATCCTTTGTCACCTTGGTCTCTCGTTCCACTTCCTTCACCGGAGAAGGAGTAGAAATCGAGGGTCCATCATAAGCTTTACCACTTCGGGTGGTAATAGCTTTCAACTCACCCTTCGGGTTGGGAATGGTATTTCCCGGGAGAGTTCCCGAAGTTGAAGCTTGATTCATCGAGTTCATGAGACTAGCAAACATGTTCTCAATTTTACTATGAGATTGATCAATCTTGGTGTTTGTGGACCTAAGCTCACTCCTAAGCTCATTTCTAAGCTCCATGCCTTGTTTAGATATTGCATTTTGGAAATCACCTTTTAAAGTTGTGATTTGGTTTTGCATTGCCCTCATGCTAGCTTCATTTGCTTTGATGTAATTAGAAAGTTCATTTGAGGGTGTAACAGGAGCTTGGAAATTGGGAGCTTGATAACCTTGGTTGAAATTTACTCCTTGGTTTGGGTATTGATTTTGAACATGTTGGCCTTTTCCTTGACCTTGATTGAATCTGTTTGGATTATTGGGTTGAGGAAATCCGGGTAGTCCCATTTGATTTGTAGCACGGAAATTTGGGTCAACTTGAGGACGGTATTGGTTACCCCCCTGGTTGTAAGACCCGGCTACAGCATGAATTTCAAAAGGATTGCCATCGGTGGCAGTACAATTGTAGTATGCATGAGGACCACCACAAGTGACACAAGTCTCTTCCACCGCCTTGACTTGGGGTGTAGGAGCTTGTGGTGATGAAAGTTGCTTTTGCTGAGTTAGAATAAAATTTTTCATAAGCTCCGCGAGTTGGTTCACCTTGTCGTCTTGGTCAGAGGTTTTTGATGAAGATGAAGTAGAAGGATAAGTATTCACTTGCAAAACAACCGGTTTGCTTCGAAAAGTGCGTACTTGAGCCTTGGACTCGATAATGGCTAAAGCATCTTTAGTAGTCCGATTCAAAAGATAACCACCTGCGTCGGCATTTAGAGAGTCTTGATCGGTTTGGTTCAAGCCATTATAAAACGTATCAAGTTGATAAAGTTCAGTAAAACCATGATTAGGACATTTACGTAGTAATTCTTTGAATCGGTCCCATGCTTCACTGAACGATTCATCAAAATTCTGGGTGAATTTTGTGATTTCATTCCTAAGGCTAGAGGTTTTTGATGGAGGAAAGAATTCATTCACAAATTTCTTTACTAAATCTTCCCATGTTACTATTGAACGAGGGGCTTGTTTGTCGAGCCAATTTCTGGCAGCCCCGTCAAGAGAAAATGGGAACATAAGTAGTTTGATTGCCTCTTGAGGCACATTTCGATATTTGATTGTGGATGTGATCTTGTTAAACCATCAAATGTGGTGATTAGGATCATCCCTTTCAAATTCGTAGAACTGACTTGAAGTTACTAACTGCAGCAACCCGGTTTTAAGCTCAAAGTTATCAGCCACGATTGGTGGAACAACGATAGCTTCCGCGTAACCATCAGTGGTTGCTTGAAGTAACTCAGACATGGTACGTTCCTCCGCCATTGTGACAATGGGAGGAATGGGAATAGCACGAATCTCGGGTTCGGCTATTGAGGCGGAATGCCAACGATTACGTCTCCGATTACGTCTTCTCGGAGTATGCACGAGTTCACGTAAAGGGCTTGTCGACGGAGAAGAACGAGTGCGCATGCACTAATAAAAACAATTTCAATTAAAACAAGACCGAGGCAAAACACAAGTGAACTTAAACCTTAAATCAAACAAGCGTACGGTAGCTCTTCAAAAGATAAACGCGCAGAGTGGCGGGAGAGAAGAATGGATCTCTCTTCGGTCTGCAATTTAATGTCAAGACCTACCTTAAACCACTTGTATAGGTTGTTTATCAATCAAAGGTGAGCCGAATTCGCAAGCGACACAAAGGCAAGTTTTAATCTTTTGTTTGGGAACTTATAATGATAATACTCCAAGTTGAGGAATATTATATTGAGATTGCTTTTATATTTATTTTAACACAAGAAAACGGAAAATGTTTTTGGTTTTTTTGTTTTTATATGATAATATATATACAAAAGAAAAGAAAAATATTTTTGTTTTTTATAATTTTATGAAAGCGAAAACTTCAAGAAGAAGGATCTCAAGTCACTAATCGTTTAAACCTTAAACGATATTGTCGCAACACAACCTCCCCGGCAGCGGCGCCAAAAATTGATCCGTGTGTAGTATATATATATATAAATATAGTATCGTGCACACGTGATACTTGGGAAATGACAAGTCAAACCTTAAGAAAAGTCAAACTTGCAAAACTCGTGAATGTGATGTGTGTGATACCGGGCAAGTGATCACCCGGGTCGTGTCCCAGCGAGGTGTGAATCGAGGATTTCGTTTTTTGGTTCGGAATTAAAGTGCTTGATGATTGGAAATGAGATTTTTGGTTTTTGATTAAATTAGAAAAATGTAAATTAAATATCCTAAAACTACGGGAAACAATAATAAGGTAAGGGAAAACTTAAATCTACTAAATATAAAAATCAAAACGTAAAATAAATAAAAACGTAAATTAAAAACGAAAACTACGCGAACCTAAAAACGTGAAATAAATGAAATATCAACTCTAGGGGTAAAAATGTAATTTTCCTAAGTTCTGTTTATAAAAAGAAAATTTTTTAAAAAAAAATTATATATTTTTTTTTATTTTTATTTTATTTAATATGAACTAAAAACTATTTTAAAAAGAAAAATAGATTAAAAATATAAAATGAATATAGAAAATTATGGAAAATTAAGGAAATGACCTAAATAAGATACTGATCCTACGAAAAATAAGTTGGGGGTCGACTGCTTATCCAGATAAGCTGGAAATAAGCTGACAGTTTAAATAAGCAATAGATAATAAAAACTGTATAAAGGAATAAAAGTGTAAAACACTAACAAGAAAATCCCTAGGGTGTGCTGGTAAGTCTGTGTGTTTGTGAGTCAGGAGACTCAGGTTCGATTCCTGCTATACCCTTTTTTGCTAACTATTTTTTTTTTTTACTTTTCTTTTTGCAACTGTGTTACACTATTAAAAATAACAAACTTTTGTAAAACCAACTTTTATAATTCGCAATGAATAAGCCAGAAAAAACCAATAGGATCAGCAGTTCATGAAAAAGAAAAGAAGCTAAAACTGAATTTGAGCACAAGCTTATGACAGCTTATGCTAAACCTAGAAAGCTATTTTAAAACCAGAAACCTGCCTTAATTAGCAATTTTTAACTAAATTAAGCTACTCTTAATAAGCAATAAGCTGAAATCTAAAATGAGCAATCAACCACAAAACTGATATCCAAAACAGCCTTAAGGGGCATCTTTAAGCTACTGCACAAGCTACACCACAATAAGCTAAGGGATGTAAACTCAAAACAGATGAATCCAACCTATCAATGAACTTAACTTCCAACTATTAGCTGATTTTGGCTTATAATGAGCTTATAAATGCAACTGATCAGAAGGGCAGTTGAGACTGGTTTTTGATTTGAAAATTAAGCAGTCCTAAACACCAACTTGCAGCCCTAAAATAAGCTCATAAATGAGCTTATAAGTCACAAACAAGCTGAAACCGATTTAATACACCTGGTGAACTATTTGAAAAACAAAACTTAGAATCTAAAAAGTACTATAACTGGCTTAAAAATGAGGTTGAAAAAGGGGTGACCAGGCAAAAGGGAAAGGTTATGCAGACTGTTTATAACAATTCGACCACTAAAGCTTGAGACCTATTTAACTTGATACTCATTTGAGATAATCCATTATGCCAACTGACTATGACTATAGAAACACTAAAAGCTATTTTAGAGATAGCTTTTGGCTATAATACGCTACTCAGTTCAACTGAACCTATAATCTATACTAACTGAAGCAATCTGTGAAAAACCTCCAAATGAACTAAAGTCCTGCTGAAAACAACTACCCTAGACTGATTTAAACATGATCAAACTTAGGCTAAGTGCAAATGAACAGTGGTGAGCAAAATATACCCGTTTTCACCCATGAACCAAACACCCTTTTATCTTAAACTGTTTTAAATTTGGACAATGAAAACCAATTTTAACTGAGATTAAGGAGCTAATATGTTAAACTAGCATGAGTAAACACACATAAGTGAAAATAAGCTGAACTGAGATACTGAGATTAAGCTATAAGCTAGGTTTGACCAAAACGTTGACTTTTCTTACTAATTAAGGCTGAACTTAATTTTTTTTACGGAAACTGAGCTTAGATTCAAAGAACTAATATTCTAACATCAGGAGACTAAGATAAACATAAAAATGTTAAGTTAAGCAGAAATTAAGCACTAGTACAGTAGTTAAGGTAACACAGTGACTTGGAATTTGAAACAAAAACTGAACTTAAATTAAAATGAGAGTGAAATACAATACTGGAAATAAAAATACAAATACCTTAAAGAAAATAGCTAAAATAAACCTGAATACAAAAATGAAAAACCTAATCTATTTATACTAAAAATTAAAAACCTAGGTCTTCACTACTTTGTGTTTCTTCTGTGAGGGAGAATAGCTTGGAAATAACTTTTGTGCTTCTTTGGAATGTAATCCCACCATTGGATTAAACAGACTTCATCACAGCCCTTGATTACTTTTGGCGCCCAAACAATCCCTCGGATTGATGAGGTGGGTTTGACTTTGGGATTATGGGGAGTGGAGAAGTGTGTTGGGGAAGGGAGAGGAGACACAGATGTTGGGATAGGGTATGATGATGGTGATGGTGGGTGTACGGTTTGGTTTGGGCGGGATTTTTGGGGAAGAAGGGTCAGTTTTGGTTTGACCTAATTAACTTTGTGTTTAACAAAGTGATTTGGCCGGTGTTTTGGGTATTTGGGTGTTGGGTTTATCATATGGGCTGGGGTTATCATTGGTTGGGCTTTGTTGTGATGGGTTGGGTTGTTAAGGGTTATTTGATAAAGGGTTAAAAGGGTTGTTGGTGAATTAGGTATTAAGTTTGAGGGGCCATTTGTGTAAAGTCTGAAAATCCAAGGACCATGGCTGCCAATCTGAAAATAATTTCCAAGGATAATTTGTGTCATTTTGGTATATTTGGGTTTGACTTTGACTTTGACTTTCTTCTTTGCTTGACCAAATGCACACTTGTTGTCGAGTTTATCCAAAAATGCCGGTTTTCGCTCCATTTTCAATCCTTTGGTACCTGAAACACATAAAACACAAAACCAAGGATATCTGCAATATATTTGGGTGTTTTTGGTCATTTTTGTGTCTTTATCGGGTGTAAAATGATGAGTATTTACACACTCATCAGTGTGTAGTGTGTGTTGTATATATTTTGTTCTCTCATTGTTTTAGTAATAACATTCGGCCAATATATGTCCACACGCCACATCTCCTTCTCATCTATATTTCTTATATTGTTCTTGTTGAGTGTCACGCATAACTAGTATAGTTTAGTGTGCATGATATAGGTAGATTCATAGTTTTACAAGTGGTATCAATACGCCAAACAACGAGTTAGGAGTTATTTGCGTTCGGTTTTAGATCAAAGTTAGCTTAAAGTTGCGTTTTTCTTAATAAAACGTGTACTTTTTGTTTATTCTTTGATTTTACATGAGTTTTAAGGTTAAAGGTGGTAGCTTTTAGTCTTTACGTGAAGTATAGTAAGTCTTGCATCAAAAAGTTTCAACCTTTGTGTCGAAATATAGTGTATCGAGTGTATTGGCGATAAAAGGTGTAAGCTATACAAGTTTTACGAGATTTTTGAGTTGCTTTAATCGTGAAAAAGGGGCGTTAAAGGTTATTGTGGGAAACTAGAAGGGGGGTTGAATAGTTTACCGGTTTAAAATCTTTCAAAAATCTTGTTTTAAAAGTTTTGCTATTGGAAGCTTTGATTCGAACTTTATGTGTAATCAATCAACACCAATATGAACTACTCACTAAGCTAGCTAATAATAACAACTAAAAGTAAAGAGTAGAGTTGGAAAGATCAAACCGAGACAGAGGATTTATAGTGGTTCGGCTACGAAGCTCTTCTTCGCCCTACTCCACTCCCCGAGTACCACACTCGAGAGTTTCAAACACTATATCAACAACCTCCCTTCAGGCGGAGAAAACCGTACACGTCGCTTATCCTATTACCGACACTAAGCTAGATTTCGAGTGCTAATCTTAGCTAGCACCAATCTACCAAGGTCCACGTGACCAAACACTCAAGCCCTATGGCTTCAAGAGATCACCAAGATCTCAACACGATCACAATGATCAACACTCACTTCACTCAACTTAACTAACACTAACCTATTGACCCTTGATCTTCTTGATCAATCACACACGCCCAATGGCTACAAGAGATGTTCACTATCTCTTAAGATCACACTTGATCTTCACTCTCACTCACAAAAGAAAAATATACTTGATGTATGCTAAGATACAATCAAGGTTGTAACAAATGTTACAAAGAACCTAACAACTATAACTCTTGTATCTTCTTGAATACTTGAGTTCTTCTCTTGCTAATGAAGAGGTATGACAACACCTTGTATCTTCTTGGATACTTGTGTTCTTCTCTTGCTAGTGAAGAGGTATGAAGAGGATCACTTGAAGGATGATTGGATCACTCTTGAAACTAAGAAAAACTAATCTAAGAAGTGAAAGGTTTGAGAGGATTGAGCTAGGGGATTTTTTTGTGTGTGAAGGGTGCCTAAAACTGTGAGAGGGGTTGGTATTTATAGGCAAAGAAAATCTGAACGTTACAGAAAATTTAGTACGGACGGCTCCGTTAAATACCATACGGCTCCACTAACTTTAGTGGAACCGTGGAGCCGTGGGTATCAAAGACGCTCCCTTTTTTGTCTTTTCTGGTGAAAACTTATTTGGGGGAAGTTTTCACTGATTGGGGGGGGGGGAATAGCTGTTAACATTTTCAAACTAATTTTTCCAATAAAACATTTCTTAATATTTCAAAAATAATTTGTCATGTGTATTTTTGAAAAAATGTTTTGTCCCATTTAAAATGTGAATTTTGAAAACATAAATTCACTTCTTTGATCACTAGTTCAAGTTGTAACTTTGTTCAAGTGTGATTTGTGTAGAAACAGGATCTTCCGATTAAAGACTTATTTACGTTAATTTTAACGTATCGTGATTTCACATTTTGTCATCCTCAAAACGTGAAGTAATCGAAAGATAGAAATAACGTTTTTAGAACATTATTTGCATCAACAATCTCCTCCTTTTTGATGATGACAAAATATAAACTCATGTAAGGTTAAAATTAGTTTTAACAAGTTTTTAATGAGTTTACTTCCATTTCTACCCCTTTTTGTCAAATCAAAAAGGTGACGAAGGCTCCCCCTTGATGTGTACTCCCCCTCATTTGGAGAACACAAAGGAATCGAGCAATGGTTTGTGCTACAAAACAAGGTTAGACAACAAATATACAATATCTAACAAGTAGCACATTACGACAAATATCCAACCACACACAACAAGAATAAAAACAACTACATTGATGCACATTCATCATAAAATAAATATCATACATAGGTATGATTACAAAATAGAAGCAAAGTACATAATAAGAGTCACATAAAAAAAATTCCTAGAGATATGAGACTCCAAGATTTGCTTCGATTCTCTAGGGGTTATTGAATGAACTAAACACATGTATGTTTAGTTTGGACCATGGTGTGGTGGAGGAGGTGGAAGGATAATGGGTCCCATGGGTGGTGTGAGGAGGTGATGCGTGCGATGTGTCGTTGCGGTTTAGCAGTATTAATGCCTATTCAAGTTTTAAATTTATATTTAGCCGACTTATCAGTAACACACACACTTAACGAGCAGTGTACCCGGTCAGTATGAATATAATGGTAAGTAGAGTGTCGATCACTAAGAGTGGAACGTATTATCTCGTTATTCTAATCAGTATTTTAATATATTAAGTTAGCTATACAACCTATTCTAACGCAAGGGGGTTCAGCCTGAGAGACTGGCACGATTTGGTTGCAATTAAATAATAAACTAAACCAATAGGCACGAATCATCGAATAGCACACACGTACACAGATAAATACTCGAGACAATAAGAAGGCTGTCCTGATAGATAAGTAGTTTGTCACTTGTTTTATTGCTAGTTTTATATGAAGTGTATAGTTCGATGCAACGCACCGAGATTAAGTCCTTTCTCGTTGGTTCTAATCTTATCGGCGAGTAAACCCTTAATGATTACTTATGACTATCCTATTTATCTTTCTTCCTACTTTTCTACAGACCATAGAATGCATAGGCGATCTAATAAATAGGCGAGGGCAGAGGCATGGCGACCCGATCAACGCTCAGCTAGACACAGAGGTTATCAATGCACTAATAAAAGTCACCAAAGACATCAACATATAAACTTTAATTAATGAGAAAGCAGTTTTAAGGGAGTGCAATCTTTCCGTTGTCACATTACACAAGCCACCAATCTTGATGAATTAAAGTTTACTAACACAATAAAACAAAACTACTTAATGAATTAAACACATGCAGCACCTTCTTACAGCTCTTGTATCTTTGTTTGGGTGTGTCTTGTGCTGCCTATTCGTCTGAATTCGTCCTAGGTTTCTGGTCTTCGGTCTTCTGTGTTGACTTAAAGCTTCGGAATTCGTCTGGTCTTGGGGTATTTATAGTTTATGTCTGAGGGTAAGATGCGGCGCATGTAGTAAGTAGATGCGGCGCATTGACTTAACTTCGCGTGGGGTCCAAGATTAATATATTCAGGAATATTCGTACACCGCCAGAAGATGCGGCGTAACTCCATAAATAGATGCGGCGCATGTCCTCTCGTATCTTGGATCGTATCTGGTGAAATATTGATAGTGATGCGCCGTATGTAATAAGCAAGATGCGGCGCATCTGGAGCAGAATGTCTTGATCTTGTACATTTCGGTAGACTCTTAACTTCTTGCATGTTTTGCTCCATAATTAGTCCAAAATCGCCAAGTTTCACCAAATGCTTGTTTTTACCTAAGAATTACAAAAGTAAACGATTAAGTATCAATCCTCATACATAATATAATAAAACAAGTCAAATAAATAGGATAAATGATAGTAATCAAATGTACTTATTTGAGTTCATCAGGAGGTGTTCTAGGTAGGAAAACCTAAAATTAAGCTCATCTCTAAGGTTCATGATGAGCTCAAAGTTGTGATGGCAACATGCACAACTTGAGGTGTGTGTGTGTAAGGGATAGAGGATGGGATAACCCATTAAGGGTTGAGGTGGTGGTGATAGGGATGGTGATGAGATGTTGCTCCCAAATTCAAAGGGAGTACTTGGTGATAAGGTGAGGGTGAGAGTTAAAGGTTGTGGTGATCGTGAAAAGGATGAGGGTGATGTGTTGGTTCCCAATTCAAGGGAAGTTGATGGTGATGAGGTTAGTGTTAATGCAAGAGGGTGAATGGGGCTAGGATGTGATGAGTGTGTGTTGATCTTTGTTGTGGATGATGAGGATGTGGGTTTGGTTGTTGTTTCCTTGGATGGAGCATGAGGTGTGGTGAAAGAGGATGATGACTTGGTTAAGGTTGTGGGTGTGTGTATGTCATCCAAGGTTAAGTCAATGAAAGCAATGTCATTGGTGATAGGTTTGATGTTAAACCTAGGTTTCTTGTTTGGGTGAGAAGTGGAAGCATTGGTGGAAGACATGGTGGTTGAATGGTGAGTTGTGAGGTTGAAGTGATGGTGAGTTTGAAGGTGTGAGGATGATGATGTATGAGGTTGACTTATATAGCCAAATCAAGGCATACAAGGTTGAAAAGGATGTTGTATTTGGGGATTTGGGTGCATGGGAATCAGTTTATGATGGTAGTTATGCAGGAAAAGGGAGTCAAAAAGTGAAAGAGAATGACAAAATTCGTCTTTCAGAGGCACGTCACCATTAAAGGTGCTACGGCACCACTAAATTTAGTGGAGCCGTGGCCTATTTAACGGTTCCTTTCCAGGTCTGCAGGTTTAGGCAGCCTAATTTGGGTAAAATCTGGGGAAACTAGTTGCTGCAAATCTTGAAGCCTCAAACCACTAACTACATAGATTTCCTAAAGCTAGTTTCAACTAGCAACTAACATCCTCATGTGATGATCTACATACTTAGACACTAGTAAGCATGCAAGCAATTTTTGACATCTAGTGCATGTAATAAATTAATTTTATCATGCATAAACTAGGCAAGATAAACTAATCATCAAGATTAATTAGTCAAAGAGAGGAACAATGTTCAAGTATTAAAACAAAAGCATCAAGCTAGTTAATGTTTTAATAACAATGTCATAATCCATAGGTAGTATTATAATTATGATACATATATTAATAATACTACTTAAGATGCTTCCACTTAATCCTTTTTCTTCCCCAGCTTCTTTAATTTACTCCCAAGTCCCTTTAGCGCCTTTCCAATAGACTTGAAACCCCTAACAGTTTGCTCATGCATAGAGACTTGTCGATTATACATTATTGTTTGTCTCCTCATTAGGTTCGGTAGGTTGACGTCACCGAATTCAAGGTCGGTGGTTGGTTGGAATGACGAAGTGTCAAGGTTTCGAAAGTAGGTGTCGGGAGAAGGAGTACGAGGATGAGAAGTTCCTTCTTTTTGCACGTCATCATTGTCCTCATCCATAGGATGAGATGATGATTCATGACCGAAGGAGGAAGACGAGCCAGGAATGTCGGAAGTGGATTTACGACCACGCTTGGACCCCTTGTCCGTACGTTGCCTTCGGCGACGTTGTGGTCCACTAAGTGGATGCATAACCCGATTGACTAGGACATAGTCGACACTTTGAAGATGTGGGAAATGTTCCATGACCCACCTGTACAAACGAGTAAGCAACATGCCGTATGGCATGAGCTCATCGGACCGACGATGAATGTTGGCCATCTGTTTGACCATGTAGTATGCGAGGTTGAATGATTCCTCGATACTGAGACAATAGAGCATAAGGGCAAGACTTGCTGATACGTGATCGCGGTTGCCTCCGAGGCTCAACACGTTTTCACGTAGAAGAAGTTCCCAACTTCTAAGATCGGAACGAAGTTCCCTAAGGTAGATTTTGGATGGGTCGAGAAAGACAACGGAACCGTCACGTTTTTCGTACGTGTCGGTGACTCGAGGAGTTTGGATAACTTGTTTGATTACTTCGATGTCGGGAATTTGGGTACGATAGGCACCGTCGATCTCAACATTGTAGTAAAGAGACTCAAGAGAGTGGTCGTTGGTGTAAGCACATAGACCATAAGAAGGAACACCGAGAATTTCACCAATCTGGGTAACAGATAGGGTGATATTCTGGTTTCGAATCCAAAAGTCGAGAAAGAAGTTTCCGTCACAGTCAGTATACGTACGCACACGACTGTAAAACTCGAGAACGAAAAGTGGACAGATTTGATCGTTTATTGTATATAAACAATCGAATCGAATCAAAGGAAAACAGGCATTGACTCTGTCCGATATGGCAAAAAGTGGATCGACTACACGCCCTTCGTGTATGTATCGAGTTCGCACTTTGGAAAAATAGACCTTTTGTTCATTAGAAATGTTTGGGTTGTCAAGTGTTTCATTGATGTAATGTCGAGTTAATTGATAGTCATTGCGAGGCATTGTTACCTACAAGAACAATATTTTTGTACATGTTAATTAGATGGATTTTAATGATTGCATTTCTAGTGTGTGTGCCTAGATGCAAACAATGTGGAGGTGCCTAGATGCAAACGCTCCTAACTTCACTTTTGCTCAATCAAATATGTCGAACAATACATATTAATTATGTAATTCGACTCATATTTGAGAGTTCATGTATGCATGCAAAAACGTTTTTAGTTTGCATCAACAATGCATGAAAAAGGTTTCATGATCCTAGACTTGTGAAGTTTTTCGAAAAATGATCGAATAAGGGTGTTTGGCAAACGACTCATCGTGGCGCCAAAAAGCTTAAGTTTGAAAAGCTTTAATGCAAAACGTTCCTAACTCAATTTTAATCATCCTAAACATGATTCCACTACACATAAAAATCATAATCCAAATTTAGTTATTAATTTCGGATTAGGTTTTGCGACATAAGTGGGTTTTTGGAAATCCTAGGTTTGAGGAATCATGTGAATGCTACATTGTCTAATCCTAGTCTTAATTTCACAAGGGTTTAACTAATTTTGAAAATCCCCAATTCGGATTTATACTCAAGAACAAATCCTAGACTTAAAATGAAAGAAATTAAGAATGAATTACTTACAATTGATGATGTTGTTGTTAAGGATTAGTTGATTTCAATGCCTCAATCTTGATTATCAAAGGTTCAATTGAATTATGGTGTTAAGGTTCGGTTTTGACAGCAAGTGGGAGTGTATTTGTGTGTTTGGGAAAGCTGTGCAGAAGAAAGGATTAACTGGGTGCGTTTCTCAGATGTACGGCTCCACGGTTCCACTAAACATTAGTGGAGCCGTGGCTCTTTAATGGATCCGTATGTCTGATGGTTCAGTTTTTCTTCTGTTTTAATTTTTGGCAGATTAATCTTACTTATTTAGTAAGACTTTTTGACACGAAGAGAAAGTTTATACCTAATAAACTTTTTGACGATTAGACGGGATGATCGGAAATGACTTTAGTGTTTCCAAGGGAATTGACTAAGTTTTCATTGAATGAGGATTTACTTCTAGTATTTCCCGTGAAATAAGTAGAAGTTATGAGTTGTGTTTTGGGGGATGACTATAATATTTCCTATGAAATATTTGATTAGTCGGAGTAAGAGACGCTATGAATGACTTAATATTTCTTCATAAAATATTTAAGAAGTCATGTGGCGGATTGAAAGAGAATGACTTAGAGTTTTCTAAAAGTCATGTGACGAGTGAGAGAGACGACTTCAAAGTTTCTCTTGAAACATTTGAGAGGTAGTAGAGGGAATGAGACGTTATAAGATGTGACGTGAGGGATGACTTTTATATTTCCATAGAAATATTGAAATAGTCATGAGCGAAAAGTTAGGAATGACTTGAAAAGTCATATGACGAGACGTGAGAGATGACATTAACATTTCTAATGTAACATTAAGAGATCATGTGACGAGAATGTGAAGGTTAAGGTGATAAGAAAGGTTTTTCAAAGAAACGATCTTTCTTTGGACGTTGTTGTGACAAAGGAGATGTCTTTCTGTGAGGAGATGGTGTACTTTGACAAGCTTCGTTTGTGAGCAAACTATAGGGTTCCCGGACAAGTCTGATGGCATCTCGGCTGCTACTCTTCAAGAGTGGTTGTCTCATCTATAGTGTTTGTAGTCATGCCTTTCCAGCGCTTGCGTACTCGGCTTCGGTCGTGGAGATAGCAAGAGTAGTTTGTTTCTTAGGAAACCAAGAAGTTTGTTAACAAACCTATGAAGGTACAAACTTTTACTCTTTATGTCTCGATCCACATAAACTCTAGCATTATCAGAGTTGATATAAAAACATTTTCTACATCAATCTCCTTGAGATATCGTAATCTCAAGTGTGTAGTATCTTTAATGTATCGTATGATACATTAAACACTTTGAAGTAAAAAGTTTCGGGATACTTCTTACAAGTGGGCACAAAGCCAACACTATCCATGATAATGGACCTACTTGCCGTCAGGTAAATTAATTTACCTATTATGCCCAAGACTAAGTGATATCCACTAACTCACCTTCATCGTATCTTGTGAGATTCGTATTTGTGGATATATATATATATATATATATATAAGTTTATATGTGATAAGTATAGTATACAAGAGTATATGAGAATACTTTCATTGGGCAGAATTATCTACGGGCAAGGGAGGAAACATGATTCACTCATCATTTTCGTTTCAAACTTGTCACGCATGATCTTGAGTCGATCATCGTATATTTCTGGACAAGTTAGGTTCGTTATGATGAATTTGTGAATCTTTGTTTCATTATGATAGTGCCTACTATGTTATAGTCTAACTCTATTGCATACTTAGCATATCTACCAACAAAGGGTGTTTTAAGGAAGCGTACCTGGACTTGAGGTGTTTCCTTTAAAACTAAGTAGACTAAAGTACCTTTGTTGAATGTAAAGCACTTGCAACTTGACTTGACCAATGTGTTATGAGATTTGCTTGATTACAAATCGTTCTCCACTTATTGAACAACTAAACTACATACGTACACTCTTGTTTTCCTAGCAAAATAGAAGTTCAAGCATTTGGTCCCCAATATCTCATGGGTCCATAGTTGTTAGACATTAACATCCTACACATTTGTTGCATCATTTTAGGATGTGAAAATGGAGGACACATTTCCCATGGTAAGTAACTTTGTGGAGAACTATCATTCCAAGTTACGGGAAAGTTACTTGGATGATTTTGTCTTCTAAAGTTACCTCTCGGCAGAGGAGTTCTAGACCGAGGTTTGGGAGAATTTATTTTTCTAGGTGGAGGTGTAGTTGACCTAGTGTCACGCTTTACAAAACCATGTTTGGGAGATGACAATGGTTTGTAGAAGCCTTTGACCTCCCCTTTTCTTGGAGTAGACACTCTAGAACTATCACTAACTATGTGACTCGGTTTAGGACTTGAGTTACTTTTCAGAATTGACCCAGATTCGTCCTCAGCACCAGACGGTACCACGGTACCACTAATTTTAGTGGTGCCGTCTGTACCTTTAATGGTGCCGTCACCTTCAGACTTGGACGTTTCAGGCAATACAAATTTTACTTGTTTAGTGCCACTTGTAGAGGCCTGATTTGGGTCAAATCCTAAACCCGCACGGTCATGTTGACTATTACTAATGTCATTAAGTATATCATTAAGTGTTTTAGCTCCTTCTTCAAACTTAATGATTCTTAAAGCATTTTCTTTAAGTTTCTCATTTTCTACTTGAAGACTTACACATGACCCGCATCCTAAGTCTACTTCTTTATTTTTCTCAAGTCTTTTGACTTGATCTTCTAGTTCTAAAACTTGTAGTTCTAGTTCTCGTAGTTTTAATTTTAATTTTGTGTTTCTACCTAAGATCTTAGTACTAACTACGCATAGTTTGTTATATTCGTCATGTAATTCACTATCATCTACTGACGAATTATTGTCACTATAGTAAGAAGAGTCGAAATGTACCTCGTTAGAAGCTTGAGCCATTAGGCATGTTTCATCGTTAAGCTTCTTCTCTTCTTCTTCACCGCTATCACTCCAAGAACCTCCAACAAAGGCTCTTTGGTTGTTGGATATTGGTGCTTTAGGACATTCTCCTATGAGGTGATTAGGATCTCCGCATCTATAGCATTTCCTATCACTTGTCCTTTTTCGTTCATCATGATTCCGTTGAGATGACCTTTTTTCATCACGAGGTTGTTTAGGAAATCTACCTTTCCTCCTAAAGAACTTTCTAAAGTTCCTAACGGCTAGTGCATACTCTTCATCTTCACTATCGGAACTCGAGCATTCCTCATCACTAGACTCCTTCTTGGCTTTTAAAGCTAGAGATCTAACTCTCTCACTCTTGCCTTTGACTATGTCGGAGTCCTTCTTGATTATCATCTCGTGAACTTTCAAGTTTCCTATTAGTTCATCGAGTGACAATGCCGCCAAGTCCTTTGACTCTTCTATGGCGGTGACCTTTGCTCTCCATTTAGGATGTAGAGCTCTAAGAAACTTCCTAACATAGTTCTTACTAGAGTAACCTTCATCAAGAGCTTTAAGACTAGTGATAATAGTATTAAATCTAGTAAAAGCACTATCTATTGACTCATCCTCCGAAATGGAGAATTATTCATATTGTTGAACAAGAAGATCTATCTTGTTCTCTTTGACTTGGTTATTACCTTGGTGAGTGACTAACAGAGTTTTCCAAATATCTTTTGCCGTATTACACATAAAAATTCTTTCGAATTCCTTTTTAGGCAAAGCATTATAAATCATCATTTTAGCCTCATTATTTTTGGCTAATTTCCTTTTAAGTTCATCACTTTGTTTATCATAAGAAACTATTTCATCCATTTTAGTTTCCATATTCATTTGAATAGGTTGAAAGTCACCCTCGGTAATAACATGCCAAAGATCAATGTCTTTTGATTTCACATACGTTTTGAATCTTGTTTTCCAATATATAAAACAATCGGTTTCGAAAAGTGGTGGTCTTTGCATAGATTGCCCTTCTAGATATTTGTCGGAATCCATTGATCGATTCAAGTTTTAAAATACAATATACTTTAAAATCTTGACTGACGTGGCTTCTGATACCAATTGTGGGAAACTAGAAGGGGGGTTGAATAGTTTACCGGTTTAAAATCTTTCAAAAATCTTGTTTTAAAAGTTTTGCTATTGGAAGCTTTGATTCGAACTTTATGTGTAATCAATCACCACCAATATGAACTACTCACTAAGCTAGCTAATAATAACAACTAAAAGTAAAGAGTAGAGTTGGAAAGATCAAACCTAGACAGAGGATTTATAGTGGTTCGGCTATGAAGCTCTTCTTCGCCCTACTCCACTCCCCGAGTACCACACTCGAGAGTTTCAAACACTATATCAACAACCTCCCTTCAGGCGGAGAAAACCGTACACGTTTCTTATCCTATTACCGACACTAAGCTAGATGTCGAGTGCTAATCTTAGCTAGCACCAATCTACCAAGGTCCACGTGACTAAACACTCAAGCCCTATGGCTTCAAGAGATCACCAAGATCTCAACACGATCACAATGGTCAACACTCACTTCACTCAACTTCACCAAGATCTCAACACGATCACAATGATCAACACTCACTTCACTCAACTTAACTAACACTAACCTATTGACCCTTGATCTTCTTGATCAATCACACACACCCAATGGCTACAAGAGATGTTCACTATCTCTTAAGATCACACTTGATCTTCACTCTCACTCACAAAAGAAAAATATACTTGATGTATGCTAAGATACAATCAAGGTTGTAACAAATGTTACAAAGAACCTAACAACTATAACTCTTGTATCTTCTTGAATACTTGAGTTCTTCTCTTGCTAATGAAGAGGTATGACAACACCTTGTATCTTCTTGGATACTTGTGTTCTTCTCTTGCTAGTGAAGAGGTATGAAGAGGATCACTTGAAGG
The DNA here is from genome assembly GCA_021014915.2 of Artemisia tridentata subsp. tridentata. NCBI lineage: Eukaryota > Viridiplantae > Streptophyta > Magnoliopsida > Asterales > Asteraceae > Artemisia > Artemisia tridentata. The sequence goes on along the minus strand of CP139505.1, from coordinate 403,587,903 downwards.
ATGATTGGATCACTCTTGAAACTAAGAAAAACTAATCTAAGAAGTAAAAGGTTTGAGAGGATTGAGCTAGGGGATTTTTCTGTGTGTGAAGGGTGCCTAAAACTGTGAGAGGGGTTGGTATTTATAGGCAAAGAAAATCTGAACGTTACAGAAAATTTAGTACGGACGGCTCCGTTAAATACCATACGGCTCCACTAACTTTAGTGGAACTGTGGAGCTGTGGGTATCAAAGACGCTCCCTTTTTTTTGTCTTTTCTGGTGAAAACTTATTTGGGGGAGGTTTTCACTGATTTGGGGGGGGGGGGGAAATAGCTGTTAACATTTTCAAACTAATTTTTCCAATAAAACATTTCTTAATATTTCAAAAATAATTTGTCATGTGTATTTTTGAAAAAATATTTTGTCCCATTTAAAATGTGAATTTTGAAAACATAAATTCACTTCTTTGATCACTAGTTCAAGTTGTAACTTTGTTCAAGAGTGATTTGTGTAGAAACGGGATCTTCCAATTAAAGACTTGTTTACGTTAATTTTAACGTATCGTGATTTCACATTTTGTCATCCTCAAAACGTGAAGTAATCGAAAGATAGAAATAACGTTTTTAGAACATTATTTGCATCAACAGTTATTTGTGGCACGTTTGGATCTCCATCATCTTGCAAAAATATCTACTTTCTTTCATAATAATTTAGATAAAAAGGGGTTTATAGGAATTCTTGTATAAGAATTCCTATAGAAAAGGGTTTATAGGAATTGTAAATTTCTATAGAAATTGTTGTGACTATCGAAATTCTGGACAACAGCCCTTTAATCACAATTCTGAGAAGGAAGCATTCTATCGCAATTCTTACAAAGGTCAAAATTATCGAAATTGTTGGTCAAATCTATCGCAATTCTGGTGATCAAACCTATCGTAAATCTGTGAAGACCTATCACAATTGTGACTTTGATATTCCTTCGCAATTGTTTATTTAGACCTCTATCGCAATTGTTAGAAAATAGTAGCAAATTAATTAACTTTTCTAAATTCGATTTGCATTTAATTTCCACAACATCGAACGTGAACTCGGTATTCTCTCGCTTGTGTAAGTGTGACGAATACTTCGACAAGGATTATATATACTAATTTGTATAAAATTAGTTAGATCTTTTATATAAATTGAAAATTTATATAAATTGCATATTTCTATATAAATTGAAATTTTGCCAAAATTTGTATAAATTTTGTCTAAATTAAGATTTCTATAGAAATTGTGGTTTTATCTAAATTGTAATTTACATAACTTTGTCGAATTTGTGAAGTTTGGATCTCTGTTCTAAATTATACTCTTGTCAATTTTAGTAACTTTATCTAAATTGCTACGTTTATCTAAATTGTCATAGTTTATCTAAATTACAAGTAACTTTAAACGATCTTCAGCAAAGGACCAAGACTTCACATCATCAACTAAGTTTAACCTTCAACAACCATAACTCCTATTTCATTGCAACGATCCTGAATCAACTTTATCATACAACATCATCAATGGCAACTCAACAAGACATCCATGCAGCCGGTTCAGAAAACCGTCCTCCAATGCTTGAAAAATGTGGTTATCTCACGTGAACAATGTTGGGAATTATCACACGGTACGAGAGAAGACTTAGTGAAGAACAGACTTAAGTCTGTTATCTATAAAGTTAAGTCGGGTTATACTTAAGTCTGGTTTTGTAATAGTTAAGTCTGGTAGTTATGTTAAGTCTTGTTGACTTATTAGTTAAGTCTGGTCAGTGAAGTTAGGAAAGTCGGTTAGCTATAAGTTAGGAAAAGATTTATACGAGTTAGATATTATTATAGAAGATACGTAAATCTTTTAACACGGTTTTGTAATTAGGGTTTTCCTTAGTGTATAAAAGGAACCCTAAAGATCATTGTTATGAATGTACGAATTGTGTGAGTTAGTGAAATATTAAAAGTTAGTTGGTAACTCTGTGTTCTTCATTGTTTGTGTTAATATTCCGCGTTAACATTAACAATTGTGTTAGAGTTTCTCACTTAGATTGATTTGGATTTATTCAAGTCATCTACTAAGTAATCAAGGCTACTTAGAGATCCATATTATTCGTGGACCTACAAGTGGTATCAGAGCCTTTAGAGAGACTCTGAGTTCGAAGAATACAACACCACAAACAAATTCTCACTCAATTCACCCTACACAATGTCTGACCTTGATAAGCCTATCAACACTGAAACTTTTTCAAACCATCACAGTGAGGATGAGGGATCAAACCATGAAGAAGAAAACCCTGAAACCAACACCTCTAAATCACAACCAAACATTCCTACAACCACCACTATATCCAACATTAAACTTCCAATACTGAAGAGAGAAGAATACGATATATGGGCTATGGAGATGGAACATTACTTGGAATACATTGATAGTGAAGTTTGAAAGGTTATTCAAAAGGGAAATTCAAAGAAAAGGATTTCACAAAGTTCAGATGGGACGGTCAGAATATTACCACCAGTATCTGCAGAAGAGATACGGGCAGTGGAAAAGGAGAAGAAGGCCAGAACTTTGCTGCTTATGGAAATCCCAAAGGAGCATCTACAAAGGTTTCATGGCATGATAGATGCCAAGGAAATCTGGGAGGCCATTAAGAAACGTTTTGGAGGGAATGCAAACTCTAAAAAGATGCAGAAGGCTGTTCTTAAACAGCAATTTGAAACATTCAGTGTGTCAAAGGCTGAGGGATTGGAAAAGGGTTATGACAGATTTCAACATCTTTTGTCACAACTAGAAGCACATGGTGCTGCTGTATCTGATGAGGATGCCAACCACAAATTTCTTAGGTCTCTACCATCAGAATGGGCAAATGTGTCAATGACTATGAGGATGAAGGATGAATTTGACTCAATGACCCCAGATGACCTGTACAACAATCTTAGGATTTTTGAACGGGACATCAATGAAAACACTCAGGCATCTTCTAGTTCTTCAAATGTTGCTTTTGTGTCTCAAAGCAAAGGCAGCACTCACAAGATTAAGTCTGGCAGTGTTAAGTCTGGTGTCTATGAATCTTCTACAAGGGAAAGAACTGCTTCTGCGGGCTTTACAGATGAGGTGATTCACTCATTCTTCTCCAATCAACAAGAAGATGAGGGCTTTATCAGTGAAGATTTGGAGCAGATAAATGATACTGAGGTAGAAGAGATGGACATCAAATGGCACATTGCCATGATTGCTCTGAGGGTAAAAAGGTTTCAAAAGCAGTATGGGAGGTCTATTAAATTCAATAACAAGTCACCAGTTGGGTACACCAGAAGGACAGTTGAATGCTACAATTGTCATAAGCATGGACACTTTGCTAGAGACTGCACAGAGAAGAATTCTACTGATGGGTATAAGAAGAGAGACGCAGATGACAAGCTGGAAAGGAACCTGATGAACTCAAATAAGTACATTTTATTACTATCATTTATCCTATTAATTTGACTTGTTTTACTATATTATGTATGAGGATTGATACTTAATCGTTTACTTTTGTAATTCTCAGTTGAAAACAAGCATTTGGTGAAACTTGGCGATTTTGGACTAATTATGGAGCAAAACATGCAAGAAGTTAAGAGTCTACCGAAATGCACAAGATCAAGACTAATCTGCTCCAGATGCGCCGCATCTCACTCATTACATGCGCCGCATCACTATCAATATTTCACCAGATACGATCCAAGATACAAGAGGACATGCGCCGCATCCAAAGATGAAGATACGCCGCATCTCCTGGCGGCGTACGAATATTCCTGAATATTATAATCTTGGACCCCACGCGAAGTTAAGTACATGCGCCGCATCTACTTACTAGATGCGCCGCATCTTACCCTCAGACAGAAACTATAAATACCCCAAAGACCAGACGAATTAAGAGTCCCGAAGTTTTAACAGAAGACCGAAGACCAGAAACCTAGGACGAATTCAGTCAAGGCAGCAGCACAAGACACACCCAAATCAAAGATACAAGAGCTGTAAGAAGGTGCTGCATGTGTTTAATTCATTAAGTAGTTTTGTTTTATTGTGTTAGTAAACTTTAATTCATCAAGATTGGTGGCTTGTGTAATGTGACAACGGAAAGATTGCACTCCCTTAAAACTGCTTTCTCATTAATTAAAGTTTATATGTTGATGTCATTGGTGACTTTTATTAGTGCATTGATAACCTCTGTGGCTAGCTGAGCGTTGATCGGGTCGCCATGCCTCTGCCCTCGCCTGTTTATTAGATCGCCTATGCATTCTATGGTCTGTAGAAAAGTAGGAGAAAGATAAACGGGATAGTCATAAGTAATCATTAAGGGTTTACTCGCCGATAAGATTAGAACCAACGAGAAAGGACTTAATCTCGGTGCGTTGCATCGAACTATACACTTCATATAACACTAGCAATAAAACAAGTGACAAACTACTTATCATAAGGACAGCCCTCTTATTGTCTCAAGTATTTATCTGTGTACGTGTGTGCTACTTCCTGATTCGTGCCTATTGGTTTTGTTTATTATTTAATTGCAACCAAATCGTGCCAGTCTCTCAGGCTGAACCCCCTTGCGTTAGATTAGGTTGTATAGCTAACTTAATATATTAAAATACTGATTAGAATAACTAGATAATACGTTCCACTCTTAGTGATCGACACTCTACTTACCATTATATTCATACTGACCGGGTACACTGCTCGTTAAGTGTGTGTGTTATTGATAAGTCAGCTAAATATAAATTTAAAACTTGATTAGGCATTAAAACTGCTAAACCGCAACGACACATCACGCGCATCAAGTTTTTGGCGCCGCTGCCGGGGAGTGAATTGTTATTATCTGTTAATTTGATTAGTATTTTAATTAGGTTTTAATTTTTATCTAACCGCTAATTTTGTTGTGTATTAGATTAATTTGCATTCATTGTATTATTTTGCATATTTTCTGTTTTAGTGTGATATTTGTTTGCTTTTCTTTGTGTTTATTTTCGTGTGTTTTTAATTGTTTTTATTTTTCGTATTTTTTGTTTTCTGCTATCGTTGTACTGAGCTAAATCGAACGATACGGCGCATCTGATCTCTCAGATACGGCGTATTGCGTTTAATTTTTTTTTATATAAAATACAACGCGTTTAATTAATTCGATACGACGCATCTTTTCCCCAAGATACGGCGTATCTGTTTTTGATAAAAAAATTTTTAAACGTTAACGCCATACGACGCATCTGCTTTAGCAGATACGGCGTATCTATTATTTTAATTAAAAACAGTTTTTGAATTATTAAACAGATACGGCGTATCGATTTTTATCGATACGACGCATCTTCTGAATCAAAAATCTTATATTTTGAAACGTAACGAAGATACGGCGCATTAACTTTCGTTAATACGACGTATTTAATTTTTAATAAATATCGATTTTTGATAATTAAAATTGATACGGCGCATTCTAATTCCTAAGCGGCGTATCTATTTTCTGAATAAAGTCTGATTTAATTTTTACAATTATAAGATACGGTGTATCCAACTTTTTGGATACGGCGCATCGTCTGCAGATATCAGTAACTTTAATTTTTCGTATTCCGTTTTCGTTGTAAATTTTCTGATATATTACTTTCTCGAGCATACCCTACTGATAGTTTTGTGTTGATTTCAGGAAGTGCATGACCAGGAGTTCTACGAAGAACTTGATTCAACCTTTCGAAGATCCTGAACTAGTCTTTCATTCGCTTAAAAGGCTTTTCAACACAAAAAGCTTTGATACTTCAAGTTCATTCGAGCTTGATTATTTTTCTGAAGAGAAAGAGGAAGAAGAAACCGAAACAATGGGCGAAAACACAACTATGGAGGAATACATGAACAAAACCCGTGTTGATTACACTTCAGGAGTTGCTAGACCAAAGTATGATGACAAGTCAAAGTTTGAATTGAAGGGTCAGTTTCTCAAGGAGCGAAGAGAGAATGCTTTCAGTGGATCGGAACATGAGGATGCTAATGAGCATGTTGAAAAGGTCCTCGAGATTGCGGATTTGTTTACTTCAGAAGGAGTGACTGACGATCAAATCATGCTAAGAATCTTTCCACTCTCACTAAAAGGAGCTGCTAACAAGTGGCTAAGGAATGAACCTGCTAGTTCAATCACTACATGGGAAGATTTGAAGAGCAAATTCCTGAAGAGATATTGTCCACCTGCTAAGACTGCTAAAAAGATGGAGGCTATCAACAGTTTCAAGCAAGAGCCTGATGAAACTTTTTATCAAGCTTGGGAACGATTTAAAGATTTATTGGTAAAATGTCCTCAACACTATCTAACCGCTATGCAGGAGATAATATTGTTTTATCAAGGATTGGACGTGCCTACTAGACAAATCTTGGACGCTAAGGGAGCTGTGCCTCAAATAAGTGCAGCCAATGCTAGGAAAGCAATCCAAGAAGCTGCTGATCATTCTCAAAAATGGCACGATGGGACCTCTACTAGATCTAAGAGCAGTACTAATTTTGACGGTATTGCTGCTATTCAGGCTCAATTGGATAAAATTAGTAGAGAGATGAAGAAGCGTGATGAAAGAGTGTATGCTGCCCAAGTTGGATGTGAAAAGTGTGAAGGACCTCACTACACTAAAGATTGCCCGAATAAGAATGAAAGTGGGACGTTTGAAGAAGCATATTACACCTAATTTGGACAACCATTCCGACCTTCAGGAAGATTTAGGGAAGCTACCCCGGGATTCTATCAAAAGAACAACTTTAATCCCGCCTATCAAGAAAGGAGGCAGACTTTAGATGACACTCTAAAGCAAATTATGGCCGATGCTGCTAAAAGACATGAAGAGAATACTGCTATGATCAAAGAAATCCGAGCTTCAACGGACACTACTACAAGAAATCAAGGAGCTTCGATCAAAGCATTGGAACAACAAATTGGTCAAATGAGCAAAGTTCTTCAAGAAAGGGGATATGGAAGTTTACCTAGCTCAACTGAGACCAATCCAAGGGATCATGTCAAGGCCATAAGCACCACTAAAGAAGTCACTCCTAACATTCCTTTTCCTAGAAGATCGATGAATGGTAATGATGGTGCAAGACCCGAATTTTTCTTTAATTCTTCAATCAGCTTAAGGAGACTACTTAAAGAAAAGACAAAGATTGAAGAGGAGATCACGGCTGCAATGAAAGAAGAGAGCTCTGCAACCGACTTACATGCCTTGCCTCAAAAAGAAAAAGACCCAGAGAGTTTTACTTTGCCTTGTTCAATTAATAATATATCTTTCAATAATGTGTTAGCTGACTTAGGAGCTAGTGTTAGTGTTATGCCTCTTAAGACATTCACTACCCTAGGACTAGGTAAATTAGCATCGACCAAGTTACTTATTGAATTGGCTGATAAAACGGTAAAACGACCTGAAGGGATTGCTAATAATGTGCTAGTTAAGATTGAGAAGTTTATTTTCCCTGTAGACTTTGTTATTTTAGATATGCCCGAGGATGTTAAGGTTCCTTTAATCCTTGGTCGACCTTTCTTGTCTACTGCCCATGCTAAAATTGATGTGTTTAAAAGAAAAATCTCATTAAGGGTAGGGAATAATAAACTGGTCTATAAGTGCCAAGATCCTGTTAAAAGCATAATTAGAGGAGTCTATGTGCTAGGATTAAGAGAGCGTATGGACCTCGATCTTGAAGCTAGGCTCATGGGAGAAACATTGATTCAAAATAACTCAACTATTCCTAATCATGAGAACTTTGAGGAATTTATTGACCTTAATGTACCTACCGAACTTAGACGCGATTTTGTCAATGATTCTGATGATGAGTGGTATGATTGTGTAGTAATTAACAAACGTAGGAGAATAGTTGAGAAAACAAATTTGAATAATGATGTGTTTATCGAACTACCACCCCACCTTGCTTATTTATGCTTACATGATAATAAGAATTTCCCGTCTATCATTTTGTCATCTCTGCCCGAAAGGGATAGAACTTTGTTTATACAGATATTAAAGAAGAACGACGTGGAAATTAAGGACGAGCAAGGAGTGTTCAATATTACTGAATTAGGAATGAGGGAGCGCGATGTTTCCGACTCCTTCAATGATCGATACTGATGAGCTGAACGTGAGTCTAACTTGAAGACTCTGGAATAAAGACAAGTGCTTACCGGGAGACAACCCGGATTTATCTTTTTAATTTTCTGTTTGTGTTGAGTCAGTCAGGCCGCAGAGGATACGGCGCATCTCAATTCTGAGATGCGACGCATCTCCTGCAGATGGTCATATCTTATTTTATTTTTCTGCATTTATTTTTATTTTCGAATTTAAAACTTTTTATCAGTTTATTTTAAATGCGGCGCATCCCTGGTTAAGGATGCGGCGCATCTTTTATTCTGATCCGTAATTATTCCAGGCTCGATACGGCGTATCTTCTTCCATAAGATACGGCGCATCGACTGACCTGATGATTTTCATTTTTAATTTTTATGTTTTATTTTTACCTAACTACTAATGTGTTATGCAAGTTGAACCTTTCTTATCCTAGGTGTGTTTTGAAGCCTTGGTGGTATTATGGATTCCTGCATTTCCTGTGGATACATCGAATATGAAGCTTAAACGTTCTAATCCACAAGAAAGATGATTTTTGCTCTTACACTAATGGAGGATCATACCGAGCAAATCTCAGGGGAGTTTTTCTGTTCTAATTCTTTCATTTTCCAGTTTTTAACCTTTCATGCAAACAACGAGGACGTTGTTTAACTTAAGTGGGGGGATTGGAGAATTAGAACACTTAACACTTACTTGTCCTAAACTTTTCAAAATATGCTTAAAATGTGCTTAATATATCAAAATTTAAAATTTTTAGCATGTTTTTGTTTAAAGTCTAAGTTGCATAGCTGCACACATGACGTTATTTTCAAAAATTGTGATTTTTCAGAATTCACAAATCTATGAGTGTGCCGGTGACTTGTAAACTTTAGAACTTGGCTTGTATACTATTCGAGACCACCATAATAAGTATTATTTATATAATTGGAATGACTTGTCTAAATTGGTAAATTTCTAGGATTACACCCAAATAGCCTATTATATGTTATGTGTTATTAGCTAACTACACTGGTTAGTTAACCCCCGTATAAACCCTTTTGTTACTCTCATTTTTAGAGTAAGATACCCCTAGAAAAACATTCAGAGCCATTCCTTTCGTTTCTTACACCTATGTTTAAAATGTTTCGTTACACCCTTACACCTTAGCCTACCCTGTAGATTAGAATCCGTGGTTGGTTAATTGCTATAGGCAAATTGTGTTTCCTTACATTACCTGTGTTCGTGTGCGTAATTCATTATCTATGGTTAGGTCGGGAAATTGCACAATGCAATTGGAGTGAAAGTAAATATTGTATATTTTTGAGTTTATTTTTCGTGTGTTTACTACTTTCACTATTACCGTTATTTCTGAAGTTATGAAAAGTATGGAAAATTATCCAGAATTATCATTATAGTGATGTGGTAAAATTTTACACATCTATGTTTATGTTTCAAGTTAAAAAAAAAAAAAAAAAAAAAAAAAAAAAAAAAAAAAAAAAAAAAAAAAAAAAATCGAAAAAATGAGAAAAGAAAAAGAAAGAAAAAGAAGAGTTGGATGTTTGATTTAAACCAACGATGTAAAGTTATGTAAGTGGTCGATATCACCACTAATTGTTGTACTATATATTTATGGATTGGAATGGGAGTTGGCAGTTATGGGAACGTCAACTGAGGTTTATTCTTTGATTAAGATCTTGTTGAGTATAATTCGTGTCTACCTAAAGCGTGTGTGTCGAGTGTTAAAGCATGAGTTATTCAATGATATGAGTCTTATTCATGGGATGGTTGGGATAATGATTAACCACACTTAGGATTTTAATTTATTTGTTTTGTTTATTTTTCATTTTACACCAATTTATATCCCAAATATTATCCATACCCTATTATTCTTTATCCAACCAAACCTTTGATTTATTGAGATTAGGGATTTGAGCAATCTTAAGTATCGTAGTCGTGGATTCGGCTATGTATTTATGATTTTGTCGCCCTTTTTGATATATTATTATTGGTGAAGTTTGGACCTATCTTTAGCCTATTCGAGTTAAGGATTTGAGCAATTGCAAGTATCGTGTTCGTGGATTCGATCATGTATTTGTGATTTTGTCGCCTTTTCTGGAATTTGAGATCGATAGAGATTAAGAATAATTAACCCTTAAGCCTAAAAAACCCTTTTTACCGCTTTAGACTTGTTATTCCTTAGCTTTAGTGGTGGAGATGTGTATACTTGCCAAGCTTATGATAGAATATTCGTCACGACTGGACAGTTAAACGATTAGATTTGCTTTTATCAAAATATTTTATTTTACTTCTAATTCGTTAAGTGTTTAGTTGTGTGATTATGACAAAAATGAATACATGCTTAAATATAAAAATAAATCCTTTAGGATTCATTTTCATAAGATTAATTCTAAGGTTTACTTGGGGACAAGTAAAGTTCAAGTGGGGGGATATTTGATGAACTCAAATAAGTACATTTTATTACTATCATTTATCCTATTAATTTGACTTGTTTTACTATATTATGTATGAGGATTGATACTTAATCGTTTACTTTTGTAATTCTCAGTTGAAAACAAGCATTTGGTGAAACTTGGCGATTTTGGACTAATTATGGAGCAAAACATGCAAGAAGTTAAGAGTCTACCGAAATGCACAAGATCAAGACTAATCTGCTCCAGATGCGCCGCATCTCACTCATTACATGCGCCGCATCACTATCAATATTTCACCAGATACGATCCAAGATACAAGAGGACATGCGCCGCATCCAAAGATGAAGATACGCCGCATCTCCTGGCGGCGTACGAATATTCCTGAATATTATAATCTTGGACCCCACGCGAAGTTAAGTACATGCGCCGCATCTACTTACTAGATGCGCCGCATCTTACCCTCAGACAGAAACTATAAATACCCCAAAGACCAGACGAATTAAGAGTCCCGAAGTTTTAACAGAAGACCGAAGACCAGAAACCTAGGACGAATTCAGTCAAGGCAGCAGCACAAGACACACCCAAATCAAAGATACAAGAGCTGTAAGAAGGTGCTGCATGTGTTTAATTCATTAAGTAGTTTTGTTTTATTGTGTTAGTAAACTTTAATTCATCAAGATTGGTGGCTTGTGTAATGTGACAACGGAAAGATTGCACTCCCTTAAAACTGCTTTCTCATTAATTAAAGTTTATATGTTGATGTCATTGGTGACTTTTATTAGTGCATTGATAACCTCTGTGGCTAGCTGAGCGTTGATCGGGTCGCCATGCCTCTGCCCTCGCCTGTTTATTAGATCGCCTATGCATTCTATGGTCTGTAGAAAAGTAGGAGAAAGATAAACGGGATAGTCATAAGTAATCATTAAGGGTTTACTCGCCGATAAGATTAGAACCAACGAGAAAGGACTTAATCTCGGTGCGTTGCATCGAACTATACACTTCATATAACACTAGCAATAAAACAAGTGACAAACTACTTATCATAAGGACAGCCCTCTTATTGTCTCAAGTATTTATCTGTGTACGTGTGTGCTACTTGCTGATTCATGCCTATTGGTTTTGTTTATTATTTAATTACAACCAAATCGTGCCAGTCTCTCAGGCTGAACCCCCTTGCGTTAGATTAGGTTGTATAGCTAACTTAATATATTAAAATATTGATTAGAATAACTAGATAATACGTTCCACTCTTAGTGATCGACACTCTACTTACCATTATATTCATACTGACCGGGTACACTGCTCGTTAAGTGTGTGTGTTATTGATAAGTCGGCTAAATATAAATTTAAAACTTGATTAGGCATTAAAACTGCTAAACCGCAACGACACACGACACGCATCAGAACCAAATGAGTATGATGACATTGGAAGCTGGAGCTGTCAACTGGGATGAGCATACAACGGAGAATGAGGAGTCCACTCATGCACTCATGGCCATTGGTTCTAGTAATGAGTTATCATTATGTTCAAAATTATGTACTGATTCCTATAATCATGTTAAGGTTTTGTGTGATGAACAGTTGAGTCTGATAGGTGACCCGGAAGCACAAATTTTAGCTTATAAAAATGCTCTAAAAACATTAGAAGCACAAAAGACCACCCTTCAGAAACAACATGCTCATTTAAATGAAAGCCTATTCTTTCAGGCTAATAAAATATATGAGCAAGATGAAAAAATTAAAAAATATAGACAACTTGGCCTAAGAATACAAAAAGAGAGGGATGATTTGAGAAAACGTGTTGATCAGTGGAATAACTCTAATAACAATCTGTTTAAATGTTGGGATTCTCAAGTTAGGTCAAATAAGAAACATGGCTTAGGGTATGAGGAGGATGAGAAAAAGGCTATATTTAAGAATAGAGAGGATGACTATGAAGGTAAACCTACATATAACAGGTTTGTTAAGGCTGATAACTTCAAGGGAGTTCCACCACCATTTAGTGGAGACTATACTCCTCTTGAAAAAGAGGATATAGATGACTCTCTATTTGTCTATGGAAAAAGAGGTCCTCAAGTGCATGAGTCAACCACCTCAGAAGACAAAACTAGTGAGTATTCTACTTGTCAAACTAATGACACTGAAGGATCCATTGGTGATGTCTCTGATCACTCTAAGTCTGAGTCAAAAAGTGAAATAAAAGAGAGTCCTGAACCTAAGATTGTTAAGGATGGTGAACCTGTTGTGACTGAACCAAAACCCCAAACAGTAAAACCTAGTTGTGTCAACCACATAAAATCTCCTAGGGAATCTGTTGCTATGAATGAGTCACCCAAAAGTGACAGAGTTCAAAAAGAAGTTAGGAGTAGTTACACTTACACTCCTAAAAGATGTTTTGTTTGTGGAAGTCTAAGTCACCTGATTAGAGATTGTGACTTTCATGAGAAGAGAATGAAAAGAGAGGCTGAGCTTAAAAGGATGAATGTGAATACTGGTCATGTCACTAGTAAACCAGTGTGGAATAATGTTAACAGAATCAATCATGCCAACCAATTTGCTCCTAGACCAGCCTAACATGTTAACTCTACTCGACCAAACATTAATTCTGGTAAACAACAAGTTAATTCTGCTAGGCCAAACTTTAATGTTAATTCTGGTAGAGCAAATATTAAATCTGGTTTAAGGAACTTTAACTAGGGTAGGCAATGTTTCAGTTCTGTGAGGCCTAAAGTAAATTCTAGTTATGCTAATCATATGAGACCCAGACAGCCTTTCAACAAACCACAAGTGAATACATATAATCAAAGAAACCATTTTCATAAATCTTATTCACCTGTGAGGAGACCAATTGCTAAGAATACAGCACAACCTTCAAATTCTAATGCTATAAAGGGTAATGGGAGTTCTGCTGTTAAGACCTCGGCATGTTGGTCTTGGGATCCATTCAAGAATGAATATACCTATAAATCCCAAAGCAACAGTGGATCAGTTTCATATAAAACTTTCAAATATGTTGATCCACAAGGCGGACCCAAGCCTACTCAGGCTTGGGTTCCTAAGAGAAACTAATTTCTCTTTCTTTTATATAGTTTGTATACTAATCAGCATTTAGTTTAATTTTTAAGTCTTGTAGCTTTATTTTTAATCTTAGTAGTTATTTTAATTCTAGTAGTCAATTTTTTTTTTGCGTACCATTGTTTCTATGTGTATTGTGTTTAACCCTGTTTTGCAGCTGTCAACTCTTTATTGTTGCTAGTATGGCAAAATTAAACAAAAAGACCATGGAAATCTTATTCATAATTAACTGGCTGCATTCTAAGATGCAGCCTACAACACAAAACAAGATAAAAGATTTCACATTGACAAGCCAAACAGCCGAAAACTACATCTTTCTCTTTCCTTTGACCTTGAAGTCAGGCATGATTTTCTTGGTCCCTTTCTCCCCAAGTAGATCTCTCACTTTTGGGCTTAGGAGTCCTAGAACCTGCTTGTTTGGTTTGGGACGAGGCACCACAATGCTACTCTTAGAAGACACATCTTTTGAAGTCTCTGTTGCTTTATCCTCTGGCTCCTTTGCAATAAGATCATAAGCAGCTAGCCAACGCTTTAGCATAGTCTTCTTTGATATCTTGTTCCTTAAGTTTGAGGTGTAGCCTGGTGGAAAATAGCTTGCCCATCCTCCATCAGATGACCTAGAAGAGGAGTCGGATGAAATTTCCACAATGTTTGATTGGGAAGGATTCATTGTGCAGAAAAGTTTTCTTTTTGGTATGAGATGATTTTATGTTGAATATATGGGGATTTTTATAGAGAAAATCAAGGTTTAAGGCTATTCAATGTTCGGTTGGTGTATGAATTAACTCCTTGCAGGCATGGAGTTAATTATGGTATTTTTGGAAAGTTGACCAACTTTTATTTTGATTAAATTATCATTGTTAGTTTTAGTTGATATATATATATATATATATATATATATATATATATATATATATATATATATATATATATATATATATATATATATATATATATATATATATATATATAAAAATGAGTCTACATTTAAGGGGAGGTTAAATGTACAATTTGTATAATTAGAATTTTTTTTGGTAGCTTTAACTTTTAAATCTGGTAACTTATATAATTACATTTCTTGTAAATTTACTTGCTTTGTCTCTTTTTCTGGCTGTTGGGACTAACATTCGCAGAAAAACTTGGATTGGTGAAGATGTGATGTCTGGCGACTGCCATATCAATGTTTTGTTGACAAGCACAACCAGGTTGGCCTCTTTAAGAAACCAACACAAAGTGAGGGCTTCGAACAAATTGCGGATTTTATGCGTGGCTCACATATTCGGGGCCCATAGGGCTTTGCTTCCTGCTATGGTTGCTGGTGCTAACAATGCAGGTACATCTGAGGATATACAAGAGTCATCTGATGAGGAGCAATCACAGGAACAACCAAGGTCCCCAACTCCCATACCCACACCAACACCTTCACCACAACCCAGTCCTTCATCTGCTGAGAGACAACCTTCACCTATCCCACAGTCCCCTCCATCACATGTTCCAAGTCCTGCTCAGGAGGAGGAACGTGCCTCAATTTCTGTGGAAGAGCTTCAAACCTTAGTTCCTACTTTGCTCAAGAAGTTGACTACTTTGGAGAAGTCAAATAAAGCACTCCGTGATGCTGTTTTTACCTTGGTGAAGAAAGTGAAGAAACTAGAAAAAGTTATGAAGGATAAGGGTGTTCATTTTGATGACCAGGAAAGAGAAGCTGAAAATTCTTCCAAACAGGGGAGGAATTTAGAAGCAGAATACATATTTCAAACACCAGTTCAAGAGAAAGGAACAAATTTTAGTCCAGAAGCAATGGAAGTAGCAGAGACATTGGCTCAATCCTTAGGCAAGATCAAAGAGGAGAAAACTAATTCTAATTGACAAGGATTCTGCTGAGGAAGGAGTTGATAAGTCTGCTACAAAGTCTGGTGAAAAGTCTGGTTCTTTTGGGTCTGGTAATGAAATTAAGTCTGGTCAAGATAAGTCTAGTAAGGAAGATAAGTCTGGTGAAGATAGTTCTGAGGCTGTTGCTGGTACTAAAAGAAAAGGGAAGGAGATTGTTTTTGAAAATCCTCAACCTAAGAAAAAGAAAAGTCAAGAAAGGGAGGAACAAGCAACCATGGCTAAAATAGAAAGAATGCTAGCAGAAGATCAAGCAGAAGATGCCAGGATAGAAGAACAGAAAAGGCAAGATGAAATTTTTGCCAAAAGACTAGCTGAAGAATCCTCAGATCTTCTGATGCAAATGATTCAAGGAGATGATGAGTTGAGAGTAAAAATGGAGGAACTCAAAGCTACTCAGGGGATGACTACATTTGAAAGAGCAGCTGAACTAGCTAATTTCATGAATGCTAGGAGAGCTAATGAAGCCTTGGGGGATTTCTTGTTTAAGTTTAGAGAAGCTAAGCAGCAGAAAACTAAAACCAAAGCACCAAAGAAGATGACCAAGGCTGAACAAATGAACTACATGAAGATTTATTTGAAGCACACAATGTACTCAGACTACAAAAGGATGCAAGGAAGATCATATGAAGATATTTTGGGAATGTTTCAAAGAGCTTATGAGAGAGATCATGGGTACAAGCCCATTGATTATGAAGATACTCTTCCTTTCAAAAGGAAAAAGAAACAGTCTGAGCAAATCAAAGAAGCTGAAGTGTATATGCTTGCAGAAGTGGAATATCCTCTCTCACCTTCGATCTGCAAGGAAATGTTGAAAAAGAAATTATATGCAGATAAGAAAGATGAGATTATGAGAAGATTTTGGATTTGGTCAAGGCACAGTCGTTGAAGGAGACATTGCTGGATTGAGTGTTTGAAACAACTTTTCAGTTGTTAAGTGAGACTATTGGAATTTCTCACTTAGTGGAGGTGCATAGCACTAACACTACAAAAGGTTATCAGTCCACCTTGTCTAATACACACAAGGACTGGCTAATCCTGTGCAAACGGCTACAGGTAAAGATAGCTCAAATCTGTTTATGGCTAACAATTTGCCAAAAATTGTATGGTATTCAACTCACCATATCTTAGTCAGTGAAGAGTTGGCTAGCCCACAAGGTTATGGCTTGTGGTAAAGGCTGTAGAAAACCATAAATGGTAATCAATTCACCAAGGTGAGGTGCAATTCTACCAAAGAATTGACTTGTCCAAAAGGGTACGGCTTTTGGTAAAGACTTAACAAATCCGTTGATAGTTGATGATTTACTAAAAATCATATGGTTATCAATGTACCATGGTCTTAAACACCAAAACATTTGGCTACTCCAGTAGTGATGGCTATTGGTAAAGAGACATCAAATCCATTAATTTTCAATGATTCACCTCTCACAAGAGTTCACACACCTGGAAGTGATGAGAATAGATATGAAACTTAAAATGAATTGATGTACAAAAGGTCATAGTTGCTGGAAAGATCAAGTGGAATGTATATCAGATGCTGAAAAGATCAATTTGTTGCATAAACATTCAGATTTGCAGAATCAATGTGTTTTGAAGATCAAGATAATTCCTAGTGTTCAAAGTTCAATCCTCAAAAGCTTACACAAAAGGAACTTGAAGTTCATGGAACATGAAGATCAAGTTAGGGGAGGATTGTTGGGAATTATCACACGGTATGAGAGAAGACTTAGTGAAGAACATACTTAAGTCTGGTATCTATAAAGTTAAGTCGGGTTATACTTAAGTCTGGTTTTGTAATAGTTAAGTCTGGTAGTTATGTTAAGTCTTGTTGACTTATTAGTTAAGTCTGGTCAGTGAAGTTAGGAAAGTCGGTTAGCTATAAGTTAGGAAAAGATTTATACGAGTTAGATATTGTTATAGAAGATACGTAAATCTTTTAACACGGTTTTGTAATTAGGGTTTTCCTTAGTGTATAAAAGGAACCCTAAAGATCATTGTTATGAATGTACGAATTGTGTGAGTTAGTGAAATATTAAAAGTTAGTTGGTAACTTTGTGTTCTTCATTGTTTGTGTTAATATTCCGCGTTAACATTAACAATTGTGTTAGAGTTTCTCACTTAGATTGATTTGGATTTATTCAAGTCATCTACTAAGTAATCAAGGCTACTTAGAGATCCATATTATTCGTGGACCTTCAGACAAGCCGTATGCTTCGCTACATCAAAACAAAACCAGATGGACTTGGTAAACTCCTGCTCAAATCAATCAAAGAAAGACCATTCAAGCCTCATCAAGTTCTTGACCCTGGGGATCCTAAAGGAACACCTCCCACACCACCGTACTATCATGATCAATATGAACATGAATACACAGAAGAGGATAGGAAGCAAATTGCAGCTGATGACTTAACAATGCACTTAATTCAACTTGGTTTACCACGAGAAATATTTGCTGCTGTTGACAGTTGTGAAACTGCTTATGACATGTGGGAGAGAGTTAGAAGGCTTTGTCATGGCACTGAAATTTGACAACAAGATGTTGAAAACAAGCTTCTAACTGAATGGGAGAAGTTTACATCCACTCCAGCGGAACCCATTCAGTCTTACTACACCAGGTTTTGCACTCTCATGAACGAGCTAATCAGAAACAAGTTGACACCACAACAAATTGTTCAAAACATCAAGTTCATCAACAATTTACCAGAAGAATGGGGACGATTCGTCACGATTGTCAACCAGACAAAGGATCTTCATAGCTCTATGACTTTCTAAAGCAAAACCAGAAAGAGGCAAATGAAGTTAGGAGAGAGAAACTAGCAAAGCAACATGATCCTCTAGCATTGATTGCTCAAACACCAACACCTACAACAGTGAATACACAACCATCATCATCTTCCACTCAGAACTACATGCAACAAAAATATGTTCCACAAACTGCTGTCATACCACAACAACAACAAGTTATTTCACAACAACCATACCCACAATACCAAGAACCAGATTTCATTGACAATGATGATAGTTGTCATTTGACTCAAGCATTTACTCTTCTATCAAAGGTATTCCAAGGACGCTATTCCACACCAACTAACAACAACCAAAGGATTTCATCGAACACTCGCAACAGGCAGATTGCACAGCCGAGTTTTAACATGGGTCAACAAGGACAAATGGTTGGAGGTTATGGGAATCAGCAGGGATATGCTCCTCGATATCAGATGGGTAATCAGAATGCAGGGCAGTATGTTGGAAATCAGATGGGTCAGTATGCAGGGAATCAGATGGGTCAAGTTGTTGGAAATCAGAGGGGTCAGAATATGGGTAATCAGATTGGGAACGTTGTTGCTCCAGTTGCTGGGGATATGAATCAAGGGAATTTGGTAAAGTGTTTCAACTGTCAAGGAATTGGTCACATGGCAAGGAACTGTTCCACCAAGCCGAAAAAGAAAGATTTTGAGTATCTTCAGAAAGCAGTGCTCTTGGCTCAAAAGGAAAAGGCAGGGTTTCAGTTGAATGCTGAGGAGAATGATTTCATAGCTCTTATGGATGATACAGAATACCTTAAGGACATCGATGCCAACTGCATTTTCATGGCAAATCTTCAGGAGGTTAAATATGACACGGATTCTGAAGCACCCCCTGCTTATGTTGTCAATGCAGTATCTGAGGTATCACTATTCAATACATGCCACAATAATGAAATATTTGATATGTCACCTCAGAATGAACAGCATCATACGACTCTTGCATCCACTTATGATACATATATGGACACGCCAAGTTGTAACAATGCTAATTTGGCAACTCCAGATATGGATCCTAATGGAGGCCTCGAGTCACAGCATACTGAGAATGATGAGGAAACACTTGCACTATTTGAATCATTTTTGAATAACTGTAGTATTGAAATTGAAAAGGTCAAAAAGATTAATCGCGATGTTAAGCGCATCAGCCGCGAATGAGAAATTGACCACTGAGCTTGAGAGGTATAAGGAAAATGAAAAAAGCTTTTGAATTTAACAACAGACGACAGTCATAATTAGAAATAGGTATAGAAACTCCGTTTCAAGAGAAAAACAACTGCAAATCAAGTTTGACACACTAGATGTTAATTTGAACTTGAAAATAAAATCCTTAAAAACGGAAATTTCAGAATTAACCAACCAACTTTCTAAACAAAAATCAACTTGTTATGATCTTGAAAAAGAAAAAAAAGAGTTGAATGCAAGGTTTTCAAAATGTGAAAATGATCTTCTTGATGAAATCATTGACAAACAAGAAACTATTAAAAAGTTGGAAGAGTTACTTGTAAAAATGGGTCATTCTACACAAGCAATTCATATGCTCATTAAAGATCCAAATCCGCTTTTGCATACAATGAAGAAAATGGCTATCGGTTGTAAAAACCCTTATACACTAAAAAAAGCTCCGAAAGAACAGAATGTGTTGTATAATGGTAATGTGCTATTTGATAAACATGATCCTCCCGAGGTTCGTGATTCTGATGAAACGATTGAGCTTGCCGAAGAGAGCAGAAATAAAATGAGGCAAATGAACCCAGAAACTAAACCAATTGATTATAATAAGCTTAATATTATTTCTGGAGTCAATTTTGTTAAACAACAACCATTACCAAAGGTTTTCAAAAGACCAATGGTTACCACAAAACAAAAAGTAGTTTCCAATAATCTTTCTAACAACGAAAAAATGTCCTCTAGCAACCCTTTTAACACAAGTGAAGCTAGACGATACTTGGATGATCTTAAAAAGAGAATGGAAAATTTTCAAAGTCTTGTTAAAACCAAAACAGAAATCAGTATCAACAACTGGCATTCAAGTTTTCATGCTGAACAGAAAAAGATGTTTGAAAAAGACATTATTCCTCCACTAAATGCAATTAGTATAAGAATACTTAATGTAGAAAATTCGCTTTTAAAAGAAACAGCCGACTTTGCCAAGGACCACACATCTCTGGTAAAGGAAGCAAATGAAAACATTGAATACATCAAAGTTTTGGAAAAACACAATGACACTCTCTTCGAAATAGCTCTGTCAACCGATATTATGTCCATTATTTATCAAACATATTCTGTGGAAGACGATGAAAGACTTCGAGCTGAGACTTCTCAAATTGTTTTAAAATATGAAAATGTGCTTGCTAATCTTGAAAAGGAAAATGTAACATATTTTAAACAACTTGATCGAAAAAAGGAAGAATGTAAGAATGACAAATTGTCATATGAACGTGCATATAAAAACATGAAAGAGCAAAATGATCATTTGAAGTCTCAACTAGAGAGTCAAAAAGGGAAGGGTAAAGAAACTAAGTCTGCTAAACCATCGACTTCGGCTAAACCTAAAATGTCAATTTCTGAATGTGTTCCGAAAGCTGATGTGATAATTGATTTGACAAAACCAGTCACTCCAACACCCTTGCCTTAGTAAGTGAAAAAGGAAAAGAGAAAGCGGTTGTCGAAACACCGAATGTGATAGCACCTGGACTTTATAGGATTAGTACCACTACTGCGTCTACCTCTACATCTCAAATATATAGGGCTATAGACAAAAGTGTGAAAGATAATCCAAAAGAGACTAGGAATGCTAAAACTGATTCAAAGGACAAAAAGATAAATCCTAATGCGTGTGCCTTACCTTCTACAGGAGTAGAAAGTACCTCTAGGAGCAGCAGACTAAAGCCTAAGAGCAATACAAGGAACAATAGAGTCTCGCCTATCTCTGAGAGTGAATGCAAGAATAAAACGAAAGAAGTAGAAGAACACCCTAGGAATTTATTGCTTTCGAATAAGAAACATATGTCATCTGGATGTAATGTTAAGACTGCTATTTCGAGTGCATGTAATGACTCTATTTGTTTAATGTGCAAGAAATCTTTGTCTGAAAATATTTGTGATGATATTGTTTCTAAGAATGTAAATGTGAATGCCATGCCTGAACAGAAAGATGTTCCTTCAGGAACTAGTGCTAGGTCTAGATATGTTAAAATACTCATTAAAGCAGCTAGGTCAACCACTAGTAGCATATTGCCAAGGAACTATCTTAAGTTTTGCGTTTGGATACCAACGGGTAGAGAATTCATTCTATAAAATGGTAGATTAAAGGCACCAAAAGAACCAGTAAAAACCTTCTATGAATGTGATTCATCTCTTACCTCTAACCCCATGGAACCAAATGATAAACGGTTTCCAAATGCATAATCATCTGTTATTGGCAGGTTATCGAAATATTTCTTTGGATCGTAGACTCGGGTTGCTCCAAACACATGACCGGGAATCTGAAGCTGCTGATCAACTTTGTATGGAAGTTCATGGGAACTATTCGGTTTGGAAATGATCATGTAGCAGCTATTCTGGGTTATGGAGATCTTCAGTTTGGGAATTTCTTAATCACTCGGGTTTACTATGCTGAAGGGTTGGGACACAATCTGTTTTTAGTCAGGCAGTTTTGCGATGCAGATTTAGAGGTTGCATTTAGGAGAAACACTTGCTTCGTTAGGAATTTTATTGGAGATGATCTCTTAACCGAAAATCGTGGCACCAATATTTATGCTATCGACATTAATCAAATGGCCTCTTCATCACCTATTTGTCTCATGACAAGAGCTTGCAAAACTAAGTCATGGTTGTGGCACAGACGTTTATCCCATCTTAACTTTGACACCTTAACCAAGCTAGCCAAAGACAACATCGTCACCGGTCTCCCAAATTTCAAAGACACCAAAGATCACTTATGTCCATCTTGTGAGCAAGGCAAAAGCAGCAAGGCAAAAGCAAAAGGGCAACATATAAACCTAAAATCATACCTAGTTCGGTCGATAAGTTACATCTGTTGCATATGGACTTATGCGGCCCAATGAGAGTTGAAAGTATCAATGGGAAGAAGTATATTCTTGTTATTGTCGATGACTATTCAAGATATACATGGGTAAAGTTTTTAAGGTCAAAAGATGAAGCACCAGGCATTATCATCACCTTTCTGAAGCGTATTCAAGTCCTACTTCAAGCTCCAGTCAGGATAGTAAGAACAGACAATGGCACGGAATTCACTAATCAGGAGTTAAGAACATATTTTGAAGAGACTGGAATCACTCACCAGACATCAGTTGTTAGAACTCCACAGCAGAACGGGGTAGTTAAAAGAAGAAACAAAACTCTTGTGAAATTTGCTCGCACGATGCTGATTTATTCGAGTGCACCATTATTCTTATGGGATGATGTTGTTGCCACTGCTTGGTTCACTTAGAACCGATCCCTAATCCATCCAAGATTCAATATAACACCATATGAGCTAGTGAACAATAGAAAACCCGACATCTCTTACCTTTATATATTTGGCGCTTTGTGCTATCCAACGTGTGGAAAACTAGAAGGGGGGTTGAATAGTTTTACGTCTTTTTAAATTTTATTTTGAAAACTTTTGTTTACTTTTAAAAACTTCGATTCGATATTATGTGACTTCAATTCTTAAACAATATGAACAAGTATAGATAAATAGAAGTAAGTAAAGCAAGTAAAGTAAAGTAAATCAAATGAAAGATAGAGATGGAAAGATCTAACCAAGACACAAGAGATTTATAGTGGTTCGGCTACAAGGTCACCTTCCTTGCCCTACTCCACTCCCCGAGCACCTAACTTGAGAGTTTTCTTCACTATGTCAACAAGCTCCCTTATGGCGGAGAAAACCTTACACAACTTTAGCTTACACCGGCTTAACGACACAAAGCTAGATGTCGGGTTCTAATCGTAGCTAGAACCAATCTCACAACTTGTACACAACTTAATCACACCTTCTTCACAACTTCTTCTTCATGACTTCTTCTTCACGACTACTTCATGACTTCTTCTTCACGACTACTTTCTCACGACTACTTCTTCAAGACTACTTCATGACTTATTCGCAACTTCTTCACAACTTATATACTACAACTTCACACCTTCTTCACAACTTAGCACAACCTATGTACACTTCTACTTCTTCACACCTACACTACTTACACACCTTAACTACACTACTTCACTACTTACACACTAACCTATCCCAAATAATTATACACACAACTATCTAACAAATATACAACTTATATACAAATGAATGATGACACACACAACTTAGATAGCTAAGTTGCAATACTTCTTCTCTAGATGTTGAAGGAGTATTCTTCTTTTGCACTTGAATGTAGGAAGCTTGGATCACTTAGAAACCAATGCTTAATAAGATATGATCAAAGGATTTTGAAATGTATATACAAGGATTTAAAACAGAAAGTTTTAGTGTGCAAAAGGTAAGTAAAAATCCAGGGGAAGGCTGGTATTTATAGGGAGAAAAACTGGACAGCTAGAAGTCTACTGGAGCGGGGGCGGTCCCCTTAATTTTAAGGGGGCCGCCTAGCAAAATTAAGGGGGCCGCCCCTACTGAACGTTGGCTAGTTTTGTCCTTTTGTGGGGAAGGTTTTTCTGGAACATTTTAACTGATTTTGGTTAAAAATTTGAATTCATATTTTTATAAAAGATTAAACATTTTTATTTAATACCAAAAATGTTTTTCGAAAATATATAAAATGTTTTTGATGTTTTATAAAAAATCTAGTTTTTAAGAAAATGTTCCTTTGATCATATAATGCATTAAGCATTAGTTCATTCATACTTTAAGTGATTTTAGTTGTAGAAGTGAATATTTACAACTAAGTACTTGTTTAATTTATAAGTTTATGTTTTAATGAGTTTACATTTTGTAATCATCAAAACATAGAGATATGAATAAATATTGATAATGTTTTTAGGCATTTATTTATGTCAACAATCTCCCCCTTTTTGATGATTACAAAACCTAAACTCATTAAATCAAAAAGTTTATTTTTGGACAAGTATTTGGTGAGTTTATATTCACTTCTCCCCCTTTTTGTAGAATCAAAAAGGTTAAGCCGACAAATTTTGACGTGAAATTTATCGGGACGAGAACTCCCCCTTGATGTGTGCTCCCCCTCGTTTGAGGGCACCAAGGAGACGAGCTATGGAAATCTTGGCTGCAAAAATATTAGGAGTACAAGCATACATAGCAGAATATGGAATATAAAGACAACAATCATGGCAAACAACAATCATGGCAAACAAATATTAAAAACACATAGAAAGACATTTATATGCATAGCAAAAATATTTAGAACATGCAAATATTATATTCATGCATTCAAGATGATCATGTATAACACATGAATCATCATTACATCACACAATATGCTTAAAACATAAGGATTACAACATAAGTAAAAGATACTAATAGTCCTAATATTGCCAAAGAGAGCGATTGGGCTTGCTTGCGACACAAAAGGGTGAGGGATTTTATTTTGGGACGGAAAGCATGTGGATAGGGATTAGTTATTTGATAGTGAGGGAAGTGGAGCGGATGGAGTGGATCTAGCGTGGTTTGTAACTTGATCGAAGTTGAGAGAGTGGGGTAAGCTATTTGAGTAGGGTGAAGATTGGGGATCAAGGTTGGCCCTTGTTGTGTTGTGCGAGGTGTATAGCAAGGAGATCACAAAGGTCATGGATTTGGTTTATATCTTCACGGAACCTTTCCTTTTCCGTGAGAATGTGGATTTGGTTATTTGGTGGAAGTGGATGAAATTGGGGTGTGTAGTTGGAAGTAAAGTTGGATGTTTGACCAATATGATGAGGGTTTTGAAAGGTTTCAATGAGGTTGGTTTAAGGTTGATATGTGTAGTTTGGAACAAAGGTGGAGATTGAGGTTGTTTTATGATGAAGGAGGGCTAGAATGGAGTTGATCCAATTGAGTAAGGTATAAGGCAAGAAGAGCACAAATTCATGGGTTTCTTTAAGTTCTTTAATGAACTTCAAGTATTTGGGAGAATGTGATGATGGTGGAGTATGGTTGTTATTTGGGATAGATGTTTGAACATGTAACATGGGAGTAACATGTAAGTTGGTAGGAGGTGGTGGTAACACTCTTGGTGGTGGAGACATTTGTGAGTTTGGGTAATTATGAGTGGATGAGGATGGAGATATGGAGGAAGGGGATATTCCAAGAGTGGTGAGTGTTTTGGATGGTGAATTGGTAGGTTGAATAGGATGTGAGGTGTTGTGAGTGAGATTGAGATTCTTATTTTGGGGTTGATCATGCTCTTCATATGAATCACATGAGTGAGATGAAGGTGTATTATCGGGAGTAAATGGTGAATGGTTGTTTAGCCACATCATTTGTTGTGATGGACTTGTTTTGGGGGTTTGGTTTTCTTCTCCAACTGAGTTTTATGGTCATCCTTGCTAGCTTTGAGGTTTTTGGTTTTGATTTGATGGGAGAAGACATGATGGGGTGAGTGAAAAATGGTGATGAAAGGGATTATTTATAGTGGAGGTTTGAGGTTGTTTAAGGATGGATAAAGGTGTTTGGATGATAGGGACAAAGTGTGTTTGTGAATTTGGGGAAGTGCAGGATGGAATGGGCTAAAAGGCAGAAAAAAAATTTCTGTGAACCCGTCCAGCAGATGGCCGGTCCCCTTAATTGGGGCCGGTCCCCTTAATAATTAAGGGGGCCTTCTTATCAATTAAGGGGGCCGCCCATCTGGTGTCTTTCTGAGTTCCAGAAATGAGTTTTTCTGCAGAGATGGGTAAGGAGGGCTATGTTTTGAGCTTTTGGTTTCAGGCAAGTCCCACTCTTTGAGGCAATAAAGTAGTTATTATGCATGCAAGTCATATTAATTAAAGGGATTAAGCAAACAAGTAATTTCATGTATCATGCAAACATACTCATCAAGCAAGTAATATCATCTATCATGTAATATCATCAACAAGTAATATCATCTATCATGTAATATCATCAACAAGTAATATCATTTAGCAAGTAATATCATCTATCATGTAATATTATTAAGCAAGTAATATCATCTATCATGTAATATCATCAACAAGTAATATCATCTAGCATGTAAACATACTCATCAAGCAAGTAATATATATGAACTAGGAAACAATAAACTACACCAAGTATTTTCTTAATTATATGTGCCTATGTGAGGGATCCTAATGAAACAATAAACTATACCAATTAATGAACTATTAGAGGGATCCTAAAGTGTGCCTATGTGCAATAAATGGGAACTTAAGATAGCATGGACTTCTAGATTTGTTACAAACAAAATCTTAATAGACAAACCATGGTCCGCTTGATTTGCCTAAGTTCACTTTTAAATGTCATGTATATAAATATAGATGACAAATATGAGATCACCATGCATGAAAAAAATGTTTTTAGCATTATTCAACAATGTTTGAAAGTGGGTTTTTATGTAGATGTTAAAGTTATTTGAATAAAATAGATTGGGTTTTATTTAAAATGTGTTTATGAAGAATGAGTAAAAAGAAATTCCCAATCTTTGACTTTGATCAAAATAGGATTATGAAAAAAAAAATTGAGATAGTAAAACATGTTAATAGAAAGATGACATAATCTTTTGAAAAATCATTTTTCCAAAATGTGAAGTTTTTGCATATTTTGAAAACAAATAACATTAATGAAAAAAAATGGTTGTTAATGATCTCATGCTCAAGGGAATTGGTTAAGGCTATTGTCACATGCTACCCTTTTCTACATATCCTATGGTCATAAGGGAGTGATGACTAAATTCTATATGTTTGACGCGAGAGTGTTGAATGGGGTATAACCTAACACCTATAGCTCCTTTGTTGTCGCACACTTATCTAACTAGATGCCATAGTCTCCGAGAGCTTGTTTCATCCATAGTTTTCTAATCCTACTTCTATGTTAATGATTAATCCACTTAACTCATTTCACTTCATCACCATGAGTTTTCTAATAGTGGACATAGAAGATTTCCATTTTAAATGTTATAACTCAAGTGGGCCAAAGGGAAAAGAACTAGTGATTCTAGGTTATAAGTAAATTTATATAAGCTATTATGTGTAAATATATATAACTAGGCATTTTAAACTAACGGGGACATGCAATTGGCTAGTTCATTAATCTAAGCATATATCATAGTAATGGAGAGCAAGAAAGGAAGGCGTACCTTTTAGTCTTCAATATCTTCAAGGCGTGTATATTGACTTATATAAGTCAATTGTAGATGAGACATCAAAAAACCCGATGAGACAACACTTTAGCCACTTGGTCCCCATTGTCCAATTGGTCCAAAGTTGTTTGGACCGAACATGGTTTGCAATTGACTAGGATGCATATATGGTGGAAGTATTCCCCAAGGATTGAAGCTTGGTGGATTTGGATAATTCCACATTGGGTAATTGTTATTATTATGGAGGTTTTGTCTATTTTGGTTTCTTCTAGGTCGAGGGGTTTTAGGCCGAGCGTGAGGACTAATTGGTCTTCTAGGTTGAGGAGGTTTAGGCCGAGGTTGAGGACTAATTGGTCTTCTAGGTGAAGGTGTTTTTTACCTTAACTTTGTTTTAGAGTATTCTACTTCATTTTTTAAAGATGGTTTATAAAAGGTTTTTACTTCCTTATTACTAGCTTTGGGCATTTTTCTATCTTTTACAAGTATATACTTAGGTTTTAACTCTAATGGTTTTTGTTCACTAGATTGACATTCAAACTTTACATTTTTATTTTCACTTGTTGGAACATTATTTGAATTAAATCCTAGTCCTGTTTTATCTCCCGATGCTCTTTGAATGCTTATTATTTCCCTAAGTGAATTACTACTATTTTCAAAAAATTTAAGTTTACAAATTTCTTCCTTAAGTATTTCGTTTTTATTTTAGTTTCTTGACATGTTTTACATTCAAAAACTTCTTTACCTTTTTCTAAGTTATGTAGTTTAATTTTTAATTCTAGTATTTCTTTTTCTAATTTGTTATTTATGAGTTTTAGTGATTTATTTTTACTCATTACTTTTTGACCTAATATGCATAACCTATTATATTCGTTATCTAGGTCTTTTTCATCTAATGATAAATTTTCATCACTAAAGTATTCGGTTTCGGAACGTACCTCATTCGATGTCTTAGCCATAAGACATTTCTCCTCCTTTGTAGTCTCTTTTTCATCTTCATCACTATCACTCCATGCTCCTCCAACGAATCCCTTTTGATTTTTCTCCTTTGACATCATTGGACATCTTCCAATGAGATGATTTGGATCACCGCACTTAAAACACTTCCTCTCACTCTTGCTGCCTTTGTCGTCTTTGTTTCTTTGGAATGTCTTTCTTTCGTCATATGGTTGTCTAACGAATCTTCCTCGTCTTTTGAAGAACTTCTTGAAGTCTCTTACAGCCATGGCATATTCTTCATCATCACTTTCGGAGGTTGAGCTATCCTCTTCACTTGATGCTTTCCTAGCTTTCAACTCGATTGACTTGCTTTGTTCTTTCTTTCCTTTGATCATCTCAGAGTCTTTCTTGATTATTGCTTCGTGGACCTTCAAGTTGCCAATCAACTCGTCAAGTTGAAGAGTTGACAAGTTCTTCGATTCTTCAATCGCCGTAACTTTAGCTCGCCATTTTGGATGAAGAGCCCTAAGAAATTTCCTGACAAAATTCTTACTAGAAAAACTCTCATCAAGTGCCTTTAAACTTGTGATGATTGTGTTAAACCTAGCAAACGCATTATCAATTGATTCCTCTTCCGGAATCATGAATTGTTCATATTGTTGAACAAGAAGATCTATTTTATTATCTTTGACTTGACTATTACCTTGGTGAGTTATTAGTAAAGAGTTCCAAATTTCTTTTGCGGTTTCGCACATAAAAATTCTTTCGTATTCTTTACGTGGTAACGCATTATAAATAACCATTTTAGCCTCATTATTTTTAGAAAGTTTTCTTTTTAAATCATCATTTCGTTTTTCAAAAGATACTACTTCATCCTTTTTAGTTTCTAAATTATATTGAATAGGTAAAAAATCACCATTAGTAATAACATGCCAAAGATCTAGATCTTTTGACTTCACATAAGTTTCGAATCGATTTTTCCAATATAAAAATCCATTACTTTCAAATAGTGGTGGTCTTTGCATAGATTGCCCTTCTAAATATTTTTCAGATTCCATAGATCGTTTCAAGTTTTAAAATATAGTTTATTTTAAAAATCTTGTTTAACCTGGCTCTGATACCAATTGTGGAAAACTAGAAGGGGGGTTGAATAGTTTTACGTCTTTTTAAATTTTATTTTGAAAACTTTTGTTTACTTTTAAAAACTTCGATTCGATATTATGTGACTTCAATTCTTAAACAATATGAACAAGTATAGATAAATATAAGTAAGTAAAGCAAGTAAACTAAAGTAAATCAAATGAAAGATAGAGATGGAAAGATCTAACCGAGACACAAGAGATTTATAGTGGTTCGGCTACAAGGTCACCTTCCTTGCCCTACTCCACTCCCCGAGCACCTAACTCGAGAGTTTTCTTCACTATGTCAACAAGCTCCCTTATGGCGGAGAAAACCTTACACAACTTTAGCTTACACCGGCTTAACGACACAAAGCTAGATGTCGGGTTCTAATCGTAGCTAGAACCAATCTCACAACTTGTACACAACTTAATCACACCTTCTTCACAACTTCTTCTTCACGACTTCTTCTTCACGACTACTTCACGACTTCTTCTTCACGACTACTTCCTCACGACTACTTCTTCAAGACTACTTCACGACTTATTCGCAACTTCTTCACAACTTATATACTACAACTTCACACCTTCTTCACAACTTAGCACAACCTATGTACACTTCTACTTCTTCACACCTTCACTACTTACACACCTTAACTACACAACTTCACTACTTACACACTAACCTATCCCAAATAATTATACACACAACTATCTAACAAATATACAACTTATATACAAATGAATGATGACACACACAACTTAGATAGCTAAGTTGCAATACTTCTTCTCTAGATGTTGAAGGAGTATTCTTCTTTTGCACTTGAATGTAGGAAGCTTGGATCACTTAGAAACCAATGCTTAATCAGATATGATCAAAGGATTTTGAAATGTATATACAAGGATTTAAAACAGAAAGGTTTAGTGTGCAAAAGGTAAGTAAAAATCCAGGGGAAGGCTGGTATTTATAGGGAGAAAAACTGGACAGCTGAAAGTCTACTGGAGCGGGGGCGGTCCCCTTAATTTTAAGGGGGCCGCCTAGCAAAATTAAGGGGGCTGCCCCTACTGAACGTTGGCTAGTTTTGTCCTTTTGTGGGGAAGGTTTTTCTGAAACATTTTAACTGATTTTGGTTAAAAAATTGAATTCATATTTTTATAAAAGATTAAACATTTTTATATAATACCAAAAATGTTTTTCAAAAATATATAAAATGTTTTTGATGTTTTATAAAAAATCTAGTTTTTAAGAAAATGTTCCTTTGATCATATAATGCATTAAGCATTAGTTCATTCATACCTTAAGTGATTTTAGTTGTAGAAGTGAATATTTACAACTAAGTACTTGTTTAATTTATAAGTTTATGTTTTAATGAGTTTACATTTTGTGATCATCAAAACATAGAGATTTGAATAAATATTGATAATGTTTTTAGGCATTTATTTATGTCAACACAACGAACGACAGAAAAGATCTGGGAAAGCTGAAAGCTAAGGGTGATATTGGTATCTTCATTGGTCATTCAGAAAACTCGAGGGCATTCAAGGTGTATAACAGAAGAACTAAGAGGATAATGGAGACGATGAATGCGAAGTTTGACAAGATTTCACAAATTGCTTCTGAGAGACTCGCTCTAGAACCCGCACTTAACCCGATGGCTTTTAATCATACCAGATTAGGACCCGCACCAAACAGTCAAACTTCTGGACATATCAGTTCAGGACTCGTACCCCAAGGAGCTCAGTCAACTACCAATGATAAACCAACAAATCAAGAACTGAAAAATTTCTTTGAGTTTATGTATGATGAATACTATGGTGGAGCTTCGACAAATGCATCACAACAACGATCCGTTGCACCCGCTCAACAACATCAACCACCATCACCACCACCCCAAGTTGCATCGACAACAATCGAAGCTAACGCACCAACTCCCTCAACGTCATCAATATCTACTCCAGCAGCTCTAGTGATTGAGATTGTTTTACCAACAGTTGATGAGCAAAACCACAATACACCAATTCAAGAAGAACAACAACAAAACGATGATGTGTTAGAAGAAGAACCATTTGAAAACCCATTTTGCAACAGAATCTGCTGAATCTTCTTCTAGGTTACAAGAACCACCCAACACACAATCGTTAAATCCAAGGTACCCTTCTACGTTACGGTGGACTAAAGACCATCCAATAGAACACGTTATTGGTGAACCTTCAAGGCCAGTACAGACGAGAAGACAGCTCGTCACCGATTCCGACATGTGCATCTATGTTTGCTAAGTAAGCTTAAAGGAACCAAAGAACATTCGGGAAGCGATGGCAGACAATGCTTGGATTGAAGCGATGCATGAAGAACTTCTCCAATATCAATTACATGACACTTGGGATTTAGTGCCAAGTCCAATTGACAAACTTTTCATTGACCTTAAGTGGTTATGGAAGAACAAAAAGGATGAAGAGATGACTGTAATCCGCAACAAAGCTCGTCTAGTGGCCAAGGGATTCTGACAGGAAGAGAGGATAGATTTTGAGGAGTCATTCACGCCAGTAGCTACACTTGAGGCGGTCAGGATTTTCTTAGCATACGCAGCTCACAAAAACATTACGGTCTATCACGTGGATATTAAGACAGCATTCTTGAACGAAACTCTGAAAGAAGAAGTGTACGTGAGTCAGCCAGATGGATTCATTGACAAAGATCATCCGGACTACATCTACAAGCTAAAGAAAGCTATCTATGGTTTAAAACAAGCCCCAAGGGCGTGGTATGACGAATTATCATCTTTCCTACTTCTTAATAATTTCACCAAAGGAACAATTGACCCGACCTTGTTTACCAAAAAATTCAAAGATGACATTTTGATTGTTCAAATTTACGTGGACGACATAATCTTTGGGTCCACTAATCCGAAACATTCAAAACATTTTAAAAATCTCATGAAAAGCAAATTTGAAATGTCCATGATAGGGGAACTAAAATTCTTTCTGGGATTACAAATTCATCAATCCCCACGTGGTATTTTTATTAATCAGGCAAAATTTACAATTGAGATTTTGAAAAAACATGGAATGGAAAATTATGACTCTGTTGGTACTCCAATGGTCACTTCACCCAAAATAGGCACTGACTTATAAGTGAAACCCATCGATCCAAAGAAATATCGGAGCATGATTGGGTCTCTCATGTACTTAACTGCTAGTCGACCCGATATACATTTTGCTTTCAGTTTATTAGCACGGTTTCAGGCAAGGCCTACCGAACTTCACCTCCAAGAGGTTAAACGGATCTTTCGGTACCTACGAAGAACCATTAACATGGGACTTTCGTATCCGAAGGATTCAGAGTTTAAACTAACAGCCTTTTCAGATGCCGACCATGCTGGATGCCAAGTTACCGCAAAAAGTACATCCGGGGGAGCACAATTTTCGAGAGAAAAGCTAGTAGGCTGGTCATCAAGGAAACAAGACTGTACGACGCTATCAACCGCAGAAGCCGAGTATGTGTCTCTATCTGCGTGTTGTGCCCAAGTTCTATGGATGAGGACACAACTCACAGATTATGGCTTTACTTTCGACCGCATACCTGTGTATTGTGACTCGAAAAGTGCCATAGCCATCTCGTGCAATCCAGTTCAACACTCCAAGACCAAGCATATTAGAGTCCGCTATCACTTCATAAAGGAACACATAGAAGAGGGCATTGTGGAACTATTTTTCGTGAAGACCGAATACCAACTCGCCGATCTGTTCACTAAAGCTCTTCCAAAAGAGAGATTCGACAATTTAGTTCGACGAATTAGCATGCGAAGCCTAACTCCCGAAGAGTTAGAAAGTCTTCTCGAAACTTCTTGAAACTATTTTGTTGTAGATATATAGATATAGATAGAAAGATACAGATAAAAAAATAATAAAAAAAAATAAAATAAATAAATAAATAAATAAATAATGATGTATATTCTTCTTCCGATATGTCTCTCGTATAATCAATATTCTGTATGTGTCTAGAAATGTCATTCAACAATGATACAGATATGTACATATGCTTGAGCGAGTACATATCTTCTCTCAAAAATTCTTCACAATGGTTTTCGTATACTTCAGTACGAAACCCGCACTACAATGATGACTTTCGTATAGTTCAGTACGAAACCCGCACTTAAATGAAGACTTCTGATTATTTCAAATCAGGACTCGTAATCAAAGACAAAATATTCCAACTTCATGCAAATCCGTCTATCTCTTCACAAGGACTCTCATTTAATCAGTTGATATAAAAAATATCACTACATGCTATTTTTGAGACGTGATTAAATGTGATCAAAAATCGTGGTTTGAATCCCAATAAGAGCTCGACTCAGCATGAACCCTTGAATTGACGAAAATCAAATGTTCGTAATCGAAAAGACTTATCCGGGACGGGTAATAACTTCAAGCTGGTCTAACCAGTGATGTAAGCGTATCTCGCAAAGGACTTGTCCGATTAGAATGTACCAATTCGAGAGATTCTCTTTTAATATGACCGGGATGGGTAATAACTTCAAGCTAGTCTAAATAGTGATGTAAGCGTGTCTCGTGATGGTCATGATAACTAAAAATCAATCAATTCAAAATGTACAAACTCTACCCAACATGTGAAAATTTATCTTAAAATGCATGAGCACATGTGAAGGGGGAGTATTTCAAAAATGTAAAACTCCCGAAGTGTTAACAAAATGGGTTTATTCATAAACACTTTGAGAGATTTTTACAAATGGTTTATGGCATGAGATCAACAAATCTAGTATAATCATGGTGTAATAAGGTGATTATGGTTAGGTTATGTCCTATGATCCGCCAGAGCCGGAGGGATCTACCCAAGGACAATTCCAATAGATTAGAATTAGAAGTCCTTAGGTAAGATTGAAAAAAGGAGTAAAATGAGAAAGGAGAAAGAAGGGGTTGAAGAATGAAAAAGAAAAGTTTAATGAAAGGGTGAAAAGAAATAGCCCTCCATGAAAACTTAGGGCAGAAACCGGGTCAATACATCTGCTATCGGTATTCACTAAGCTGATACTGATATTGAAGACAAGACGTCATGGACCCAGTGACGCGCTGCACCACCCCTCCTAGCCACTCAGATATCTCTTAAAAGATATTTGTTTCATTTCTCACGAAGAACACTACATAATCTATCAGCCTCTCACTCCGAGGTGTGTTGATATTGAAAAGGTGGCACTCTGCTCCATGCCTCCGACTACTAAAGCTAAAACGCACAATTGAGTCTAGAGCCATGAGATTCATCAAAAGATCTCTTAGAAACACTTCCATAGTGATACCCTTGTCTTCATAAAAAAGGAAACAAGGTGTACAAGAGTCTTAATGAGATCTTCGAATCTTGCCATTTATATCATGATGGTTACATGCTTCAAACGGTCCACAGTCGTGGGGTGATCTCCAGCGACTCAATGAATCGTGGGTGCATTTCGGTGTGTCCGTGTAAGCCCTATCGGGGGTATCCGATTCAGAACGGCCTAGGCAAGGATTAGAGAAAGTCTTCACACTATGCTGTTGACAATCTCGAATTCCAAACCTGTAAGTGCTGGACGATTTATTACTAACGGTTTTATGCAGCTACTTACAAAAGTCTATCAACCATCATTATATATCAAACATCTTCACCTCCGTATACTCATACTTATGAAGAACATCCTCAACAAAGCTCTAGTGTAAAAGTTCAAGACAAAAGGATCAAGTTAAAGACAAAGTGTAACAACAAAGTCAAAGAAGCTAATCAAGATGTCAAGAACAAGTTCATATATCAAGTGAGGATAGAATAAGTATGAAGTCCAAGATGTATGAGTATGTTGGAGGACACGACGCATAACCACACGAAGATGTTGATCAAGGCAAGAACAACCAAATGACGATTACTTTGAAGATCACATAGAATGAAGGATCAAAGAAAGAAGACTATTCTACATCGACACACATAGTTCAAGACGTTGAAGACAAAAGACCTATCACTAGGAGCATCATTGAAATGACCATCCCTTAGGGGGAGATTGTTAGCATTAAAAATAAATATTGAAGTGATGGTCATTTGTAATATTAAGACCTGTGTGTGTCGTTGATCCGTGCTAAAGTATATATATAAATAATATCAGACGGATACACGTGAATAAAGACAAACCAACCCTTTAGGAAAAAGGCTAACTTGCAAAAATTCACGTTTGTGATATGTGTGATACCAGGTAAGTAATTACCCGGGTCGTTTCCCAACGAGGTGTGAATGGACAATCGTTTGAGGTTTGGAATTAGAGTGACTGATGGTAGTAATATGGAATTTTGATTTTTTTAATTCTAATAAAAATATGAGAAACAAATTCTCAATGAAAATTAAAATCTAAATGATTATATTTAAAAACGCGTTACGGGAATATAAAAACTGGCTTATAACTAAAATTATGGGAAATCTAATCTTACAAGTGCAAAATTATTTTTCTTAAATCCTAAATAATAAAAGAAATTTTTTTAAAAAAGATTTATATTTTTCTGACTTTTATATTTTTTATTATGAATTAAAAACTATTAAAACTAATTAAAAGGTTTAAAAATAGGAAATGACTTGGGAAAAATCTGAAAAATTCAAGGTAAACCTAAAATATTATTCTGAATCTAGGAAAAATAAAATCAAAAGTTATCTAAACCCTAATAAGCTAATGGGATAATAAGCAGTTTGGGAATAAGCACAAAAATAAGCTAAAAAGCTCTAAAAATTACCAAAGGCTCAGAAATAGTTCAAACAACTTAAGTAAGCATAAAACAACTTAATTTGATCAAATAAGCACAATGAATAAGCTGATAAGCACTTGGGCAGTTTCAAAACTTATGTAGAAATGACAGTTAAATCACCAACTTGCAGATCAAAATAAGCACTTCTAATAAGCAGATAATTGTAAACTTATGGGGGCAAAATCTCCCTAGCAATACAGGCTACCCAAAAATACAAAAAGCCCTAATTTTAACCACCCAATTAAACCCTAATTTCAACCTAGATCAGATGGTGTTAGAACTGAGGTTTGTTGCAGACTTGAAGCAGTGAAATGGGGGAAAATTGCAGACTAATTTTAAGCTATTAAACAAGCTCAAAAGTGGAATACCAGATAATATCCTAAAAGCTAGTTATGTAAAGTATTTGTAACCCAAAAATCAAGGTCTCAGCTTAACTGGATAAGCCAATAATAAGCTGAGAATAGCAGCAACAAGGCTCAGATCTGCTCAGTATATACTGAGCAGCAGAGCAAGTTTTTGGTCCTAAACTTTTGCAACACTAAATGAAATAATGCCAAACCTTGGAATTGCACTTAACACACTAAAATACACCAAATTGTGCCAAAAAGAAACACCAAATAAGCCTCAGCTTAATGGAGGCTTATTAGTGCAGTTTAAGCTTATACAATTTCGCCTATAGGTTAAAAAACTCAAAAGCACTAAAATTAACTTAACACTTATCACTAACAGCTTTTCTATCCTATTTAATGCAAGATCAAAACTGATCATATGGTCAATAAACAGTGGTTTCCTGATTTAGCCAGAAATAAGCTTAAACCAAACACTCCTTATAAAAGGGCTGTATTGGATTTTCAAAGAAAACAGGCAATTTTAAGGTAGGATTTGGATGAAATAAGTTTAACTAACTTAATTATATACTAATGAGTAATTATAAACAGGAATTAAGCAATTAATAAGCAGTTTACTAGATTAAGCTATTTTTGGCTTTTTTTTAACTTTTTTAAGGCAAATAAAGAATAGGCTATTAAAAACTGATAACACAGATGAAATACACTTATAAACTATTAATAAGCAGAAAACTTATAAAATAAGCTATTAATAAGCTATAGAACAGTAAACTTATGAAACAATGAAAATTGTAAAATTTGCTTACAACTGTTAGGCAATAAAACAGGATAGGACTATATCAGAACCACACTTGGTTTGTCAATACCAAGCTAAACTCCACTCCAGCTTAATCACTCCAGCTTAATTCCACCAGCTAGCTTATTTGACTGATCTTTGACTTCAGTTGACTTTTCTTATTATTTTTTTTTTGAATTGAACTAGTTTAAACTATCATAAACCCATAATAAGCTATGAAGAGCTTATATGAGCTTATATACACAGAATAGAAGCTTTTTAATCAATACTTAACTTAATTCGAACTTAACAGTAACTTGAAAATTTAGAATTTCATAAACTTGGAAAATCAGTACAATACAGAAGTAAATAAGGACAAATTACTTTGAAACAAACTTGAAATGATAATCCAAACTTAATTTAAAACAGGAAATAAGCAATAAACATAAACTACACTACGAAATTGGTCTAAAACTGTGAAAATTATTTCTTTGTGACTTCATTTCTTTATATAGCACTCCAAAAAGCTTCCTTGATCAATCCTGATCAAGTCCCACCCACTAGATGACCTTGAATCAATCTTGGCCGTTCAATGCAATTTTGGCGGGAAAACTGTCAAGTGGCTTTTAACTTCTTCTGAGCACATGGGGTAGGGTTTGGTGAAGGTTTCTTATTGGAGGAGGGGGGAGGTGGCAGGGATAAGAGGAGGGGGTGGGTGTGTCAGGATAAGGGTGGCGGACAGTGGTGGTTTCTGGTATGGTTTTGGCGGGGTGGTATTTGAAGAAGATGGGTTTGACTAAAGTCAAACCTGGGTGTTAGTTAAAAGAAAGTGGGCCGGGTTAGGTTTTGGTTTTGGGCTTGGTATATATTAGTGAGTGGGCTGGGTTAGGACATTTGGCTGGGTTTAGTGAATTAGGTTTGATCCGTTTTTTTTTTTTTTTTTTTTTTTTTTTTTTAGTTTAGGATAGGATTTAATCACAAGGACCAAATTTGTAATTTTTAGGAAACTTCAAGGACCAAACTTGCCAAGTTTCAAACTTCAGGGACCAATCTTGTATTTTCTGAAAATCATCTCCAAGGGTTATTTATGATATTTCAATATTCTTGAAAGTTGACTTTGATAATTTGAGTAGTATCCCGGTCCAAACTTGTAAATTTCTTTCCCGTCCTCGGCTTTTCACGCTTTTCCAATCTTGTGCTCGGTTTTGTCTGTTTTTGCCTCGTTTTCAATCCTTTTGTACCTGAAACACATAAAAACACAAACCAAGGATATTTGCAGTATTATATGGTCTATTTAGCTGTTTTCAGTATTTTTATGGTCTAAAATGGGTATAAAATGATGAGTATTTACAGACTCATCAATCCCCCACACTAAGCTATTGCTAGTCCCTAGCAATCCGATCATATGAAGTAATGAAAGGATCAAAAGAATACCAAGCATACCCCGTTTTGATTTTTTATACAATGCAAGAATTTTAAACTAGAACAAAATATATAACATGCTTGATTTCCAAAAATGGTTTCATGGAACGGGATTCACACAAAATGGGTGTCTCCAGGGAATTATAATCGTCATCCTCTTTTTTATACTCCCAACTAAGCTTAAACTCAATGCGCAAATGCTTTTGTAAAAATGCTAACACTACTTATACCAATAATCTATGTAAGCCGAAACTTAACTTTTCACTCCAACAATTATCAAGTTTAGGTGACTGTGCTTATTTTCAAAAATTTTGATCACAAAAATCGACGTTAGTTTTGGTTGTTATTTGTTTAAGTCAAATACTAATTAACCGGGAACCTCGAAAATCTAAGGATCGAAAAGGGCCTTTACCATGTAGCGGCTTTCCTCTCGGCACATCCCAAACCAGTTGGTTTTAGGTGACCAGGCTTTTGACACCCCACAGAGAATAGTACCAGAATCAGCGGAATTTCAATTTCAAAGATTTTGGATATTCCCACTAAGCTATTATCAAATACTTAACTAAATAACAACAAACGACCATTTAGAGATTAGAGACTCAAAGGTGAGATCACTCCATGTAACAGCTTTCTTCTCGGCACATCCCAAACCAGTTGGTTTTAGGTGACCAGGCTTTTGACACCTCACAGAGAATAGTACCGGAGCTTTCGGGGTCTTTGAAATCAACAGTCTACTAAATTACCGTTTAACTTTTATACAAAATTGACGAATCCAAGTTCAATTTCTGATCTAAATTTAAAGGAAAGCAAGTTTCCTACTTTTATACAACACATACTTCTTTATTTTCACAATATCAAAACTTATTGCATTTTGCAATATCATTCCATTTTTGCATTTTGCAATATCATTCAATTTTCTTATATTTCTTTTTTCATTTTTTCATTTATATATATATATATATATATATGCTTTCATATATATATATATATATATATATATATATATTTATATATATATATATATATATATGCTTTCTTAAAAATTAAAATAAAAAGTTGAACTCGGGCTCTATATCAAAATTGTATAAAAATTTGTTTTGCATAGCAACATGATTTTAACGTTCAAACGTTTGAAAACAGCACGTATTTAATCAGATTAGTTATCTTCTGGGAGGAAAAGCCATAGATTACTTGTATAAGCTCTAAAGAGAACCAACTACTCTACGCTTAGCATTTTCATTTGCACAAATCGTAAAACCTTAGTCTAAACGTTAAGGAAGCAGCCAGATCAACACTCTGGCAGAGTCGGGATTCCCTTTTGTTCTAACCTAATCAAGACTAAACACTTCTTTTTTATTGCAATTTCTTATCTAAAAACGAAAAAAATTTAAAATTTGGGCCAAAACGGGGGTACTAAGGCACTAGAAGGTACATATGTGACAAAATTCGAGAGAATTCCCCCCCCCCCCACACTTAGAATTGAATATTGCCCTCAATATTCAAAGTACCGGCTATTATGCCGACACTTAGAACGTAAAAAGGTAATACTAATAGCCAAGTGTGTGAAAGAAATCTCTATTTTCACAAACAGGATTAAAAAGATATCCCTAGATAATCGTTAGCAAATGGATAGGATATTGGGCGGCTGGATTGAAAACAGGCGCATCAATTATCACAATCCAAGGGAAACCTGCAAACAAGAGCAAACAACATACAAACAAAGCACAGTAGAGGAATCCCCCCCACACTTAGTGTCAGAAAATAGAAAGAAGTCAGAATCATGGGTTGTCACCCATGAGGTGCTAATGTTTTTGTTTACCGAGTCACTAGCTTGACTCGACCCCGAATTCATTTGTTCTTGGGGAAGCATGTGGAAGAGAAAATCTCCATCGGACTTTCATTTAAAATGTTTGGATAAACATTGAAGTACTTGAAAGTTCCACTCCGATGAGATACATCCTGCTCTAAAGAATGATACATGGAGATGCCGGGGTCAAAAACTTTGTCCTCATTTCCAAAGGAGAGAATGAGAGGACAAGTCACCGGATAGGTGAAGAAGGGTAGAAAAACTCGAACGACATATGTGAAGTCAATATAATGGCTATCCTCAGAAGGAAATGTCACATATGTCGGAGAAATATTGTCTCTATCAATATCGGGATTAAGACTTGAGGTCATCTCATCAAGAGTAGACTTCATAATTTTCATTTTATGAGTCTCATCATTTAAGTTCTTTGATGCAAGAAATGACTCGGGTGGGAGGGTCGGGATTAAATCATCAATAAGCCAATTCTCATGATTGAGAATGCCTCCCCCCGGGTCACACAAAACAGTTTTGTCTAGATCAAAGTAGAAGTGATCATACTCCGGTGGAGATATGATGGGAGTAAGTTCATCGGAGAACTCCTCATGATCAAGATCAAAGGTAAACGAATCATATTCTGGAAGAGAGAAATCAACATGAGAAGTGGTACTGCCACTACTCGTCTCTTCCGTGAAATCAAAACTAAATGATTCGTAAGCAATCGAGAAAAAGTCACTATCCTTAACGGGGATAGGAGATGAGGTTGGATTTTCACAGAATGATTCAATCTTAGAAATGAGCACATTGATATTCAATAAGTTATTACGAAGCAAATCGTCTTTGATTTCCAGAATATCAGTGTCAATTTCTTCATAATTAGGTTCAAAATCCTTTTCTTCCTCTAGGCTGACGAGCTTAGAAGGTAATTCCTCAACATAATCGATGTCCTCACAAGATAAAGAATCATCGTCACTTGAAGTACAATCATCGTCA
Source organism: Artemisia tridentata subsp. tridentata (assembly GCA_021014915.2). Taxonomy (NCBI): domain Eukaryota; kingdom Viridiplantae; phylum Streptophyta; class Magnoliopsida; order Asterales; family Asteraceae; genus Artemisia; species Artemisia tridentata. The sequence goes on along the minus strand of CP139505.1, from coordinate 403,546,198 downwards.
GAATTGGAAAACATCTCAACATGATCATGTGAAATGTCAAGAGGAGGCAAATCACACATATTATCAGAAATACCCTCGGACTCACTTGGGATTGGGACAAGGTTCTCAACACTAGACGGCTCCATTTCCGGAATAGTGCTAAGATGCTCATCCCCCATAATAAGAGAGTCCTCGGAGTCCATCAACTGTAAGATGGGTGTGTTTGCAATAGACTGAGGGAGTTGAGAAATGATATCACTCAAAGGAATAGCACTCTCCTCGTCGTCCTTCACATCAATATAAATGGCTTTTACAAGTTCCATTTGCTCATCTGCTAGCAATTCTGCAATATTCTTGTCTTCCTGCCTTTTCTGGACAGGTGTGATTGCAGCTGATGAATTCTCGCGAACTCCCCACATAGAATCTTCATCATCGTCATCGCAAATGAAAGTTTGACGATATTTGGAACTTAATCTAGCTGTTTGTTCTTCTTCAGCTAGAAGCTCTCCAATAGTTTTCTGATGAGGATCTTCTTGGGTAGGTTTAACAGCCAAATAATTAAGTGTATCCATCATATTTTGAAGTTTTTGGAATACATTTTCAAGAGATTCTTCAAGATGAGATGGCTGAGGTTGAATCATTTGATACTGTGGAGGTTGGTCATGACAAGAATAGTCATAATTGTTACAAGGGACATGCTCATAGACAAGCGGGGTCCTCGTTTGACAATCGGATTCATAATGTGGACCACCACAGTACTCACAACAATACATTTGATGTGACTGATTCGGTGACTCATATGGATATTGGTCATACCCGAAGTTTTGATTACATGGATCTTGTTTATAGACAAACGTATTTCCTGCTTGACAATCAAAACTTGGGTGTGGACCTCCACAATGTTCACAAGAATATGTTTCCATCTCATGGTGTGGGGGCTGGTTGAAAAAGTCGGGTGTTTCATGGTAAGAATCAGGATTTTGGTCATAAACAAACCCGTTTCCTGATTCCACCATGCTACAACCGGGACAATTCCCACCATTATGAGGACCTCCACACCATTCACAAGAATAGTGGTAAGATGAAGACATAAAGATAAAGAATTAAACGGGTAGAGGGATGAGAAGAATATTTTTGGGGTTTTTATAATAAAATATATACAAAATAAAACAATTCAATCAAAACAAGACCGAAGCAAAACACAAGTGAACTTAAACCAATAATCAACAAGCGTACGGTAGCTCTCTAAAAGATAAACGCACAGAGTGGCGGAGGAACAGAGGTGGGCAATGAATGCCTCTTAAAAACCCGTTCCTTTCAGTTCGACAATTTAATGTCAAACTATCCTTAAACCTCCGTTATAGTTTGTTTATCAATCAAAGGTGAGCCGATATTCGCAAGTGATACAAAGGCAAGTTTTAAATCTTTTGTTTGGGAACTTATTATGATAATGCTCCAAGTTGAGGAATATTATTTTGAGATTGCTTTTATCTTTTATTTTAATAAAACGAAAATGTTTTTGGTTTTTTATAAACACTTTAGGAAAAGTGTGTTGATTTTTGTGATATATATATATAAAGAAAAAGAAAAATATTTTTGTATTTTATGGGGTTTATGGAAAACAGGAACCTCACAAGGAAGGATCTCAAGTCACTAATCGCTAAAACTTTTAACAATATTGTCGCAACACAATCTCCCCGGCAGCGACGCCAAAATTTGATCCGTGCTAAAGTATATACTCCCTCCGTCTCAATTTATTTGTCAGGAGAGAGAAAACACAAAGTTTAATAAAAGTGGGGCCACTTTAATTTTCAACCACTAAAATAGAATATTCCTCCACTAGATTCTCTAGTTTTTACTAAATAAGGAAAGTGGACAATTAATTTGAGACATCCATAAAAGGAAATATGGACAAATAAATTGAGACGGAGGGAGTATATAAATAATATCAGACGGATACACGTGAATAAAGACAAACCAACCCTTTAGGAAAAAGGCTAACTTGCAAAAATTCACGTTTGTGATATGTGTGATACCAGGTAAGTGATTACCCGGGTCGTTTCCCAACGAGGTGTGAATGGACAATCGTTTGAAGTTTGAAATTAGAGTGACTGATGGTTGTAATATGGAATTTTGATTTTTTTAATTCTAATAAAAATATGAGAAACAAATTCTCAATGAAAATTAAAATCTAAATGATTATATTTAAAAACGCGTTACGGGAATATAAAAACTGGCTTATAACTAAAATTATGGGAAATCTAATCTTACAAGTGCAAAATTATTTTTCCTAAAACCTAAATAATAAAAGAAAATTTAAAAAAAAAGATTTATATTTTTCTGACTTTTATATTTTTTATTATGAATTAAAAACTATTTAAACTAATTAAAAGGTTTAAAATTAGGAAATGACTTGGGAAAAATCTGAAAAATTCAAGGTAAACCTAAAATATTATTCTGAATCTAGGAAAAATAAAATCAAAAGTTATCTAAACACTAATAAGCTAATGGGCTAATAAGCAGTTTGGGAATAAGCACAAAAATAAGCTAAAAAGCTCTAAAAATTACCAAAGGCTCAGAAATAGTTAAAACAACTTAAGTAAGCATAAAACAACTTAATTTGATCAAATAAGCACAATGAATAAGCTGATAAGCACTTGGGCAGTTTCAAAACTTGTCCAGAAATGACAGTTAAATCACCAACTTGCAGATCAAAATAAGCACTTCTAATAAGCAGATAATTGGAAACTTATGGGGGCAAAATCTCCCTAGCAATACAGGCTACACAAAAATACAAAAAGCCCTAATTTTAACCACCCAATTGAACCCTAATTTCAACCTAGATCAGATGGTGTTAGAACTGAGATTTGTTGCAGACTTGAAGCAGTGAAATGGGGGAAAATTGCAGACTAATTTTAAGCTATTAAACAAGCTCAAAAGTGGAATACCAGATAATATCCTAAAAGCTAGTTATGTAAACTATTTGTAACCCAAAAATCAAGGTCTCAGCTTAACTGGATAAGCCAATAATAAGCTGAGAATAGCAGCAACAAGGCTCAGATCTGCTCAGTATATACTGAGCAGCAGAGCAAGTTTTTGGTCCTAAACTTTTGCAACACTAAATGAAATAATGCCAAACCTTGGAATTGCACTTAACACACTAAAATACACCAAATTGTGCCAAAAAGAAACACCAAATAAGCCTCAACTTAATGGAGGCTTATTAGTGTAGTTTAAGCTTATACAATTTCACCTATAGGTTAAAAAACTCAAAAGCACTAAAATTTACTTAACACTTATCACTAACAGCTTTTCTATCCTATTTAATGCAAGATCAAAACTGATCATATGGTCAATGAACAGTGGTCTCCTGATTTGGCCAGAAATAAGCTTAAACCAAACACCCCTTATAAAAGGGCTGTATTGGATTTTCAAAGAAAACAGGCAATTTTAAGGTAGGATTTGGATGAAATAAGTTTAACTAACTTAATTATATACTAATGAGTAATTATTAACAGGAAATAAGCAATTAATAAGCAGGTTACTAGATTAAGCTATTTTTGGCTTTTTTAAACTTTTTTAAGGCAAATAAAGAACAGGCTATTAAAAACTGATAACACAGATGAAATACACTTATAAACTATTAATAAGCAGAAAACTTATAAAATAAGCTATTAATAAGCTATAGAACAGTAAACTTATGAAACAATGAAAATTGTAAAATTTGCTTACAACTGTTAGGCAATAAAACAGGATAGGACTAGATAAGAACCACACTTGGTTTGTAAATACCAAGCTAAACTCCACTCCAGCTTAATCACTCCAGCTTAATTCCACCAGCTAGCTTATTCGACTGTTCTTTGACTTTAGTTAACTTTTCTTGACTTTTCTTTTTTTTTTTTTGAATTGAACTAGTTTAGACTATCATAAACCCATAATAAGCTATGAAGAGCTTATATGAGCTTATATACACAGAATAGAAGCTTTTTAATCAATACTTAACTTAATTCGAACTTAACAGTAACTTGAAAATTTGGAATTTCATAAACTTGGAAAATCAGTACAATACAGAAGTAAATAAGGACAAATTACTTTGAAAAAAACTTGAAATGATAATCCAAACTTAATTTAAAACAAGAAATAAGCAATAAACATAAACTACACTAGGAAATTGGTCTAAAACTGTGACAGTTATTTCTTTGTGACTTCATTTCTTTATATAGCACTCCAAAAAGCTTCCTTGATCAATCCTGATCAAGTCCCACCCACTAGATGACCTTGAATCAATCTTGGCCGTTCAATGCAATTTTGGCGGGAAAACTGTCAAGTGGCTTTTAACTTCTTCTGAGCACATGGGGTAGGGTTTGGTGAAGGTTTATTATTGGAGGAGGGGGGAGGTTGCAGGGATAAGAGGAGGGGGTGGGTGTGTCAGGATAAGGGTGGTGGACAGTGGTGGTTTCTGGTATGGTTTTGGCGGGGTGGTATTTGAAGAAGATGGGTTTGACTAAAGTCAAACCTGGGTGTTAGTTAAAAGAAAGTGGGCCGGGTTAGGTTTTGGTTTTGGGCTTGGTTTATATTAGTGAGTGGGCTGGGTTAGGACATTTGGCTGGGTTTAGTGAATTAGGTTTGATCCGGGTTTTTTTTGTTTTTAGTTTAGCATAGGATTTAATCACAAGGACCAAATTTGTAATTTTTAGGAAACTTCAAGACCAAACTTGCCAAGTTTCAAACTTCAGGGACCAATCTTGTATTTTCTAAAAATCATCTCCAAGGGTTATTTGTGACATTTCAATATTCTTGAAAGTTGACTTTGATAATTTGAGTAGTATCCCGGTCCAAACTTGTAAATTTCTTTCCCGTCCTCGGCTTTTCACGCTTTTCCAATCTTGTGCTCGGTTTTGTCTGTTTTTGCCTCGTTTTCAATCCTTTTGTACCTGAAACACATAAAAACACAAACCAAGGATATTTGCAGTATAATATGGTCTATTTGGTTGTTTTCAGTATTTTTATGGTCTAAAATGGGTATAAAATGATAAGTATTTACACACTCATCAGTCGTGTAGATATCTAAGTCAAGAAACTGGGCCTTTGGCTAATCTATTATGTAAGAACTAATGTAAATGAAGTCCATGAGCCAAAGCCCACACAAAGCCCACCTAAAGCCTTTTAGGGTGTGGCATTTGTAGCTATAAAAGGACACACTCTCACCTCATTTAGTGTGTGCCTTAGTGTGTGTCTCAAGGAGTGCCTCAATAGTAGTACAGGTGAGAGTGTGTAGTGTGTGTTTTATATATTTTGTTCTCTCATTGTTTTAGTAATAACATTCGGCCAATATATTTCCACACGCCACATCTCCTTCTCATCTATATTTCTTATATTGTTCTTGTTGAGTGTCACGCATAACTAGTATAGTTTAGTGTGTATGATATAGGTAGATTCATAGATTTACAGATACAATGTGAGAAAAAAGTGAATTAGAGAGAGAGGTATGTGTTTTTCTGGTTGTGTTTGTGATTGATTAGTGTGTTTGGGCTTTATTAATATTATTTTTTTCACTAAAACATTTGAAAAAGACAAGTATAGCCTCAAAGTTGACGGTCAATGTAAGTCAAACTAATAGTGTTTAGAAAAATTTGGACCAAACCTGAAACTAGTGTTTCAATTTTGAAATGAATCCGAGACTTTTTGAAAAATTGGCCAGAAAATGAAATACCCAGTAAAATACAAGGACCAAAAAATGTACTTAACTCTTTAAATTATGATTCTGATGACTAGTTCATTTGGTTAGAGGTGGAGCTAATAGGGGTAACCAGTATGTGCTAAATCACCTCTAATCAGTCAACTTTATTCATTAGTTATTCGATCAAATAGCTAAGTTTTTAATAATTTATGCAACCAACCCCCCTTAAGCATATTAGATATGTTAATTAAAGTTCAAAAATGAACAACTTAAATAATTAAATACAATACTAAAATGAAATTCCCTATAAAAAAATGTGTGTTCTTTAGTTTAATTTGTTTTTAATCATTATGATGTCAGGTTGAATCACGGTTTAAATAACAAAAATAATAGATGCATCATTAAGCGATATTTTCCCTGTAATTATACGTTGAGGCCTCCTTTAACTAAAAATTCTAGCTCCGCCCGGTGTTGGGTATTTGTTTCTTGCAATAACCATACTCAATGTATGTAAGAATATTGTATGATTTTAGATACATAAATGGTGTTTTGAAGTTGTTGGTGATTACGAAAAAACCAAAAAACCACATTTGCACCCACAAGGCAAAATATACTTATTTATTTCTAACAATTAATTCGCTGCTTATTTTTACATTATAATTAATTAAGAGGTTTGACATTTGAATCGTGTAAGAGTGCCAGGTATGCATCTGCATGTCAAAATTGTTGTTACATTAGTTTTTTGCCAGCTTTTTACTAGACGAGTATTTGTGCGTTGCGATGGAGGGTTTTCGCATAACTAAATTTTCCGGAGAGCAAATATTTACGCTCTCAAGCACTAAATAATTTGATCGCCTTTAAATGATCATTTATAGAATTAACAGAATATAGCATAGCACCACGCAAACATGTAAGGAATTTAGAAGGGAACGAAGGGTTTGTGGCCTCCCTAAATTTTTTGACCCTATTTACATTTTATACCCTTTTATATATGGTTTTAGTCATTTTTAATACAAAAATTTCAGCATAGTGTATATCAGCTCCCCCTAAAATAAATAATTTTCAAGTTGGCTCCTCCACCAACAACGTTCAAGTTCCGTCCTTGCACGCAAAGCGACGAGAACCAGATAATTTAAAACGGTTTTTTATTTTCTTGAGTTTGGTACTGATAGATGACGCTTTTCGGTGATTGTCAACATTTTCGGCGGTGATGTAAAAGATTGGAAAAATTGAATATGTATGAGATATGAAAAATATAATTTTCACAGATCTAGAGAGAAAAGTATTAGCTTTTCATTTTACCGTTGCACTTGATATATGGTTTTTTTTAAAATACTATACGGAGCATCATAAGTAAGTTGACGTAAGATTATGTTAGCACAAATTTATAAATCTGAAAAGTTGTATGACTTTAATGATGAGTAATTCAATGACCAAATTTATAACATAGGATTACAAATTTACAAATTTATAAATTATAAGATAACGAACTTATGAGTAATTTAATGAACTTGATTATGAAATTGACTCGTGATTAATTTGATAGTTATAAAAGTTATAAAATTGAATACTCAATCAATACTTGGGGGGTGCTTGGTTGGAGGTATTATAGGGTGGGAAATGGAAATGATAATGAATAAGCATGGTTGGTTAAGTATAATGGAATGCTTCATTACCCACTAATAAGTAATCAATCATTTCCTGAAATGGTCCCTGTGGTTTGCCCAGATTGCAGGTTTAGTCCCTGTAGTTTCGAAAGTGCAGGCGGCCTCCCTGTGGGGAAACCTTGGTTCCGTTTTGGTCCCTGGCCGTTGCAGAAATGGTCCCTATGGTTTGCTCATAATTGCACGTTTAGTCCCTGGCCAGGGACCAAAACGGAACGGCCAGGGACCAAAACGGAACCAAGGTTTCCCCACAGGGAGGCCGCCTGCACTTTCGAAACCACAGGGACTAAACCTGCAATCTGGGCAAACCACATGGACCATTTCTGCATTTTACTCGGGAATGAATTTGAATCATGAGAATATCATTTGTCATTGCATTGTATTATCATTTCCTTACCTTTTGCCATTCCTTAATCTGAACCAACCATACTACTACAAAAAAATGTCTTTATAATAAGAGTAAACTACATTTTTGGTCCTCGTGGTTTACCGGGTATAACGGTTTTGGTCCAATAGTTTCAAACGTGTCGGGTTTCGTCCATTTTCGCTGACCCGTAACGGGTTTGGTCCAAATTTATGTTGACTGTTAGTTAGACTAGTTAAAAAACCGTGAAATGACTAAAATACCCTCGGATGATGATGTCCAATGACTAAAAAGCCCTTTTCTTTATTATTATTCTTATTATTATTATTATTATTATTATTATTATTATTATTATTATTATTATTATTATTATTATTATTATTATTATTATTATTATATATCAAAAACATATAAAAGATAATCAGATCATTTCCCAAACACCAAATCCACCACCACCAAATCCCATCTCCATCGCCATCGCCACCCTCTCTCACTTGTTCTTCTCCCACCTCCGGCCAAAAACTACCGGCCACCACCAAACCCAGAAAGCCTTCTACAAAAATCGAATTCTTTTTTGATTTCTTGACTATAAACAATCGAATTTTTTTTTGATTTCTTGACTACAAACAATCGAATTTTCTTTTGATATCTTGACTCCATTTGAATTCTTTTTTGATTTAACTTCATCCAACGAATGAAATTGTAGAAGTGGTTTTTTGAATTCTTTTTCGAGCCATTATGGGAGATGAAGATGAAGTGTTTAGGAAATGAAAATCGGTGTTGGTAAGTGTTTAGGAAATGAGTTGATTATATTTTTTTTTGTTGTTTCGTTAAGGGTTTGAGATGTGGGCCGATTGGTTTGAAGTGAGTTGAGTGAGTTGAGTCGAGCCGTGTTGTTAGATTTGGTCTTGTTTTGGATCTTGACTCCACAAGTATAATGGTTTTGGCCGTGTTGTTAGATTTCGTTAAGGGTTTGAGATCTTGACTCCACAAGTATAATGGTTTTGGATCTTGTTTTGATTGGTGTTGTTAGATTTGGTCTGATTGGTTTGAAGTGAGTTGAGTCGAGCCGTGTAAACTCAAGCCGAGACATTTTGGTCTCGGCGAGGTGAGTGTCAAACTTAGCTTGTGAATATTTTTGGATTTGGTATGACATTCGAGCCATAGGTTAGAGTGGATTTAGTGGTTGTTGTGGATGTTGAAGTGGATGTTGAAGATGATGAATTTGGTTGTATATGTTAACTGGTTTCAGATTTCATGCTTATTTCCGTGGTTTATAGTTTTGAATCAGTTGAGTTTTGTTTTATTTCGTGGGTTAGAGTATCGGGTCGTGGTTGTAACTTGATTAAATAAATGTGGTGATGGGTCAGTTTTGTTATTGAATAAGAGCTGGTGGTTGTGGTATTGGATTTTGTGAGGGAAGAGATGTGGGACTGAGAATGATGGTGGTGGTGGTGGTGGTTAGGAAGATGGTGATGAGGAGGATGAGTGTTGTGATGGTTATGATGATGGTTGTGGTGGTTGTTGGTGATGGGGTTTGCATTTTAATCATGGGTTAGTGATAAAGTTTGAATCTTGATGTGGGTTTTAAAAATCTTGATTTGTCAGTGGTTGTTATGGTGGTTGGTTATGGTGATGATGGTGGTTGAGATGGGTTTTGTAACATCAGTGTATACTCAAGAAAATAATACACAGGGGAGTGAGTGATTGAGTGAAATGACCAAAATGCCCCCAGATTTAACGGTCAAAGTTAGTCTAACTAACAGTCAACATAAATTTGGACCATACCCGTTACGGGTCAGCGAAAATGGACGAAACCCGACACGTTTGAAACTATTGGACCAAAACCGTTATACCCGGTAAACCACGAGGACCAAAAATGTAGTTTACTCTTATAATAATGTAAGATAACACACATCTTAAAAACTATTCTCCCTCCTTGTAACATGTAATAAGTTATCTTTGGTCCTTGAAAAATGCATTTTGATTCAAAAGTTTGAAAAATAAAATAAAGCTAGTTTTGGTCGTGGCACGGTTGTTATGACACGAGTGGCAGTGTCATTGACGACATCACAGGCATCAATGTATACCTATAACAAGTCATATGACGCTCAACGCCTTATCACTCTAATAGTTATCATCCGTATAAGGGTTAATATACAAATATGTTACTAAACTTTTCAAAAATATTCGCCTAAGTTATCGAGCTTTCATTTTGTTCATATGAGTGACTTAATCGTACATTTTTTATACGTTATGTAACATAAATGTCATGTTTTTACATGTTTAGTGTTATTTATGAATAATTTTTATAAGTTTAGTGACCTCCAATGTCATGTTTTATATGTTCAGTAACCTAAGTGAACAAAATAAAAGTTCAGTAACTTATGCGAACATTTTTGAAAAGTTTGATAACAGATTTGTATATTAACCCATTCAAGATTTATACTTTTAGGAAACGTAGCACATTATCAAAAATTGTCGACATATAAAAAAATATATATGTCCGATTAATAAGTGTACAGAACGAAAAATCTGCCAAAAAGTTTTCAAGTAAAAAACTCATACACTTTGCACTAGTGATGTTAACGCTCAAAGTATATGCATGTGTATACACTCTGACTCGAGTATATCCGGCCCTGAATACACCCACATTATTAATAACGCAAAATGTTAACTAAGGCTGGAGGGAGTGGGCTCGGTAAACTCTCGGTGAAGCTCGGTAAAGCTCGGTAACACCGCCGCAAGGGGGGCGGTGAAAATCGGTGAAGGAGAGATTCGGTGAGTTTTACCGAGTGAGAAAGAGGAAGGGATGTTGCTTGTGGGGCCCATCAACGGTCAAAAATTTAAATATTTGACCGTTGGCCAGCTTTTGTAAAAAAAAAAAAAAAAAAAATCCCTTTCTTTTTTAACTATAAATAACATACCATTTCACATAATCTTCTTCCCAAATCAACTATTTCACATACATACATACATACAATTTTCAAAAAAAACTACATACCCAAATCAACTATGGATCCAAGGAGAGCCAAAAAAACCGCTAACCCCAAACAAACCCGGTCCCAACCTAGTCGATCGGTTTATCCGCAACCACAAAATCTTCTTCCAAATCAACTTTCTCAACCATCTCCAAATCAATTCTAATCTCAAGCATCCCCAAATCAATTTTCTCAACCATCCCCAAATCAATTTTCTCAACCATCCCCAAATCAATATTATGTGCCACAACCCGCGTCTCCACATCCAATGTATAATATGGGCAATCCTCCAATGAATCCACAATTCTACAACATGTCAAGGTCGATGGATTTGGACCAACTTGATATGTTTAACAATCGTGAAGATGTTGAGGTCGTACCCGAGACACAAGAACCAAACTCGTGTGGTATACTTTCTTGACTTTTTTTTTTTCATAATTTTAATTCGGTTTTTTTTTTTTTTTTTTTTTTTTTTTTTTTTTGGTATAAATTGTTACTTTTTTATAATTTGTTACAATTTATACTTTCTTAGAAATGGAAGACGAAGACGACGATGAAGAAGTTCAAAAAGTGGATGAAAGGGGCAAAAAACCGGCTAGTAAAAAAAAGCCGCGTGAAAATTGGACGCAAGAGCAAGAGGTTGCATTGGCGAAAGCATGGATTCAAGTATCCGAATGAAAAAAATTCAGTAATGATCAAAAGAACGAAGGTTTTTGGAAACGGATTTTAGAGCATTACACGTCAACTCTTGGATCAACTTCACGGACATTTCATGGCTTGAATACAAAGTGGAAGGCAATGAACTGGGCCATGGGACTTTTTAACAGCTTATACCAACAAGCGGTAACTTTTTATTTTATTTTAAATGTCTCGTTTTTTTTTTTTTTTTTTTTTTTTTTTTTTTTTTTTTTTACTAGTTCGGTATTTTTATTTTAAAACATCTCAATTATTTTTTACATGAAGGTTCGTGCTAAGTCTAGCGGGTGTAACGACTTGGATGTGATGAAGGTTGCATTGGCCGATTACCGAACAAAAAAAAAAAAAAAAAAAAAAAAAAAATCGGTCATGTTGCTTCGTGGGATGTTCTGAAAGGGCATGACAAGTGGCTCGAGCAAGATTGTTTTCAACAAGTTGGAGGGTCGAGCAACTCTAGCAAAAGAAAGTCGGGAGAGTATGAATCCGCAAGCAACGAAAATATCTTACCCGACATGAATGAAGACCCCATCCCTTCGTGGGATTCAAGGAAGTCAAAGAAAAAGCAAGGCGCATCCACCACTTCGATCTCAAGTGCCGCGGAAGACATTAGCTCGTACGCAAAAAGTAAGCAACAATATTTGGACGAGAAACGCGAGAAGAACAAGTTGGCGGCGGATTTGTTGGCGACGCAACTCGACGGGGCAAAGTTCAAGAATCGACAGCGCGAGATGAAGTTTTTTTACGAGCCCCATGATCACATTACCAACGAAGAGCACTTGCAAGCCGTTCTTAACGACAAGCGGGAAATTGGGAGGAAGAACGGATGGAAAATTTATTTTTAGATTGTCGGTTTAATGTTTTATGTTTTTATTATGTGGACTTTTATTTTAATGTAATGTTCTATGTTTTATGTTTTTATTTATGTGGACTTTTATTAATGTAATGCATTAAGTATTATTTAACAATACAATAAACGCATTCTGGTTCAGGTATATATATATCAACGATTGGTTTCAAATGGATGGCAACATAAACAATTTAACGAAAACTGCAACGATGTAGCATTGGGAGTACGTCAATTATTCCGCATTGTTGCACATGTTTATATAATATCAAGTAGGACGAAATGTCTTTTAAAAATGCCCTTCTAAGAATTGCTTATAAGACATCTGGTATGGTAGAAATATTAATTTCCCATGTTTAACTTAAATCAAGGTATAATAGGATGTAAAACCGAGATCTTTCAACCCCAATTCTCACATAATCTTGCCCACTACATTCAGCACCATAACCATCAAACTTAAAAATTCATAATTTATTTTTCAACATTTAGCTAAATTGGGATCTTTCAAAGGCAATTTTCAGCTAATCTTGCTCACTAAAGTCAGTACCATAACCATCTTCAATATTTCCATGATCTGAGCTACTTCTATGAGACGAATACTGCAACTGTGTAGCCACATTTGTTGTTGGTTGGTTTGTTAATGACCATATCAAACGCAGGCTTTTCATTCTTTTGTGTTTGGATTTGAAATAACACTGTCTCAACCTTTTGGTACTTTCGACAAGTTCTGTATCAGGGTTTTCTTCTACCCGCCTCTTTTCTTCTTCTAGCCTTGTAATGATTTCTTGGGTGTTCCCATCAACTTTTGCACCTCCATTCTCAGCCTATTATGCAACATAACTTTGTGAGTAACATAAAAACAAAATGTTAACTTCAATTTAATTCTGACCTGGATAGTGCTAATTAATAGTTGCATACTCTTCAGCTTACGATAGGGCCAACACTGAATACCCAGTTCTCGACAGTGCTTTGAACATAGTTAAACCAACATTGAACTCTTTTGCAGCTTTTGCTATTGGCATGTAGTAGTATTCTACGATCATTTCTCTAGTGAATTCCATGACTTTGGAATATCAATAACAGCTGGATGAGTTGGGAAAGATGGTATAATATGACTTTTAAATGCCTTGGTAATCCACTGAGATTCCATGAAGTTTAACAGGTTTTGTAACTTCTATTTATGCATAAACACTATTTATTATATATTAAAAAGGAATTTTGTAACTGAATTTATTCAGTTAAGTGACCCTTCATGTATGACAGTTGTCTAGCAGTTATATTTTTTGTTGATCCATCTGTCTAAGCAATATGAAAATTTAAGTAAGTGGGTAAATTTCATTATAGTAATACACCTGAGAACTAATATCTACACAACCTATTGATTTGGTGGTCTGCTTTGGATTTTTGTTCCTTGAATTAACAACATGTTGTCATCCTGTATATATGTTCAATAACTATCCAAGAAGTTGTTGCCTGGTTGATTGATATAAAATGATGTCAGTATTTCTGTTATTGTGGCAGATACATTTTCACATCAATGTGTCATGAGCAGCAAATACTAAACAGATCAGAGCGGAAGTTTCGTTATACAATACATATGGAGGGCTGGGTACACAACATGGTAAGGTTTTAAATAGGTTGGTTTGTATTTGAAAGGGTTGGGTAAGAGCATGAAACTATTAATTAAAAAACCACATTTACAAAATTATAGAGAATTGAATTTCATTCCTTATAAATTATAAAAATAGTATACATAACTCATATTTTGGGTTATTGAATCTGAAAAAGAGTACAATCTTATACATTATACATAACATATTCTTTAAACCATATGGAGACAATCTTTAATACAGAACATTTGCCCATTAAACTTAAGAAAAAAATACAGTAAAATCCCTTTTTGCATGCATTTGATCAGGTGCAGCAAATGTCCCAACCACAATAGATCCACTTCAATGTACCTGAAATCAATATTAACACAAAAGAAACACCCGTTCCATGTTGGGTAGGTGCAATAAATCATCAAACATAAACAAAAATAAAATATAATGCTATGAATCAGTTGCTGGTGTTGTATCTTTCAAACAAAAATAACAAAGAATCCCCAATACAGTTTTAATCCAACATATTATTCATGTCCTAAGTGTTTATTTTAAAAAGGCTTTTTGGTATGCAGCCTGTTGAAACTCATTCTGAATCTGCTACCACAAACCTGACAATAAAATATAGAAAGGAAACCATGTTAATACGTGGACAAATGTAAAATAATTAGTGAACAAAGGGTGTGCACAATTTATGCTCACCGTTTTGTCTTCTTCTTGGCAGTTAGGGCGTTGGCTTCTCCTTGGACATCATCAGCAAGAATTAGCTCATTTTCGGCATCCGAATCTTCAATCTCCATCCTGCAAACAATGGAAACATGGTTGTCATGTTCACTTTACCGCTGTTTTGCATTTTTTTTGGTAGGCAAATATTATTTGCTTTGCTTACCTCTTTTTTTTCTTATCCTCCATAGGCTTGGCCGGTGTAGCAACTGATGGGTCTTTGGGCTGTGGTTTGGATGATAACCCTGCAGTGACAACTCTATCATCAACGATGCTTGAGCTTGCGCTTTCCACTGTCGGTTGACGCGGGTCTACCGTCCAACAGGTAAAACTCTCAAAGCTTCCATACTCATAGTAGGTATGAGATTTGATTTCAAAAATGTGTGTTGTGCCGATGAGGTTGGCTATAGCAGATGGTAAGTTTGCGTAGTCTTCCAAACTCTGTAGGGTAAGGCGTGAGTAATGGAGGTTGGTAATGGAGAGGGAATTTATAAATATACCTCATCCTCCTCTTCCAATATTGCTGCAGCTGGGAACTTCACCAATTTGGTTGCGGGCTCATCAAAAAGAACTACCACAGTCTGTTCAGTATCGTCCGATATACCAAGCTCAAGGCGATACCTGGAAAGGACATGTTGCAAACGGTATGTATCTATGTGAGTCATCTTATTTATTGAATACAAATGCAAACACTATTAGTGATAAACACAACATTACCTTATTACTGGGTATTCAATTGGCTTGTCACACGCATCACACCAGAACCGCCCATCCTTTCTAGTAGCACCTTTTTTGCATTTTTCACCTCTACATAATGGAAAATTCCATCCCTTCCTAGTCCGCACATTTTCAATCCGGGCCTTACAAATGAAAGTTGCCGACTGTGTAGAAATAAGGTATATCAATATTATGCAGGGGAATGAGTCTAGAGACATGGCGGATGAAAAAGAATACGTACATCATTTTTTCGATTGCGGGCCCATATGAAGAGATTCTCGATCGTCCCTTCCCTTGGTTCAGAGTTATCTACACGCGATGCTGCGCTTGAAGATACCACACTTCTAACAAACAGGTAAACGATTTTGGTAAACTTGTGGATTGTAGGAACTTTTCAATAATAAACATTAAATTCATACATCGTCACACCTGGTATCTAATTTCAACTCTTTGATTGCAGGGATCTCAACATCATCCAGTATCATGGTGGATGAACTACTGGATAAATATAGCTTATCTGGAAGGTAACATTAAAACTTAAATTAGCATGTGAAAGTTGCCTAACATGAATAAGCTAGATAGTCCATGGCCACTCATTGTTATAATGTTCTGCAGATGTGGAGGTCACCACAACAGGAAACAGGCCTAAATATTTTGCTTTCTTCTCAATCAATATATCACCAAGGCCTCCCCATAGAGTCACCCGTATTGATTGGCCCCTTGATGCACAACACACAAAATTACAATAAACGGTAAGTTCCTTAATAGCTATTGGCAAAGAAGGCATCAATTTTACAACATCAATTATAAAACATAAATATAACAACCTATGATTGGCCAGGTAGAAATCAAGGTTTTTGGAGCCAGTTTTCGTGTAGTTCATCCTCCCAACATTCGTTGCATAGCCTGCAACATCTTAAAGGTAACATATTTTATAACAGGTTAGCAACACTATTTAAGGACAAAAAATTAATTAACGTACATAACCAAATAGAAAATTACCAATGAGATACTTGTTGTTTGTAGGTACAATGTGATCAAAATCCACCAGTTGGAAAGGATACTTGATAAATCTTTCTCGCTTGACCACAACTTTCCTTATCGTCGTTCCTCCATCAAACTCAAGCATAAAGGTATCGTCCTTCCTAATACGAAAGTCTTCCTTGTTATGCATGACCACAAAATTTTTAACCGAGTACACACTCCCCTTTTTTAACCTCAAAAAATTCTGAGCCACCGTTCCTTTGGCAGTACAATGGATTACATGACCCTGCCAAAAAAAGGCGTTAAAAACGGCTATAGATTCTTAATTATTTTTTCCTGTATTGGTATTACACAGATTTTTGTGAAAGAAAGATGAATATACCTTAGCATCAGACACCAAAAAATCAGTGCTCAAGTAGCGCCCGGTAACAACATTTACATCCCACATCCTGCACAGCATCACCACAATCGTACCAGTGACGTCCAACTGGAGATCGTCCATGAACAATTCAGAGCTCACGCTTCCAACTTCTGCAGCCATGATGATATACTGAACGGGCCGTTTTAATTTTACTACTGGACTCACATACAATTTCTGGACAGGCAATGGGCTTGACGCCTCATTTATGCAGCCTACATTTAACATAGTTGTAATTGCAGCTTGATTTGTATTATTTGAGGTTACAAAACAGGAGACCTTTTGCGTTCCGTAACACCCTATTTGATGTGGTTGCATTCAAGAATGTATTTGTTATACGTAATAGTTGATATAGTTTACATGTAACTTAAACTATGTTGTACCGTACATACCTTTGTGCACATCCACTATTCCACATTAAATTAAGCACTTGAATCTTTATATAGTATAGAAGTGCATATGTAACAAACTAGTAAAATAAAATTTTAAACTTTGACAAGACAACATATGAGTTGTACATTCACCACATGATCCTCTTCATGTTAACTTCTAGGGACAATTCTGAGACTGTCCCAGTCGCTCGAAGTGTTGGGCTTTTGAGGACTCACTTTAGTGACTTTCTTGAAATAGCCTGAGCGACTTGCGACTTAATATGAAGGTGACATGTGGCACCCCAAAAAGTCGCGCCGAATCATTAAAGTGGTACTTGTGTCATAGCCTACTATGTGTACTTTCTAAGCGATTTTTTTACAGCGACTTTTCATACCTTAAGCGACCTTCTATTTTGTCTTTTTCCACCAAAAAAGTCAAACTTTTAAAAATTTTATTTTATTCTTTTTGCTCCTTCCCGATGTTGAGCAACCTAAGCGACTCGCGGCTTGATACTTTGAGCGACTTTTTTTACTTTTTACCTTTTTGTACTTTTCACCTTTTTGTATTATTTTTTAAATACTTTTTAAAATACATTATAAACACTTTTTTATTTCAAATTCTTGAGCGACGTAATAAAAGATTTGGGCGACTATATTTTCTTTAAGCGACTTGTTTTTAAAAACACCCCCACATTAACCCTTAACACACACATGATCAAATTTTCTCAAAACACATATAATGAGTCTATTTCCTCTTCACTTACTTTTACACCTACTCTAAATCAAACCCAAAATTAAAATCAAAATTTAAACTCTAACCCCTAAATTATGTATTCCAATTTCAATAAAGGGTCAATCTACTCAAACCCTAGACGCAGCCATTATTAATTAGTGAAGACCAAATGGAAAATCTAAGTAGATACTTTGATGCAAAGATAACTGTTCGTTCCAAGTATCTGGTTAATGTACCTTGGCCCATTTTTGGTAATATCATTTCAAGGATGGTGTATGTTCTTGTGCCGATTTTTGATGATATCACTTTGAAGTTTATACAATGGCCGTAAGTATTTTGTTATAGTTTCTTGCTCTGATATGTTGGGAATATCATACTTTTAGTGTGTTTCGGACCAAGAACGCTCCTAGTTAGGAGTGTTCGGGATTGCTTATTTTTTGCTTTGCTTATCTGTTTATTTTTCAAGCGTTTAAAAGTAGCTAATAAGTACTTACTATCTAGTAGGAAAACTAAGGTTGCATTTAGTTGAGAGAGAGAGAGAGAGAGAGAGAGAGAGAGAGAGAGAGAGAGAGAGAGAGAGAGAGAGAGAGAGGAGGGGGCTCTAGAAAGTGTTAGGAAGTTAGAAAACGTGATTAGATGCTAATCTGAAGAAAAGTGAAAGTGAAAGAAGAAATATAAAAAAATGCTATGAGAAAATGTAGAAGAGTACAAATTCACTTTTCTAAGGTATAACTACAAATTAGAAAGGTCACTTTTCTGTTTTCTCGAAAGCATTTCTAAAAAATACACCGTTAAACACGTTTTCTTTTATTTTAGCTTTTTTTGAAAAATGTTCCGGAAAAGGACATTAATTTTCTACAGCTAAACGCAGCCTAAGGAATCCTGAATACCCCCTTAGAGATGACAACGGGGCGGGTTAGGGATGGCAACAAGAAAGGTATAACTATAAATTAGAAAGGTCACTTTTCTGTTTTCCAGAAAGCATTTATAAAAATAAAAAAATAATAAAATAAAATAAAATAAAATAAAATAAATAAATAAAAAATAACATGTACTGGGCCAGGTTAGGAATGGCAACGGGGCGGAACGACCATCCCCATCCCCAAACCTGATTACCAAAGTTCACCCCAGTACCCATCGGGGATCTAATCGGGGTGCCCCGTCGAGGAGAGATGCTCCCCCAAACCCGCCCCGTATTAATCGGGGATCTTATCGAGCCGTCTGCCAAGTGGTTGTCTGGTTTAATAACACTACATTTACAATCGATGAAGACTAATATCCAAAAACACTTTCAACATAACTAAACATTGATCTCAACTCTCGTGGTAATTGAGTATATATAAAAAAGGGGTCCAAGTTGTAACCAAATTTTGATATGCAACACAACTAAAAAGTGGTTTACATAACGTGAAAGAAGATATTAATTCTACACGATTTTACTATTTAAACTTTAGACTCCTAAAAACATAAACTCAAGGTTCGATGGCTGTCTTATAATATTATGCGGTCAAAGAAAATTAGCTATGAATATTTACTTAACTACAGAGCGGGACCATAACCAAACCACTTTAAACCTCATCCCAATTTTCACATCAAGCCGTGCGTTTCATTAACCGTGATTTTAAAAACAAAAAGATTGAGAGTCAATAGTAAGTCTTGAAACTCTTTTCAACCTCGATATCAAAATTACTGACTTTCACTATTTTAACTTCAATGATCCCCTCCTCCCCTCAGGCTAGGGCTGCAGCAAAATACATAAATCACCAAAAATAAAAATTAACATACATACACTTCACTCATGCATTGACCAAAAATATTAGTTTGCATACCTTTCCATCATAAGCCTCAACGGCTATCTCCATCGCAGTTAGATCTATCATCTCTACAGAACCAATCCCAAGTTTTTTATCTATGATACTGGCATATTTTACTTCGCCATATAACTCAAAGGTGCTACGCAATCCAAAATCCGTCACAAAATCCGGCAGGATCTTTACAAGTATCTCGAAACGGTCACATATTGGTGGACCCATAGAACCAACATGTGTTCAAATTTATAAAACTTAGGCGTTGACGTTCATGTATTTGGTATAAACAATTTTTTGCAATTAGAATAGTTATAGATACCTTCAAGATGAATTAACGCATCGTAATCACATTATTTTCTAATTTGCGGTATTCATTGTACTTGAACAATTCGCTAAATCAAAATTAGAAATTAAGTAGAAAATAATGCGCATTACGATGCGTTAATTCATCTTGAAGGTATGTATAACTATTCTAATTGGAAAATTTTGTTTATACCAAATACATGAACGTCAACGCCTAAGTTTTATAAATTTGAACAGATGTTGGTTCTATGGGTCCATCAATATGTGACCGTTTCGAGATACTTGTAAAGAACCTGCCGGATTTGTGACGGATTTTGGATTGCGTAGCACCTATGAGCTATATGGCGAAGTAAAAAAATGCGAGTATCATAGATAAAAAACTTGGGATTGGGTGGGGGACGCGTTCAATGGACCAGCATAAATGCCGCGTTCGTGTTTAAGACCAACATGTGGGTCAAGCATCCATTACGATTGGTGTAAATAGTGTGGTGGTTTGTTTCACCAAATGCGATGATCACTTTTATTGTGTGTGTGTGAGTGTATTGTTATCATTATGTTGTATGTTTGTATGGTAGGTTTGGCAGCCACCATCATGAGATGAGTGGTAGGTTTGGCAGTCACCAATGACACCATCAACGGCGGCGCCGGCGTCACCAATGACAGCTTCTCGAGCTCTTTCACCGGAGCGTTGACCGGCGGAGGTGCAGTGGTTCGACCACCGTCACCAGACATTTATGTTTGTTTTTTGGGTTTTTATTTTGGAGAGAGAAAGAAAGGGTTTATGTGTGTGTGTGTTTTTGGAGGTGTAAATAGTGTGTGTGAAAATGGTGAGAGTGGTGAGTGTGTTTATATAGAGGGGGAGGTAGATGAAGGGTAGAAACGGTAAACAAGGGTCAAAATTGGCTTTTTACACAAGGAAGCGTGGGTTTTTGAATTTTTATGGCCTTTTTACCCTATTTTTTGTCTCTATAGACGGTACAAGATATTTTTTCCACCTATTTTGTTTTTTTTTTATTTTTTTTTATTTTTATTTCATACTTTTGTGATTTATATTTTTATGGAATTTTAATTTCAAATTTAGAATCCTTTCATGACAAGAGATTGTGATGGTTAGCACGGTTTTAAATCGGGTTTTCAAATGGTTCTTGTTTTAATTTGGTTTTCCCCGATCCAACCGGTTTAACCGGTCAATACTCATCTATATTGTCTGGTTCAACTGATCGAACGAGCCAGTTCGATCTGCATTTTAAAACACTAATGGTTTAGAAGTGGTGTGTTTTGTTAAGTGTGATGAGTGTGTGATATAAATATAAGTTGGTACTGTCAGTTTAAAATAAGCTGTTGTTTTTAGATTGTGTGCAGTCATTAACTTTATTAATTTTAAAGTTTATTTTTACATCAGCATTATATTATATTCTTCTACCCACTCATCATTTATATCCTTAATAATCAATCAATCAAACACTTATTACTATAAAACTGTAAGACTACTCCCGCGGAGGGAGTGAGGGAATCGTGAGATGCATTTCTCATGCATAACACCACTGGGTCAAGCATCACTAACACGTGACGGAGCAACAAAATAGAGACGAACGGTGGGGTGCTCACAAATAGGAAGATGTGCAAGTTGGCCCCCTTTAAATGTTTTTATTATTAATTATTTGATATGTGAGTGTGTGTGGGTTATTTAGTGAGATATGTTGGTATAAAAGTAGGTATCTTAATGAAAGATAAGTGAGTGGTGACAACTGAGTGTAAAAAGTGAAAGTAAGTTAAGGTGAAAGGTGAAGTAGTGTGACCATTACATGTGTTATAACACATTGTTGACGCGTGAGGAGGGGCCTCATTACATGTGTTATAATGTTTTTGTTCGATTATTTAACTTGGTGTAAACTTGATTTTATTTTATTTCTTCCCTTGAACGCATTAGCGTTTTTTGAGGAAAGTGAATTAGCTAGGCTTGAATCATTAGGCCAAAGATTTGGTATGGTTTATGATATGTTAGAGATAGAACTAGTTTCACATTAAAACCGAACTGCTAGCCTTTTGATGTATGCTTTATATAAGAATTTAACTAGGCAGCATGTAATGTTATTCTTATCTAAAATCAATTCCGGGTAGAGAGCATAAAGTTTTTGTCATTGGCATACGCGGATAACTTGTTAGTTGTTTTAATATGTGTTGATTGTTGTTTAGTTAACAACATCATGTTCGAATATACAACAATAATATCTAATTATGTCATAATGAAATAAGAGGAATGTGAGATATAGACACTCACACTTCATATCCAATGGTATTAGCACATGTACATCTCTAATTTGTATCCAAGTGGGATTTAAAAAAAAAAAAAAAAAAAAAAAAAAAAAAAAAAAAAAAAAAAAGAAGCCCTTATACCTTATTTAACTCGAATGTTAAAGTGCTACTACAATATACAATCATATCAAAAGGCATCACCTTTAACGAGAGATTGAAAAGTGATAAGTATATACCAAGATTGTGTAACTCAGTCTTTTTTTTATTTAAAGGCATCACTAATGATTCTGTAACTGAGACCTTTTTTTATTGCATTATCCAATATCCACCATTCACTCATGTTCCTATCACAAATTTCCAGTTTATGAACCGGTTTACGAACCGAACCGGAAGAAAAAGCCGAAACCAGTTAAGCGATAATCGGTTTTTTGATAACCGGTTAAAGAAGAACCGAACCGGCCGGGTGAGAACCGGTTATAACTTTTTTTGCTTCACCGGTTTGAAAACCGATTAAAACCGAACCGGGTGGAAAAACCAGTTTATGTAACCGGTTGTAACCGAACCGAGTTGGTACCTGCTTGTGTTGTCGCTGTCTCATCTACATTAACTCATTTCTATCTTATCATCTACAGTGATACTTACAACCTTTTATGATAGTCCTATAGTGACATTTAAGGAGTATAAGTTGCAACCATATCATAAATGTCTACAGCAAATTTAAGGGGTATGTAGCTAATTCGTAAATGCCTGCCACATATATAATTGCATTAACAGATAATCCTTTTTCGGAATAGAAGAATGGTATGTTCACAAAACAAATTAACAAAATAAGTATGACACTGTGTGACAAGATCAATTGTTCATTGAAATAAATATTTTCTTTTATGTAATTGTTTTTTATTCTGTCAGCCAGAATACAAAAGATAACAATGAGAAGTACAAAATATCTAAAGAAATATAATGGTAAGTGGTAACAATAAAAACTAAAATACAAAACTAATCACTATAGTGTTGGACCAATTTGGACACCTCTTTTTAGGTGCATTTATTAACACCTGTATTTTCAAATATGTTACTTGGACAACTTTTTTGATTTTCAGCCTATTTGTGTTCAAATTTAGCTTTTGGCATGCATTTAGGTTTGGATCATTATATGAGTATATTTAAGCTTTTGTCATACATCACATGTATTTATTGTGAGTCGAAAATAGGCTGAAATCATCTTTTGTCATGCATTTATTGTGAGTAAAAATCAGCTTTTGAATTATGAATTATAGTATATACGTATGTTAAGTGTTCATGTTAAATTACACTTTCAAAAAACAAAAAAAAATACTTTCAAAAAATACAAAAAAACTTTCAAAAAATGGCTTCCGGGAAATCTCAAACTGGATCATCTGTTGGCGGTTCTTCAACCAATCTCACGGTGGCTTCTATCCTACCTACGACTAGAAACCACGAAATTTGGGTAAACTTCGATTTGTGTTTGATGTTGGAAAACTCAAGAAGAGTGAGATGTTGGAAATGCAGGAATTTTCTCGCTAGTAACTCGAATAGTACGTTGAAAAATCATATGAATTAAAGTTGTCCCGTTG
Source organism: Artemisia tridentata subsp. tridentata (assembly GCA_021014915.2). Classification (NCBI taxonomy): domain Eukaryota; kingdom Viridiplantae; phylum Streptophyta; class Magnoliopsida; order Asterales; family Asteraceae; genus Artemisia; species Artemisia tridentata. The sequence goes on along the minus strand of CP139505.1, from coordinate 403,522,481 downwards.
TTAAAGCGGCGGCGGCAGGTTCTAGTCAAACTACAATGGGGGTTGATGGATCTTCGTTTGTATATGAGGCAGTTCGGGTTCGGGATAGGATGGCGAAATTTGTGATTCAAGAAACTTTGCCTTTTGACCACTTCGACAATAAGCGAATGACCGCGCTTATCCAAGAAACACTTCAACCTCGATATACTCATGTAACTCGAATGACCCTTAGACGTGATTGTATGAAAATGTGGAAAATGGCTAAAGACGAAATGATTTTAGGATTTCAAGCGTTAGAAACCGATGTAAATTTAACTAGTGATGTTTGGTCGGCTCCATCCGATTCACTGGATACGTATCTTTGTGTTATCGCGCATTGGGTAAACCCCAAAACGTGGGGTAATGATGAAGCCTACGATTGCGTTTCAATTGTTTGGATACCCACATTCCGGCCAAAATCTTTATCTTATTTTAGATTGGATTATCCAAACATATAATTTACAAGAAAAGATTTTTTCTATATCTTTCGATAATGCAGCGAACAACACCAATGCGATTGAGTTATTAAAACTAAAATACAAACCAATTTGCAATCGTGATTTTTTTCATAGTCGATGTGTAGCACATATTATTAATTTGGTTTTGCAAGACAGGTTAAATGTTATCGAGTCAACAAAAACTGCTTTTAGAAATATGTTGAGAGATATTTTTAGTACTAGTAATAGACGATATCATAACTATATCAAGTTTTGTGCTAGAACAAATTCTCTTTGTTTAGGTCCAAATTGGGATTGTCCTACTCGATGGAATTCCACATACAACATGTATAAAAGTGCTTTACGACAAAAACTTACTTTAAAAGTGTTTCATGAACAACTTGCACGAAAAATTTGGTTGACCCTTATCCCGCGGATTGTTGGGATACTATAGAACTTATTACGGAAATGCTTGAAGTTTTTAAAAATGCTACTACTTTGTTGTCGGGAGTTTACTATCCTACAAGTTGTTTAGTTTTAAACCAACTTTTTTTAATGGCTTCAAAGTTAGAGGAGGTTGAGTCGAAAAGTGATTTATTTAATTAGAAATATGGTGAAACCGATGAAATTAAAGTTTAAAAAATATTTTGAAGAATTGCCTTGTGTTATAACTTGTGATGCCGCTTAGAACCCGATTCTAAACCGAACAGGGGTTGAAACTATGATTAAAAACATTGGTTATGATTTGGGTTTGTCCGTTGATGACCCGAACTATGTTTCTAGACAAGTTAATCACTTTAACCGTACTTTTGAAAGTATGTTTCAAACTTATTTAAGTAAATATGGCTCAAGTTCTTCACATATCCATACTATGCATCAAGAGGCGGGTTCGAGTTCTCATGGTACTAAAAAGTCAATTCAAATGTATAATCTTCTAAGAAATGAGAATCAAAAACGAGCTCGAGGTAACACCTATAGTAGCTAGCTTGGAAGGTACCAAGGATCCAATTTCTTGTCTCAAATGAGTATTGAAGAGTTTGAGAGTTTGGATATTTTGGGTTGGTGGAAAGAAAGGGAATCCCAATTTCCGGTTATAGCCGCCATGGCCCGTGACCTACTAACGGTCCAAGCAAGTACGGTAGCTTTGGAATCCGCCTTTTCGACTAGTGGGAGGGTTATATCACCAAGAAGATCAAAACTCACTCCGGATTCGGTGGAAACTTGCCTTTGTTTGAAAGACTACCTCGATGGTGTTGAAAGGATTCAACATATATCACCACTCGAAGGTGAATTGGAACTGGTTAAAGAAGAAATACACTATGAAGAAATATCTAATGGTTTAGCCCAACCTCTTGACGAAGGAGAATAGTTTAAGACGTTATTTTTAGGTTAGTTTAATGTTATTCAAGAAGACGATGTTTTTATTTTTATGTTAGTTTAATGTTATTCAAGAAGACAATGTTTTTATTTTTATGTATTTCGTATTTCTGTTATGTATTCAAGAAGACAATGTATTTCGTATTTCGGTTGAGTAGTAAACTGTAGGTTTGTCCTATTTTTCTTTTGAGTAGTAAACTGTAGGTGATATCGCGTCAAACGCGTCACAAGTCAAACCTCTCACGAAGAAAAGTCAACTCGCGACGGCTTAACGCAAAAATCGATTATAATAAACCGGATAAGTGAATACCCGGGTCGTAGTCCCAACGAGATGCGAAATTGAGGATATTGTTTGAGGTTCGGAATTAAAATGCTTGAAATAAGGAAGTTCACTTTTGGTTACGAGTCTAGAAAAAACAAAAATCAAATTAAAGAAAACGCGAATTAAAATTGGGAAACAACCCTAAACCTCAAATTCTATAAAAGCTAACCCTACGGATGCTAATATAATTTTCCTACGTCCTAAATGATAAAAGAAAATTTTAGAAAAAAGAATTACATTTTTCTGATTAATATTTAATTTACTACGAATTAAAAACTAAATTAAAAAGAAAAATAGATTAAAATTACTAAATGGAAACTAAAAATTACGGAAAAATACGGGAAAGTCCTAAGTGTTAAACTGATCCTAGGAAAAATAAAATGGGATAAACAGCTTATTCGGATAAGCAGTAACTTAAGCTAAAAAGGAAATAAGCTATAAGGACATTAAACTGGTTAAAATAATTAAAGTGCAAGGATATACCAATACAAGACCCTAGGGCAGTTTGTATAGACGTGTGGGTGTGAGGTTTTGCTAAGCAAGAGGTCCCAGGTTCGAACCTGACCTCTACCTTTTTGCTACTTTTTTTTTTTTTTTCTTTATACAGACTTGAAAAGCACATGGAAATGAGCAATAAATATAACTACAACTAATTTTGAAAAGCTAAAATAAGCTCAGAAATGAGCTCTATTGACTGATCAGAGTAAAAAGGCAAATAAGCTAAGGTTTAAAATGAAAAGGGGTGTTAAGCCATACATAAGCTAAAGTGACAATGAAATAAGCTAATGGGGACTTAAGGGAGACTGAATAAGCAGTAATCTATGGCAACTAAGCTATGAACTAACTAAATAAGCTAAAAAGGGAAGCATGCCATTTTTAAGTGGAAATAAGCTAAAGGGCATGAATAAGCTGTCTATAAGCTATAAAACAACTGGGGAAAAAAACTAGATTAGACTAAGCATAACCTAAATGAACAAAAATTATCAGAATAAGCTAATAACACAAGCCAATAAGCCAATAACAAACCCAATAAGCAAACTGAGGTGGGTTGCTGATATCTAGGTGCAAGGCAAAAAGTAGCTTTTTCAAGCTGTTCAAAAGCTACCATAAGCTAATATTAAAAATCAAAAAAAAATGGGAATGATTAGATGACCAAACCAACTTAATCTGTGCCAATTTCTAGGTTATAAAGGCTTATATCTAAGAAATGATAAATCAAAGAAAACTAGTGAAAAGTGCAAAATCCAAAAAATGAAGACTGCTAACACAAGTATGGACTAATATGAGCTATCTTTGAACTAAAGCCTAGAGGGACCTAATCAAAACTTAATGTTGACTAAGGAGACTGAGTTGGACACAAAAATTATCACAAGCTGGCATCATAATAGGTTATAGCTAAATAAGCTCATATGACCATTATACTACACTAATCCTTTTAAAACTATCAAATCCTTCATTTAAGCTCAAAACTCTAGACAAACAACTGATACAGACTAAATTAAGCATAACTAAACTTTATAAAAAGGCAAATGAACAGTGTCCTTCCAAAATGACCACTTTGACCCATTGCAAGGTTTGAGCCAAACACCCCTTATGTGGGACTGTTTGATGATTTTTGGTGAGCTTCAGACCAAATAAAATTAAGGAAAGGTAGAACTAACTATATTTAGCATACATAAGTGAAAACAAACTGACAATAAGCACTGAGAATAAGCAATAAGCAATTGTTGACTAAAGTTGACTTTTGTTGACTTTTTGGCAAACTTTTGAATTAACACTGAATTAAAATTAAAGATGAATTCTTACAAAACTGAATTGAAGATTACAATTGAAATCAATAAAAACCCAAAAAATTTAAGCAACAATTAAAAATAACGACACTAAATTTTATTAAACTACACTAAAAATCTAACTAAAATCTACTCCCTAACTCTGTGTGAGTGGGGGCTTTTTATACTTCCAAAAGGTTTCTCTGAGTGTTCTGAACAAATCCCCACCATTGGATTAGATTGATTTCATCTCAGTCGTCCTTTTCAGTTTTGGCGCCAAAATGGGTTTATGGGGATTAAGCTTTTCAGAGCACGTGAGACTTCTACTAGCTAAGTAAGGGGGAGGGTTGGAGTGTGTAAGTGAAAAAAGGGACAAAGTTGTCTGGGAAGCATGGGAAAGGTGATGTTGATGGTCTGGGGAAGTGGTGGATAGCGGGAAAATGGGTTTGGGAAAGAAGATTGACCAGGTCAACCTAGTTTGACCCGTGTTTAGTTAAAACCAAAGACCGGGTTTGGGTAGGGTTTTTATTTGGGCTTTTATGTTAATGGTTGGGCTGGATTTGGTGGATTGGGTTAAAAGGGATTAGGATTGTTAGGTTTATTTAGGATAAACTAAGAATTACTTCAAACTTTAAAGGATCAATCTTGCCAAGTATGTAAACTCAGGGACTATTTGTGCCGATTCTGAAAAATATATCCAAGGACCATTTTGTCATTTGGACATTCTTGAGGGTTGAATCTTGACACTTGACCAATTTCTTGATCCAAACTTGTAAATTCCTTTCCCGGCTCCGGCTTTTCACGTCTTTCCAATCTTGTGCTCGGTTTTTGTCCGTTTTGCCTTGTTTTCAATCCTTTTGTACCTGAAACACATAAAAACACAAACCAAGAATATTTGCCACAATATTTGATCTATTTGGGTGTTTTTGGTCATTTTTGTGTCTAATATGGGCATAAAATGATGAGTAAATAGGCACTCATCAGTAGGTTTGTCCTATTTTTCTTTTGAAAGTAATAATGTATCGTAATACTCCGTAACACTTTATAATACAATAGTAAATAAATGGTGAATACCATTTGCCTCAAGATAGCCTCCATATTCTAAAAGTCAATAACATTTACAATAGTAAATAAATGGTGAATACACTTTATAGTACATTAGTAAATAAATGTTGACAACGACAAGACTACTCAACTTTACTAGTTGCAAGTCACACCAAACAATTAATGCATGACAAAAATAAAATGAAAAAAGTACAACATTGATAAGAGTACCACTTCCAAATAACCATCTCTTCTCTCTTTCTCAAACTCTCAACAATGGCATTTTCAGTTTCACACATTGTCACCTTAACCATCACATTTCTCACTGTGAAATTATGGTCCTTGCATAACACTCATATGATACATTGGTTTTCATATCTTTTCAATTATTAACAAAAACATAGCCACGATAACCAAATACCAAAAAAAGTGTTCACTGGTGTAGTATGGAATTGTGCAGCTGACATATCTTTGCATTCTTTCTATCTTCTATCAATAATCTCAAAAACACTATCTCAAAAAATATTAACTCAAAAACCGGTTTTTTGAACCGGTTTACGAAAAACCGGTTATTACCGGTCCATGATTTTCTCCCCATAAACCGGTTTAAAACCGAACCGGTTTTCGTCAAAACCGGTTTTGACCGATCAACACGAACCGAAACCGGTTTAAAAACCGGTTCGGTTTTGTAAAAAACCCGAAATGTGCACCTCTAAACTTAACAGCGATTATAATGCCATTACAAATTAACACTGTCCTAAACACTTGCATTTATTGTTATCATATTGTTATTTTTAGAAACATAAGTTAACCCGAACATGTTAGACTAATGTTCAATTTTTTTCGCTTATAGATGGTGTGTAACTAAGTTTGTTTATGTTGAAGTATTACCAAACTCTACTCGACAGTGCAAATCTAGACTTAAATACGATGAAACCACATTTAAATCTATCAATAACTTTCGTGTTAAAACTATCTCATGTTAAACAAAACATAATAGGTCATGTTGAAAAATAAAACTTTTATTTCTTTTGTGATTAGAACGGCGGGTATGGTAACACCCCAACGGCGTTGAGGCAGACGTGGTCGGCGTTATGGGTGCGTTACCATACCACCATCCCTCACGTTGAGGCCGCGTTGCGATCAGGGCCTTCCCGGGGATTTTGAGTGCCCTGAGCTGTAACTAAAAAAAGGCCCCCTCATAGAAAAAAATGCGAATAAAACAACCATTATTGATGCCAAAAATAAAGTTACAAATATCTAAATATACTAATCGATGCTAAAAAAAAGTTATAAATATTCAAAATTACTATTACAAAGACTATTTTATATAGAGAATAAATTTTAAATATTAGTCCCACTATAACTCGATATATGCATCTGTTATATTCCTTCTATTGGGTTTTAAATCAGACATGTCCAATGTATATACCAGTTGAATTTTTTATAAATTTGGTGCCCCTCCAAATAATGGGCCCTGGGCAGTGGCCCATGTTGCCCTTGCTCATCTCTGCCCTGGTTGCGATTTACGTTGTTGTATCAACGCCGTTTGAAACGCACGTATGGACAAAAAAAAATTACAAACAACCCCCTCAATTTTACAAACGCACGTATGCTGGGGAAGATGAAGTTGCAGTGTGTGTTTTTTAGTCAATGTGTGTGTGTGTAGCGAGAGATTGAAGATGAAGTATTAATATGTTTTTGCAATTTAGTCCATGTGGTTTTTGTAGGCCCTTTTTTTTTTTTTTTTTTTTTTTTTTTTTTTAAATTAAAATTAAATAACATTTTTATTTTTTATTTAGTTTGATTAAAGAAAAAGAATGCAATTTGTTTTTTATCTGATATTTTCGCATGTTTTATAAATTTATGTTTGTTTTTTTTTAAGTATTTGTAATTTGTATTTTTAAGTATTAGGTTGTTTAATGAATGAAATATTTAAGGGGTTAATTTGTAAATTATAATTTTTTAAATGGTGGTCATAAAAGGTGGTATTATTTGGTGTTATAACAAATAGTTATTTTTTTGTGTTATTTATTTTGTGTTAAAATGATGTGGCGCTGACGTGACGGGGTTTTTGGTATGTTATGACTCATAGTGCTCTTAGACCAAGAGTAGTGGTTTGGGTGGGTGGGGGTGTGTGTGTGTGGGGGGGGGGGGGGGGTAAATTACGACAAGTGTCACATGTGTCATAATGAAAGTTTTTTACAAAATGAGGGTAGTGGGTTGGGGCGTTAATGCTATGGGCGTGATGATTACTTTTTTTAATTAGTTAACATTTTTTTTTTTATTTGACACAATAAGTATTACCTGTTAACGCGTCAGAAATTTAATGTTAACATTCAATTTTTTACCAATTCAACATTAACGTTTGGCGTTAAATTTTACCAATTGACCTAACGTTAACGTCGAATTTAATGGAATTCCGTTAACGCTAGGTTATAAATAGCCACTTTTTATCTTTTAACCTCACAAACATTAACCCTAAATTCTCCTTTGTCGTCAACGACCACCACATTCACCAAAAAAATGGCCAAAGATTCTCGTTCTGCATGGGAAGAAAACAAAGAAATGGCGTTGGTCAATTCTTACTTGAACGTCTCCGACATCAGGGCGGAGACTAATGATACGAAGAAAGAATTTTGGTCTATGGTGAAGCGCGATTTTCACCTCTCGCTTGGTAGACAAAAGGAGTACCGGAACACGGGCATGATCACCTCCAAGTGGCATGCGCTCCGGGCGGACATGTTCGAGTTTGAACGCTGTTATCGTGAGTCTGCCAACGAGCTGGATGATGAGGATGACCAGCTGGAGGACGCGAAGGCCCTGTGGAAGGAGAGACACAACGGGGTCGAGTTCAAGCACCTCGCGAGCTGGTCAATCGCGAAGCACCACGTTTTAACAAATATTTTTAATTTTAGGTTGTTTGTTTTTTTGTTTTGTTTTTTTAATTTGAATAAATTGTATGTTTTTTGTTTTGTTTTAATGGAATTTTTTTTTTAGTTAACGGAATGTTTTTTAATTTCAATACACATTGTTAACGGAATATTTTTATTCTTTAAATAACATTTTAAAGAATAAAAATAAATAAAAAATTAAACATGCAAACTTCAACGACCGTTGTTGGATCAACGGGCACTGATTTTAAACAGATTCAAAGGGCTTCAACGGTGGTTGGGGGTGGTCCAACGCCCGTTGAAAGGGCAACGAAGGCCTATTCAACGCCCACTACTCTTGGTCTTAGAGAACTTGATGTATCATATTTATTCAACTTGACAATTTTTGTAAATAACTTTCTAAACAAGGTTTTGGTACACTTTACTTTTTATTCTTATATATAGTGTATCAATACTTTAAGATGTTTTAATCAGTTATATAGATATGAACGCAACCTTTTAAGGGAATATTGTTTGTTCATATAAAAATATATATATATCTACAGTAAACTATATTAAAATTTTGTGCAAGTCATTTGCGCGGGAATACAGAAAAAGAAAAGAAAAAAAACTCTGCATCAAAAAATATATACAAACAAAAAGAGATGGTCATTTCATTTCAAGGTTGGGAATGTATATGACAATGTCACTTTTCTATTGCAAGATAAAATGGGGTCTGATATGATCCTGCGGTGGACCTTACATATATTTTTGTGAATATTTGATTAATAAAATTACGAAAAAACCAAACAAACCACATTTGCACCCAGAAGGCAAAATATGCTTATTTAGCTCTAAATATTAATTATCGCTGCTTATTTTTACATTTTAATTAAGAGTAAATTACATCGTTCGTCCTTGTGGTTAAAGGTAAATTTCACTCTGAGTCTCAATTTTTTTTGTTGCATCGTTGATCCCTATTTGGAAACTATTGCACACCGGTGGTCCTTATCGTTAACTGGCATTATCTTTTCAGTTAGCAAGTGACAACGTTAGTCCATTAACCAAACAAGCGTTTGCAACGGTAGTCCTTTTACTAACGGCCGTTTTATTTTTTTTTTCCGAAATTATTTTTTTTTCCAAAAATATTTTTTTCAGAAAAATAATTTCAAGAAAAATCCTCTTAATCACCACTTCCATATCGTCATCTATATCAAACAAAATCAACAAGTTCCACATTGTCATCAAATCCTCTTAACCAGGATCGGAGCTAACCCACAAGACGGTGACTCCAACAACTTCACTACAACCACTGTCCCATCTCACATCAACAACTACAACATCTACAATGAATTTTTCACATCCTTTTATTATCACATCAACAATGGTTACAAAAATAATTGAAAACACACGAACACAAAAACCATTATCCGAAAACACAAAAATCAATGAATTCCAAGTAACCGAATCCTCAACAAAACCAAACTTCCCGTACATCGCAACCAACGAATTACAAACAAAAACGTCTGAAACCAACACAAAGAGGGTGTTTGTGCTTCAAACAAAAAATCGAAAGATTTGGTGGCTGGGTTTATGTTTCGATTTGGATAAATCTTTGTTTAAGTGTGTGAGGATAACAAAAGTGGGTGGCTTTTGGTTTTGAAGAAATGAAAGTGGGTGGCTGAGTTTGGAAAAGTAAAATGAAAGAATATGTTTCGCTGGTTAGATATTAAAATTTTTAAGGTTGCATATGGGTTATGTTTTATGTATACAATATGTTTTATAATTCTTGTGATTTATTAATTATTAGTGGATTTAAGGTTTTGTGGTTTCTTGTAACAAAACCCAATTAAAATGATGGAAGAAGATGGAGATAGGTTTTTTAAAAACTTAGTTGTCAGGATAAAAAAAAAATTAGAAATTTTTTTCGAAAAAAAAAAATATATATATAATTTTTTTTATAAATTTTTTTCTTGAAATAATTTCTTTAGAAAAATATTTTTTTTCGAAATTATTTTTCTTTCCATTTTATTTTTCAGAAAAAAGAAATTTTAGAAAATTTTTTCGAAAAAATAAATTTAGAAATTTTTTTTATAAATTTTTTTCTTGAAATAATTTTTTTAGAAAAATATTTTTTTTTCGAAATTATTTTTCTTTCCATTTTATTTTTCAGAAAAAAATTTTAGAAAATTTTTTCGAAAAAAAAATAGAATTTTTTTTTTATAAATTTTTTTCTTGAAATAATTTTTTTAGAAAAATTTTTTTTTTCGAAATTATTTTTCTTGAAATTATTTTTCTGAAAAAAAAATTTTGGAAAAAAAAATAATTTCGGAAAAAAAAATAAAACGGCCGTTTGTAAAAGGACTAACGTTACAAACGCTTGTTTGGTTAATGGACTAACGTTGCCACTTACTATCGGAAAAGATAATGCCAGTTAACGATAAGGACCACCGGTGTGCAATAGTTTCCAAATAGGGATCAACGATGCAAAAAAAAAAAAAAAAATAGGGACTCAGAGTGAAATTTGCCCTAAACCACAGGGATGAACGGTGTAATTTACTCTTTAATTAATTAAGTAGTTTGACATTTGAATCATGTAAGAGTGCCAGGCATGCATCGGCATGTCAAAATTGTTACATTAGTTTTCCGTCAGCTTTTTACTAGACGAGTATTTGTGCTTTGCGACGGAGGGTTTTCGTATAACTAAATTTTCCGGCGAGCAAATATTTACGCTCTCAAGCACTAAATAATTTAATCACCTTTAAATGATCATTTATAGACTCAACAGAATATAGCATAGCACCACACAAACATGTATGGAACTTAGAAGAGGCCGAAGGGGGTTGTGGTCTTCCTAAATTTTTTGCCCCTTTGTACATTTTATACCCTTTTATATATGGTTTTAGTAATTTTTAATACAAAAATTTCAGTTTAGTGTATATCAGCCCCCCTAAAATAAATATTTTTCAAGTTGGCCCCTCCACAAATAACGTTCAAGTTCCGTCTCTGCACGCAAAGCGACGGGAACCAGATAATTTAAAACAATTTTTTATTTTCTTGAGATTTGGTACTGATAGATGACGCATTTTCAGTGATTGTCAACATTTTCGGCGGTGATGTTAAAGATTGAAAAAATAGAATATGTATGAGACGTGAAAAATATAATTTTCACATATCTGGAAGGAAAAGTATTAGCTTTTCATTTTACCGTTGCAGTTGATATATGTATTTTTTTTTAAGTACTATATGGAGCATCATAAGTAAGTTAACGTAAGATTGCGTTAGTACAAATTTATAAATCTGAAAAGTTGTATGACTTTAATTATGAGTAATTCAATGACTAAATTTATAACATAGGGTTACAAATTTATAAATTATAAGATAGCGGGCTTATGCGTAACTTAATGAACTTGATTATGAAATTGACTCGTGATTAATTTGATAGTTATAAAATTGAATACTCCATCAATGCTTAGTTTTTTAAGACTACTAGGTATGTGCTTATTCACATACCTTTTATTTACCAAATTAAGACCAAAACGACCAAAAACTAACCAAAATGCCAGAGATATTTGTGTTTTTGTGTTTGTTTATATGCAGGTACGGATATTTAGAAATATGGATAAAATCAAGTCAAAACCAGGAAAATGAGCACGAGAAAGGAAAAGGTCAAAAGCCGAAGCCGGGGAAGCAAATGATCAAAGTTTATTCTCAAAAAGTCACCAAAGATCCTTGAAGAATCAAAATATTACAAGAATGGCCCTTGGATTTACTTTGGAAAAGTGGCAGATATGGTCCCTGGAATTTCAGATTCTACACTTTTGGTCCTTATCAAATTTACTAAATCCTAAACTTATCCTACAATAACTACCAAACCGGATCCAACATTTAAACCAATCCAACATTTAAACCAACCCAACTATTACCCCAGCCCACACTTAGACAAAGCCCAACCCAACCTTACCCTAACCCGTGACCCATATCCCGAACCTACCCGGTTAAACAACCCGTCTATCAAGTCAAACAATAATAATCTAACCAAACATTTACCCGCCCCCCAAATATTACCCAGCTATGAACCCTAGTTTACCCCGCTCAAAATTAACAGCAATTAAGGGCAATTCTGTACTTCTCACGCACTTCTAGAAGATATCTGACATGTCAGGACTGACATGTCAGCAATCCCAGCGAATTCGAGGCTTGTGATTGGCTGATGATGCGTGGAACTTTGATCCAAGGGCTAGAATTGATGGATTGGTGTCCAAGTATGATCAAAGGGCTGATATCATCTCAAAGAAGCACAAAGAGGTGTGGATTGATGACATGGACAGCCTAGAAGCCTCCTCTTTCGGCTATAAATAGAGCTTCTCCCCTCCTCAGATTGATAAGTAGTTTTTAGTAGTGTTATGCTGTAGTTTTAATTTTTGAATTGTAATCTCAAAGTTTTTCATAGTGTAATCAAGCTTTTATTAATGAAATTCTAGTTTTATGTTTTAATCCAATTTGCTTATTCAGTGTTATTCTCATTTAAGATGTTAGTTAAAGTTCTATTACTGTTTCATAAGCTATTTCAATCTTCATTTAAGCTTTTTCAATCATCAATTTTCCTTGTTATTGTTTTAAATAAGAAAATACAAAAAAATCCAAAAATATGATTTCAATTCTTAAATCTCAGCTTCCATAAGCTGTTTTTCAGTTAGATTAAGCTCATACTAGCTTGTATTAGCTTTTGTGAAGCTTATTAGGTTCTAAATCAAATTCAGTCTCAAAAGTTACCAAAAGTCAACAAAAGTCAACTGTATTGGTAAAATAAGCTGTGGAAGATAAGCTAACACTGGAAGAGCTTATAGATCTTTACCTAGCTTATCATTGATAAGCTAGGAGCTTGTAGCTGCCATAATTGGTGCCTCTCTTAAGCTGAGGTCCCAAGTGAGTTTTATTTTTCAAATTTAGCTTAATTTAGCATAATCCTTTTTCAGTTTGTTTAGTGCTTATTTGTTGTTGAGAATTGCTTATTAGTTGATAATTTACCTAGGTAGTTATAGATAAGTCAGCATCTTAGCTTAATTCAGTGTTTTTCTAGTAAAAATCTCATAAACAGTTTTTAATAGGGGTGTTTGGAATAGAGTTATTTTTTATCAAATCAGTCACTTACTGTTCATTTGCAGCTTGATTTACTTTGATTTAGCTTATTGGAGGTTAGATAAGCTGCTTTTACTAGGTCTTAAGTAGTTTTGAAAGCTTTTTAGGTTTTGAATCAATAGGTGTAATTGTAGTAAGCAAACCGCTCATTTAAGCTTTCATATAAGCTGAGCTTATTTGGTGAGAGTTTTTGGCATTTTCATGTTCATTTCAGTGGTTAAATTTGATATCCAAACTTTGGTTTAGATTCATTAAGTGGTGAACAAGTTGAGGTCAAAAATACCCATCTGATACATCAGTACTCAGCAGCCCCCTTTTGGCCTAATCAGTAGTGGTCTTTCATTTTTAATCACTTTAATATAGGTCCAATTAAGCTAATATTTTACACAGACACTCTTTGGTAGCATGGTTAGTTAATGCTTATTTTTTATAATTTTTAGATCAGCTTTTTGACAGCTTTTCTTAGGGCTTATCAGCACCTCAGCAGCCCCCTTGGTCTACATCAGTAGGACTGCTTCAGTTTTTAATTGCTAATTTGTAGATCTTTAGTGCTTGTTTGTTTCCTTTGTTGCTTATTCAGTGTGCCTAGTAGCTTATTGTTAGTTGTTTACCCTTTTTCTGCCCCTAGTTAACTTGCTTTATAGCTTATTAGTCCTGGTCTATAGCCTAGCTTACTTCCCTTTTAGGCCCACTGATCAGAATAAGCTCAGCTTATTCTGAGCTTATTTTAAGCTTACAAAAATATTTCCTTTTCAAAAAGTGTTTACAATTAAGCATTGAATCAGTTGTAAAAAGAAAAATAAAAAAAAATAAGTTTGCAAAAAAGCCAGACCTGGGACTCGAACCCAGGTCTCCTCCCTCACACACCCACACACTTACCATTATGCTCTAGTTCTGCTTGTGTTTCATATTACAACATTTTATTCTTAACCTAGTTTTTCCCATTTAGCTTTAATAAGCTGTTTAGCTTATTTCTACTTATCCAAAGTAGCTTTTTCAAATCTTTTATTTTTCTTAAATTTAGAATAGCTTAAAGTAATTTTCAGTAAACTTTCATAATTTTCCAAATTCGTTTGATATTTTTAATCATTTTATTTCTTTAAAAGAGTTTTTAAATCATAAAAAAATAAATAAAAATCAAAAAAATATAATTCTTTTTTCTAAAATTTTCTTTTACTGATTAGAATTTAGGAAAATTAAATTTGCATCCCTAGGACTATTATTTCATAGACTTTGCGTTTTAGGCTCGGGTTTTCCCCGTTTAAGCTTATAATTAGGATTTCTTTGCGTTTTTGGCCTCGTAGCTTTTGGTTTTATAATTTCTTTGATAGATTAGTTAATTTTAGTTTATATTTCATATTTGCTGTGTAAAAACCAAAATATCTCACTATTATCTCACATTCACAACACAAATCACGATCCCGAATCACATATTCCATTCAATCTTCAATCGGGACAATGAACCTTGGGTTTTGCATATTTCCTTTGCAATTCTCCTTTTGGGAATATAATTAAAACCAATCAATTTTTGGCGCCGCTGCCGGGGAAGGTTGAAGTGAGTTGGTGATTTCCGTTTATTGAATTCGTGTTTTGAAGACCCTTCCTTATGGAGTTATCATTTCCATTTGTAAATATTTTTATATAAAAACCCAAAAAGATTTTCTTCTCCAATATATTTTTCCTTTTTTTTGGTGAATTTCCATGTTTCTAAAATTTAAAAATTCAAAAATATTCTTCTCAATCCTCTTATCCGTTTGATTCTTTAACTCTTACCCTCTATTCGTTTAATTCTTCTTCTTTATGTCTTCATCTTACCATTATTCTTGTGAATGGTGTGGGGGTCCTCATAATGGTGGGAATTGTCCCGGTTGTAGCATAGTGAAATCGGGAAATGGGTTTGTCTATGACCAAAATCCTTATTCTTACCATGAAACACCCGACTTTTTCCACCAACTCCCACAACATCATATGGAGACATACTTGTGTGAATTTTGTGGAGGTTTTCCTCATCCGGAATTTGATTGTCGAACGAGAGACATGCTTGTCTATGAGCAAAACCCTTATAACAATCAAACATCATCCGGATTTGACACATCTTCATATTATACATCAAGTTCTCCACAACAGTATTACTGTTGTGAGTATTGCGGAGGTCCCCATTATGATTCTAATTGTTAAACCAAGAACATACACTATGAGCATATTCCTTATAACAATCATGACTCATCCGGTTTTGACCAACCTTCACAATACACAACCCCTCATCACCTTCTTCTTCAAAGGTTGTCAACTACTAGAGCTGAATTGATGACTAAATAGATGATTGCTCAAAATGAATTCAACATGTACATTCAAACTGAAATAAACAATCTTAAGGAGTTGATTCGAAGAAAACAAAATCCTCCCATTGACTTGTCATACTCTGAGGAGAGTGATGAGGAGGAAGAAGAGAATTCAGAGATCAATCCGCTTATTGAAGACCCTTCAGATACCTTTTTAATGGGGGACAAGGAAGTCGAAATCAATCCTCTTAAGGATGTTGATGACCTTTTTCCAATCCCAAGGGTATCCGAGGAACCCTTCAATCTTTCTGATTCTACTTCACAAACTTTCAGTATGACTATCACTAATCCTTTGTTTGATTTTGATTTTGAATTTACTCTAATTTTAGACAATCAAATCTTTGATATTCATAACAAGGAGAGTGATGAGTCAGATACGGAGACAATAATGGACGAGGTGCAAACTTATAGCATACAAAGTACAACACATGTCCCACCTCCGTATATCCTTCCTGAGCCCAAGCTCAAAGACGAACTTCATAAGAATCATATCATATCTCCACCAGAGTATGATTACTATGATTTTAAGAAAGATCATGACCCGGGGGGAGATGTACTCTATCCTAAGAGATTGCTTATCGATGATATCATCCCGACCCTCCCTCCCGAGGTTTTAAGAGCTTTAATGATGAAGAATGGACTCTCATTCTGATAAAGATCTTTCTCCCTTTCTTCACCTATTCGGTGACTTCTCCTCTCATTCACTCCTTCGGGAGTGAAGACACCATCTTTGACCCCGGCATCTCTCATTCTTTTAAGCCGTAGGTATCTCATCGGAGTGGAACTTTCATATGCTTCAATGTTTATCCAAACATCTTGAATGAAAGTCCAATGGAGATTATCTTTTCCACTTGCTCCCCCATGAACAATTAAATTCGGGGCGAGTCTAAGCTATACGACTTGATAAAAAACAAGCGCTTCGTGGGAGGCACCCCATGCTTATCCTTTTATTTTCTAATAAGTGACGTGAGGAGGGCTACCTCTTCCATTTGTCGTGTTCGGTGTTGTTTGTGTATGTCCAGGATTTGCTCGAATAATGAAGACTCTCATGCTCGTGGTTGTGTTTCTCTCCACTCGAGTTTCATCATTCGTTGCTCATCCGATATCCTTAATCTTATCGTTTAACTTTTATCTTTTGGCATAATTAATAAACGGCCTTAGATTTATGTAGGAGAACCCTTACCTTTAAGACATTGGGGACAATGTCTCATTTTAGTCTTGGGGGGGGGGGGGGGTAATCTTTCAATTTGATTTATGTCTTGCATTTTTTGCCGTTTACTCTCGCAACCCCGTTTTTCCTCCAAAAAATGAAAAAAGTCCAAAAAATGAGAAAATTTAAAATTTTTTGCAAAAATATAATAAGTGTTTTGACATTTTGTTGACTTTCCGCTGGTGAGAGTAGGAATAAAATTTTGACTTGATCGGGCGTGTTGAGCCCTAGCTTGTCCCCTTAACCCTTTTAAATGAAAGTCGTGCTAGTCTTTTATACAAGGAGCTAGAAAACGCGAATTCTTTTCAAGAGTTTGCAAGTTCCCATAATCGACTTTAAATATGCGCTTCTTGATTTTATACTTGGCTAAGCATTCGCGGATCTTATTATTTAAGATTTTAAATTTGCGAAGAACGAGAAATGATAGAGTTGTTTATAAGTTAGATTGCTAAACGTGGAGTAGTTGGTTCTCTTTAGAGCTTATCGAAGTTACTTGTAGCCTTTTGCTCCCACAAAATTGTTTCACCATATATAACTGTAAGAATAATTAAAGATGTTAGGTTTTGCCGATGATTAGTTCTTGGTCTTCTTAAAAGAATCCTTGCTTTAAAAATTGGGTACACATCAAGGTTACTTAATAAATACGTTTAATAATAATAAGTTAAGTGCTCTAAGCTACGGATTCGAGATCGGGCCTTGGATCCTTATTTCCAGGAGGCGTTTAGGTCTTGGCTACTCTCTTGCACCGGCCCTTGGACCTCTAGTTCAGGAATGTGTGAGGTCTTGGTCTAACCACCTTGGATCCTCATTTCAGGAATGTTTAGAGTCTTGGAACACTCTGTTGTAACGGCCCTTGGATCCTTTATTCCGGAAGGTGTAAGGTATTGAAACTAAACCGTGAAGCTCCGTCGTTTAGGGTACGCAAGTGAAAAGTAAAAAAAAAAAAATAAAAAAAAAATAAATAAATAAAAAAATGGTGATGAATGAAAAATAGAAAAATGCAAAATATAAATAAAAACCTTGATGTGGACCTCATTTTCAAAGCAACGGTTCTCGAAAGAAGATTGAAAACTACTTAGCGTCTTAATTTAGTATCTTTATCGGACTAAAAACCTATCGAAACGAGAAAATATGAAGCAATTCATTTCTCACCAAAAATAAAATAAATAGAGGCAAATTAGGAAAATGGGAGCAAGAGGTAATTACACAAGTAACTTCCATGGGTAGTGTTGGCATCTAACTTGTAAATAGACAATGATTTCGTTTTTAAGCTTAGTTTGGGGACTCGTGAAAAATCAGGAACGACAAATATTATCCGTATTGTCACTTCTTTATGAGTCGTGTTTCCTACTCGTTGACCCTAAAATTTATTGATAGATAATGATTGTCAACAAAGCCGTCACTTGAAAATGAGAAAAATACAAAAATAGAATAAGTGTGAATAAAATGGAAAAACGGAGAGTTTTTAAAACTTTAGATTTCTTAATATCTTTTGAATATTTTGCTACTTTTCAAAGTTAGTAAAAAGAGATTGGAAATTTTTGGTTTCAAAAACGTGTTTTTATAACATTGCGTGAGGACACTGCAATAACTTAGTCTGGGGGATTTTGGTATGTGCTTATTCACATACCTTTTATTTACCAAATTAAGACCAAAACGACCAAAAACTAACCAAAATGCCAGAGATATTTGTGTTTTTGTGTTTGTTTATATGCAGGTACGGATATTTAGAAATATGGATAAAATCAAGTCAAAACCAGGAAAACGAGCACGAGAATGGAAAAGGTCAAAAGCCGAAGCCGGGGAAGCAAATGATCAAAGTTTATTCTCAAAAAGTCACCAAAGATCCTTGAAGAATCAAAATATTACAAGAATGGCCCTTGGATTTATTTTGGAAAAGTGGCAGAAATGGTCCCTGGAATTTCAGATTCTACACTTTTGGTCCTTATCAAATTTACTAAATCCTAAACTTATCCTACAATAACTACCAAACCGGATCCAACATTTAACCCAATCCAACATTTAAACCAACCCAACTATTACCCCAGCCCACACTTAGACAAAGCCCAACCCAACCTTACCCTAACCCGTGACCCATATCCCGAACCTACCCGGTCAAACAACCCGTCTATCAAGTTAAACAATAATAATCTAACCAAACATTTACCCGCCCCCCAAATATTACCCATCTATGAACCCTAGTTTACCCCGCTCAAAATTAACAGCAATTAAGGGCAATTCCGTACTTCTCACGCACTTCTAGAAGATATCTGACATGTCAGGACTGACATGTCAGCAATCCCAGTGAATTCGAGGCTTGTGATTGGCTGATGATGCGTGGAGCTTTGATCCAAGGGCTAGAATTGATGGATTGGTGTCAAAGTAATATCAAAGGGCTGATATCATCTCAAAGAAGCACAAAGGGGTGTGGATTGATGACATGGACCGCCTAAAAGCCTCCTCTTTCGGCTATAAATAGAGCTTCTCCCCTCCTCAGATTGATAAGTAGTTTTTAGTAGTGTTATGCTGTAGTTTTAATTTCTGAATTGTAATCTCAAAGTTTTTCATAGTGTAATCAAGCTTTTATTAATGAAATTCTAGTTTTATGTTTTAATCCAATTTGCTTAATCAGTGTTATTCTCATTTAAGTTGTTAGTTAAAGTTTTATTACTGTTTCATAAGCTATTTCAATCTTCATTTAAGCTTTTTCAATCAATAATTTTCATTGTTATCGTTTTAAATCAGAAAATACAAAAAAAAAAAAAAAAAAAAAAATCCAAAAATTTGTTTTCAATTCTTAAATCTCAGCTTCAATAAGCTGTTTTTCAGTTAGATTAAGCTCATACTAGCTTATATTAGCTTTTGTGAAGCTTATTAGGTTCTAAATCAAATTCAGTCTCAAAAGTTACCAAAAGTCAACAAAAGTCAACTATATGGTCAAATAAGTTGTGGAAGATAAGCTAACACTGGAAGAGCTTATAGATCTTTACCTAGCTTATCATTGATAAGCTAGGAGCTTGTAGCTGCCATAATTGGTGCCTCTCTTAAGCTGAGGTCCCAAGTGAGTTTTATTTTTCAAATTCAGCTTAATTTAGCATAATCCTTTTTCAGTTTGTTTAGTGCTTATTTGTTGCTGAGAATTGCTTATTAGTTGATAATTTACCTAGGTAGTTATAGATAAGTCAGCATCTTAGCTTAATTCAGTGTTTTTCTAGTAAAAATCTCATAAACAGTTTTTAATAGGGGTGTTTGGAATAGAGTTATTTTTGATCAAAAATTGTCACTTACTGTTCATTTGCAGCTTGATTTACTTTGATTTAGCTTATTGGAGGTTAGATAAGCTGATTTTACTAGGTCTTAAGCAGTTTTGAAAGCTTTTGAGGTTTTGAATCAATAGGTGTAATTGTAGTAAGCAAACTGCTCATTTAAGCTTTCATATAAGCTGAGCTTATTTGGTGAGAGTTTTTGGCATTTTCATGTTCATTTCAGTGGTTAAATTTGATATCCAAACTTTGGTTTAGATTCATTAAGTGGTGAACAAGTTGAGGTCAAAAATACCCATCTGATACATCAGTACTCAGCAGCCCCCTTTTGGCCTAATCAGTAGTGGTCTTTCATTTTTAATCACTTTAATATAGGTCCAATTAAGCTAATATTTTACACAGACACTCTTTGGTAGCATGGTTAGTTAATGCTTATTTTTTAGAATTTTTAGATCAGCTTTTTGACAGCTTTTCTTAGGGCTTATCAGCACCTCAACAGCCCCCTTGGTCTGCATCAGTAGGACTGCTTCAGTTTTTAATTGCTTAATATTAGATCTTTAGTGCTTATTTGTTTCCTTTGTTGCTTATTCAGTGTGCCTAGTAGCTTATTGTTAGTTGTTTACCCTTTTTCTGCCCCTAGTTAACTTGCTTTATAGCTTATTAGTCCTAGTGTATAGCCTAGCTTACTTCCCTTTTAGGCCCACTGATCAGAATAAGCTCAGCTTATTCTGAGCTTATTTTAAGTTTACAAAAATATTTCCTTTTCAAAAAGTGTTTACAATTAAGCATTGAATCAGTTGTAAAAATAAAAAATAAAATAAAATAATAAGTTTTCAAAAAAGCCAGACCTGGGACTCGAACCCAGGTCTCATCCCTCTCACACCCACACACTTACCATTATGCTCTAGTTCTACTTGTGTTTCATATTACAACATTTTATTCTTAACCTAGTTTTTCCCATTTATCTTTAATAAGCTGTTTAGCTTATTTCTACTTATCCAAAGTAGCTTTTTCAAATCTTTTATTTTTCTTAAATTTAGAATAGCTTAAAGTAATTTTCAGTAAACTTTCATAATTTTCCAAATTCGTTTGATATTTTTAATCATTTTATTTCTTTAAAAGAGTTTTTAAATCATAAAAAAATAAATAAAAATCAAAAAAATATAGTTCTTTTTTCTAAAATTTTATTGTACTGATTAGAATTTAGGAAAATTAAATTTGCATCCCTAGGACTATTATTTCATAGACTTTGCATTTTAGGCTCGGGTTTTCCCGGTTTAAGCTTATAATTAGGATTTCTTTGCGTTTTTGGCCTCGTAGCTTTTGGTTTTATAATTTCTTTGATATATTAGTTAATTTTAGTTTATATTTCATATTTGTAGTGTAAAAACCAAAATATCTCACTATTATCTCACATTCACAACACAAATCACGATCCCGAATCACATATTCCATTCAATCTTCAATCGGGACAACGAACCTTGGGTTTTGCATATTTCCTTTGCAATTCTCCTTTTGGGAATATAATTGAAACCAATCACTACTATAAAAAAATGTCTTTATAATAATGTAACATAACACAAATCTTAAAAACTATTCTCCTTATAACATGCAATAAGTTATCTTTGGTCCTTGAAAAATACATTTTGATTCAAAAGTTTGAAAAATAAAATAAAGCTAGTTTTGGTCGTGGTACGGTTGTTATGACACGAGTGGCAATGTCGTTGACGGCATCATAGACAGCATTATATACCTATAACAAGTCATATGACGCTCAACGCCTTATCACTCTAATAGTTATCATCCATAATGGGTTAATATACAAATATGTTACTAAACTTTTCAAAAATGTTCGCCTAAGTTATCGAGCTTTCATTTTGTTCATTTAGGTTAACTAACTTATAGAAACCATTTTTTAGTATTCATATGAGTGACTTAATCGTACATTTTTTATATGTATGTAACATAAATGACATGTTTTTACAAGTTTAGTGTTATTTATGAATATTTTTTTATAAGTGTAGTGACCTCCAATGTCATGTTTTATAAGTTCAGCAACTTAAGTGAATAAAATGAAATTTCAGTAACTTATGCGAACATTTTTGAAAAGTTTGATAACAAATTTGTATATTAACCCATTCAAGATTTACACTTTTAGGAAATGTAGCACATTATCAAAAATTGTCAACATATAAAAAAATATATATGTCCGATTAATAAGTGTACAAAACGAAAAATCTGCCAAAAAGTTTTCAAGTAAAAAACTCATACTCTTTGCACTAGTGATGTTAACGCTCAAAGTATACGCACGTAAATACACTCTGACTAGTATATGTCCGGCCCTGAATACACCTCATTATTTATAAGAGCATGCGTACTGAGGCGTTGTTAGCCTCTATAGCGCCCCATTAAAGGCCCTTAACGCCCCCTCCCCCAAAACGTGTAGGCGCTAAGGCAAAAAAAAAAAAAAAAAAAAATCCAGGCGTTTTACAGACCATGCCCTCGCCCTTGTTTGCTTCGAAAAAAATAGCTGTTCAAGCCCCAACATGGTCATTTAACGCCCCTACTACCACTACACCACTTTTTCTACGGAGCCCCAACATGACCCATACTGCCACATGGCGGACAATGCCCCATCCACTCTTACACACCACTACACATAGTCTAATGCAAAATGTTAACCAAGGTAACTTTGAATGACATTATAGTGACATAATAAGATACCCATTATAATCAAAATAATACCAATGTCCGAAACCGGTGCTCTACAAGCATATGTGCTTGGCCACCAACATCTGTAATTCTGCGAAGCAAAAAAAAAAAAAAAAAAGACGAAAACATTTTTCTACAGTTGTACGTCGCCACGTTGTGCTCCTCTCTTTTGCATGCTCTCTCCATTATCCAAAATGGATTGTGATTGGCTTCTTGAATTATTGTCTTATATGCAATATTCAAATAAAAATTGGATAATGGATAAGTTTATGTTTATTCAAGGTATATTACATATTTACATGTTAACTGATTATAAATAGCTACACATAAGAGCATAGGTAGAGTGTCTTGTTATGAGAAAAGTGGTGGCACGTTAGCATTTTGTGAACATGGCATCATTTTTGTCTATGGCACAAAAACGCCCCTTCCTAGTATAAAAGTGATGTCATGGAGTAAAAGTAATTCCATGGATACATATATACTAGGGGTGGCAATCGAGTCATGTTTGTGTTGACCTATTCGGATTCGTGTGTTGGCGGGTTAGTATAACATCTACCCAAATACGACTCATTTATTAATTGTGTCAAGAAACTCAACCCTAACCCACACCTGCATAACACGTGTAACCCGTTTGTGACCCGTTTAACCTGTTTAACTTAATAGGTCAAACACTAAATAAGGTTGGTGGTTTGTTGATTTAACTAGTTTAAATGCAAAAATGATATAAGAATTTAAAATATGATAAAATAATATACAAATAACCATACAACAATTTTTTGAGTTATAATCGTCGATTTCAAGGATATCAGTGGTATAATCGGAATTCACTCATATTAAGTACATAACAAAATACATTTAATCTACATCCAACATAAAAAACCAGATTATATATTTTATTTTTAGAATCTTATATAATTAAACGGGTTCACAGGTTGACCTGTTTAATACTTACTTAACTCAAACACAACCCGTTTATTAAACGGGTTAGATGAGTTGACCTGTTTTTGAACCAAACCTATTTATCTTCAACCCAAACCTGTTTAACTTTATGTCGGGTTCATGTCATTTAACGTGTCGTGTCGAGAATTGTCACCCCTAATATATACCTCACTAGAAAACACACACACAAAAACAAAAACAAAATTACAAAAAAAGGAAAAAAAAAAAAAAAAAAAGGTATGATGTTGTGAGCTGACTAGGGCACGAGAGGCTAACAGCCCAATCGGGATATGGTTGTGGCGCCTTTGTTGTTGGCTGGTGGGATGGCACAAGGCTAAAAACCATTGTACCTGAAGCTCTAAAAAGTATTTGTTGTGTTACTACTAGTGTTATACTGGTATTTAACCTTTAAATACTCAGTTAATGAAATGCAGTTTCATTTAACAATGAACACATTACTTTATCCCAAATGATATATTTCTCTTCTTTACCAACTTTCACTTGCTCCACAAATAAATAGACACAAATTGACATTATCATACACCGTCGTTTTGATGTGCGAGTATCGTTTAATTTAAATAAAGCGTAAAACTATGTGTTATGAAGCGGAGCCCCGTTAAATTTGACTTAATACCGACCCGAAAATGATTCATCACAACATGTGACCCGACAAAATATCAATACACATGAAAACATTGACGTCTTGCGTTGTATTCGTACCACCACTACTTTTGCTGCAAAGCTACTTCATGCTCCATATACAAATACACACTTGCACAACCACTAACACAAACCATATAACAAACATATTTGCTTTTTACAGTTGTAACAGTGCTTGTTTTATTTGATCATGCTCCTGCCACAATACAAATACAATATAAAATAGTACTAGTACAATACAGTTTTGTACATTTGTCTAAAAACTTGTTAAAATCTGGTTGTTCAAGATTTTGCTAGAAAAATTATTGGTTTATGACCAAGTTAGCAGACTTGCAATATTATATAAACGAGTAGTTGTTTATTTGTACGAATGATATGGTATATAAGAGCAATAGGTGCAATGGCAAGCAAAATCTCCTCATTCGAGCCCCATGAGGTGCCACATCACCATGACATACCTCCCTTTACGACCTCTTTTCCAATAACATACCACAACTTACTCATTTGGCCCCACATACACACTTATTCACACACACAACCATTTTATATATATATATATATATATATATATATATAATATATATATATATATATATATATATATATATATATATATATATATATATATATATATAAACGTATTTCGTACACATGCAACTTCGTCGTACAGACGAGTTGCATGCATATGGCGAGCCACAACAAGGATGGAGGGTGCAATGGCAAGGCATGGCTAGCTTGCCACATGGGCACGGTGAAGCTCCTTCATCATTGCACCGTTTGCTCTAAGGTTGTGCGCTCCTTGATAAGACATTTAGTTTGTAATGAGATATCATATGTTGCTAAAAGTCGCTTAAACTATCATAACCAATATTTTTCAAGTACTCTAAAGTTATGATTTTTACTCAATAATATATCAGATTGTTTAGCTATGCTCAAACTCTACAATTAATAAACTTCTAAAACACAAATGTCAAAAACATGTCTTGTGTTTATACTTTATAGAAACAATATATAATTTGTTTGGAGGTTTATTTTTAGTCAAAATTCTAAAAGTGAAAATATGAAATGAAAGTGAGAGTACCATTCAAACATATCCTGAGATCTCTTGACACTCATGGAGATCATCCATGTAGTGTGTTTGATGCTTTGTACTTTTTGTGATTATCTATAACACTTTACCTTTCACCATTTTTTTATTTTTAAGCAAACTAACTAGAAGTTACTAGATAGCACAAAATAACCATGTAAACCCTCAAACATACATGATATAAATCTTGGTGCATCTATTTAAGATACAAAACTTATAACAAGAACAAATAGTAGTTTATAAATGGGACAAGCCCATACAATAATAATATGCCCATAACACATTTGTATTGGATATGTGATGGGGAGTCGGTAAGCCAAGCAGCGAACCACTATTTATTTGGAAGGTGTTTGGTTTAATTCTCGACAACTAATTGTCCCTGTATTTTTAATCTCAGTCTATTACTTGCTCAAAAGTAAACTCTTATTAAATACTTAAATACATCATTCACATTTTTACTATTTCTTTTCATAATTAAACAGTGACATTTTGTTGGATATACTTTTATTATATACGGAGTAGTATTGCATAATCAAGCTTTTATTTTCTTAAATATCATTTGAGCGAGCCGGAGTGCGGATGAAGTGGGTGACAAGGTTCTAAATTTCCCCCATAGATAACATGTAGCATGAGTCAACATGCAGGTATGTACGTTATTATGTATTTGATAAAATAACTACATTACATTCCAAATAGGTTAAAGAAGTGAAACTTTCTTTAGATTGTATACTATAAGCTATGAGGATCAAACATGTGAACAATGTTGAAATGTGGTTAACGATTTAATATGTAAATGTCTAGTATCGAACCCGAGATCTCGGGATTGCACACATTACAAATGAGTATTAAGGAATAATAATAAATGTATTTTATATATTTATTATTAGCACGAGAACTTAACGACCGTTAGTGTTTTCCGTTAAATGACTAACGACCGTTAAACGCAAATTAGGAAAGAAGTGTTGTGTATAATTAGGAAACAAGGAAAAGATCTAGAACCCTCCTTGGGGTATAGGATCGACCGGCCTATGGGTTATTCGACCCATGGGTTTGCTTTTCCTCCAAGATTTCTAATTAGTATATATACAAACTCAAGGGTAATTGTTTGGTTAATCTTTTGTGCACACAATTATCCCTAAAGTCTTTTTCTCCTCTTGGTTTGCTTTGGCCGATCGAATCATCCCTCTCAAGGGTTGTTTGGATCGAATTTTTGATAAACAAAAATTGTTCTTGTGTTTTTACTTGCATAAACTTAATACGGTTTAATTTGTGTGTACAAGAACGAGGTAATAACTCACTATAGTTATTATCAAGAGATCGAATAACAAAACGGTAAGGGGTTATTCATTGATCTAGATTAAATCATATTCAAGATTTATTGAAGTGCATCGGGTACGTTTTCTATTTATGTTTAAGTTAATTATTATGTGTTATACCAAATTGTTTACATGCTTCCGCTATTATGTACTTTGTGTTATGGAATAATATGATTGTCATGAGTGTCAAATTCCAACAGTGGCATCAAGAGCCATGTATAACATGTAATTGATTACTTAAACAATAAAAAACGTATCTTTTAAATTGTTTAGAATATACATGATTGTTTTCTAGGGTTTTAATTATTAAAAATTTGTTTTTTTTTAATAATAAAAATCGAACCCTAACCCTAATTTGAGGGGGGGGGTCGATTTAATGCATAAACCCTAATTAGGGTTTGTGTTTTTCATAATTAATTGTAATTAATTAGAAACCCTAGGTCTTTAGACAATTGTTGTGTTATGAATCTTGTGACCTAATTGATATATGATATGCATGAATCCGTGACTATATATGCATATTTAGTCACGGATAATTAAATTGTTTAGATGTTTGCTACATGTTTAAATAAATCAAGAATTAGGGAAGACCTAATATATATATATTAAATTAATGAATCGGTTATGTGCAACGTGGTATATTATCATTAAAACTTACGCGGCCAATTGTTGGTGACTGTGGTCCATTGGGTACAATGCGCTCGAAAACCAATGGGAGTTTTATTGATTCTATACATAATAATTCACATATAGATTATTAATAGGATTTGTTTAAAAAGATTGCATGTGGCTAGATGTTTCAATTACAATTAATTGTTTTAATTGTTTTATTATTAGTTGATTATTTGTTTTCTTTTAATTACTTGTTTATTGTTTTTTTTATTATATGTGATATGTTAAAGTAAGCAATAAAAGGGTAATTTTCAAAGAAAAATTAAATTGGACTAATAATGGTGAAACATAAAGTAATAAAGTAAGGATCTTGCAAAGTCTTATGTGCCGACAGTGGTTCGCTTCGCACGGTAATTTGCTCCCAGGCGAGACTAGCAAGATCTAAACTTTGTTACTTATTTTTTAAGACTAAGATCATAAACTTTTGCTTGATTGATGTTTTTGTACAATAGTGTGTGAAAGGCGGACCAAAGTTGACAAACTGTGTGGGGGGTTTAACTGGAGAGGGGTTTTTTAAGAGATTCGCTCCTACCGGCTCTCCGGGCCCGCTTGTGCGTCAACTGCGACTTACCTATATCACTATTTACGTACACTATCATCTTAAGGGTGATTTACCTCAATTCCGCGCGCCACTTTTGTGGCAAATATCCGAATAACATGTAAGTAGTAGGATATGTGGGCGATAATTGTTGGTACTTCTTTAATTGGTGAACCCAATACCTCAAGTAAATAGTTTTGGTTTACTCTTAACTAATTGGTAAATAAAAATTGTTTTGAAAACTAATGATACAAAGATGAGTGCATGCATCTTTGTACATGTTTTTGTCACATCAAAAACTAAATACCCTAAAATTTAAGTTACGTGCCATCTAACTATAAGGAACACTTGAAGTTAATTTTGGGTATGCGTGAGACCTGGACCAAAATTAATGACAAGGTAAATTTCCGAGTGTGCGTGAGACCACACATGGATGAATTTGCAGTTTCTAAGTTAGACAACTTAATTAAGCTGATGCGTGAGACCTAGAGCTTAAGGCATGAGATGGGATAAAACATGCTTACGTGACATATTGATGAATCAATATGTAGTAAATCCCATAAATTATCTAGGAATTGGAAAATTTTGTTTGCCAATTATTGTACGACAGATTACCATCTTTTGTACTTCCACTACTAGCAGATCAACTGATGTAGTGGAACTATGTAAAGTTGGATCCTAGATTTTCAAGGAAATTAAGTTGGTTATATGAATATATCCATGGGTATTATATTTTCTTGAGAATGAGTATTATCGAAAATACTAATGTTTGAACTTTTCTATTTTCTGTAGAATGGCTCAACCCGATAACTCCGTGTATGCTGCTTTCAAGAGTCATCTTGAAAGAGCCAAATTGACTGGGAAAAATTTCAATGATTGGCACAGATCGCTCAGAATTGTTTTGAGGGCGACTGGTAAGCTCAATTACTTGAATACTTGACCGATGTTGTTGTACCGATCAAAAATAAACCTAATTACCTTATACTAGATAGGGCAAGCGGGTATCGTATCCACGAGGAGTATGTGGTTATAGCTAAGTTTAACGAAATAAATAATTGATTGATTGTTTGGTTTAATAACTTAATAATTAAAATACTAATTAACTAGAAAGTAAATAAGCAATAAAAATAAAGAAGCAAATAAAAGTAAAGTTTGTAAACAGTTGGATAAAAAGCAATCCCTCCCGGCTCCAGATATAATGATATGATCAAGTTACGGATTAATTCTAATGTTTGCCTTCAAACCACATAGACATAGTTTTTATTAATTGAAAAGGATAATTTTGGGCATAAGTTATGTTTATCACACAAATCGTCTTAATCCCTAAACTAGTGGACTCGGCACAACTCGTTGACTAGCAATAACATGTCTTACAATAATCTTATCAATTAATTTAATAATTACTCAAGTGAACAATTTTGGGCACAAGTTATGTTTACCACACGACCGTCTTAATCCTTAACTAGTTGGACTCGGCACGAATCGTTGCCTCGCAATAACTTGTCTTATGATAATTCATTCAACTAATTATATTAAAACATTGAAATCAAATAAAAGATATGCATTAAAATCAGATGAATTAATGTTTGACAAATAAAATAAAATCCGTAAACATGATCAAACCAAATATATCTTTTACCGGGAGAGATTACAAAAAGATTAGCCGCATATCACGTTGGTGGACATCGTCTCCATCGAAGCTTCATACATGAAAAGATGTGTCGGCTGCAATATATTTTCTTCTTCTTCGAATGAGTTAATCCCCAAAAAGTGGCGGATGGAATTATATTGAATGGGGGCCTTCTTTTTTTTGTCCCTACCGAAATATATATATCAAAAGGGATGAATCCCTACGTATCTTTTCTTCTTGCCAAAGCTAAGCAAAGCCTTGGGCTTTCTTCTTTTCTTGTCGCCAAATCAGCCAACCCACTCAAATTGCATCGGGCTCATTTTCTTGACTTGGGCCAATAGCAATAAAACTGAGATTTATAAGTTATTGGTACTAAACCTGTTGCCTTTATTTCTTTAACTACGAACTGATCTTCCAGCAACTAAAATCACCAGCTAACTTTGATTTATCCACCAACTCATTATTTGTATGTGAAGATCTTTTTTTCTTCTTTCGTTGGCTTTTTGAATCACCTAAAACGGAGCTCGGACGAAGAAATTATGCCCAAAATAGTGCAACAACGTCCAAATCTTCTTATGTCTTTATATTAACTTGTAATATCACCAAGTTTAGCTCCTTTGTGCGCATAGCCTACATAAACACAAAACACCTTAAAGTAACATATATAAAGGATAATACCAATACATAATTAAGCAATTGAACAATATTAAGGTGTATGTAAAATGCGCCGATCAAACCTCCCCAACTTGACTCTTACTCATCCCGAGAAAGAAATTTACTATATTTTAGAATGTTAATTACATAATTTTTAATCATACCATTGAAATTCCATCAAAAAGATCAAATTTAACCTAGCACACTAATAACCATTCAATGTGACCAATAATCCAAAATGATTACCAATATTTTTGTCCTTCTTAAACACTTAACATAACCGTTCCCATTGGTTTCATTTACTTTATGTTTCATATAATTAACCATGTGCCCAACATACTTAGTACACCCCTATAATCAATCTAAACATATATCCAAAACAAGAGGTGAGAATACCTTATACCTTTTATAATACTGGAGTTTTTATACCATAGGAGCAAACTTTTTGAGAGCACATAAGCCATCATACATTAACTCATATTTTCACTTTTTGCTCACTTTTTGCACATGAATTTTACTTCATATTTCAAGCATTTTTTTTTTTCATAACATACATAAGCTCCTTTTTTAGCCATCCGGGACCGTTTCTTATACATGTCATCCCGAATGCTTTATACACTCCTTTTAAGGTTGATATAAAGACCAATCATTTGGATGTATGAATATCTATCCTATAGGTGTATACTAAGACACATCGGCACATGGGAACCGGTTAATTTAGTCCATTTTAATTAAATGGGAACAATTATGCTTCGTGCCTACTGGTATATCATATGATGGAGTTATCTACCACATAGTCTAATTAATCAATGCACTAACTTAAACCAACCTTCCTAATTTCATTAACAACAATACAAGGATTGGGTTATTTCACATAAAATTGTCTCAGCTAAGTGCAATGCTATCCATCATAATAATTGGCGTCTGACCCATGCTAACAACTAAAATATCACCTTGCGCGGGTGACGAATCAGATAGGCAAGCCCAGCATATGACTACCACCAATAATTATGACAGTTCTCCAGCTTTTTTCTATGGCCACCGTGCGCGGGTGACAAGCCGGATAAGATCAATTTAAGTGTCCTAACCCAACTATTACATTATTATATTTTATATTATATCATTTTAACTTTCTTCCCGTTCTAAGCAAAAGTAAGTAGGGAAATTCAATCGGGTATGGTTTGATCATCTACTAATTATACATATGCCTAACTACATGCAAAACATCAAATTAATTTTAGAACCAAATTATACAATGGAATCGGGTGCACCTTATAATCATGGCTGGATCTTCTAGTCTGCTTCAATAAATCATCCACAAGCTAATCTTCAGAATCTGCAAATACTCAACAAATATATGTAGAAAAAACTTCCACATCCAATTAGCACAAAACTCTTATAATGTGATTTCAATTTTTCTTTATTTTTTTTATTATTATTATTATTATTATTATTATTATTATTATTATTATTATTATTATTATTATTATTATTATTATTATTATTATTATTATTATTATTATTATTATTTTATTTTTTTATTATTTTTTTTTTTCAAAAATCACATTTTGACCCATTTTAACCACAATTTCACACAAAAACATGTAACACATGTGACACCCCCCTCCCCAACTTAAAGCATTGCATTGTCCCTAATGCAAAAACTTTAAGTTAAAATTTTGGTTAAAAATCACTTTGATAAACTCACTCAACACAAAAACCTAACTCACTTTCGTAGGAATCACGGTTGCATTTAGCGTATGCAACAAGCCTTTTAAACCACTCGGTAGCCCGAGTGGACGAGTGTAGTCTCGTGAGGGTTTGTAGTGAACACACCCACAAAGTTTTTAACACACACAAAAATAAGAAAATAAAAAGAAACATAAATTAGAAAGAACATAAACACACACTACAACCCACGGGTTGCCTCCCGCGAAGCGCTAAGTTTACCGTCGTCAGCCCGACAACACTTGGTATTAGTTTCATGGTGGTATGATGGAACACTTACCAAATGAGTTACCTAGATGCAATGAAACTTTACGGGTCCATGCCATATCCCTCTTTTCAAACACTTTATGAATATTAGTTTCCCTTATGCATAAGAAGTGTTTATGCTTTGAAACCCATACTCGTCTTTTCCTTTTTCTTCGGCTGGATGCACTACGAACCTGTTTCACACGGGCCTTCTTGCTTGCATCCTTGATCAACTTACCACAATTTGGCACTCCATGAAAGTTCTTCTCTTCTTTGCGCAGGGGTTCTCTCAACTTACGAACTCCTACTCGTGCTTTCCTATGAACTTGTTCAAGAATAATATGAAGGAGTGCTTTGCTAGAGTTCTTGTTACACCACTCAAAAGCATAATGATTTTCTATTAGTAACAACCTTGCTTGTGCTTTCCCCTTGGTATAAGTTGAGTCACCCATACCAAAATTCTTGATTAATACTTGAAGCACATGTGGTGGGTTTGGGTCGATACGGGGGCCTTCGACTTCTTCCTCATTGAGATATTGTTGTTCTTTCAATGAATCTGAACACTCATTTTCATATGGTGAAAGAGCCAAAGAGTCCTTAACTTCATTTGATTTTGTATCCTCAACTGATGAAAGTGTTGTTTCATTTAAAGTTGGGAGATAAGGTGTGGTATTAGTCTCCACAACTCCCTCCCCAACTTTAGGACGAACCAATTCTTCACGATCATCTTTAACCGGAAAAATGAGATCATCGAATGAATTGTTATGAGCATGAATATTATATTCGTCTTCTTCATCTTCATCTTCATCATCAAAATCAAATATGGTGACGCCTTGAGATTCATATGTTTCTTGCCTATTAAATTGATCTGCCAATGGATCCACATGTGTCTCAAAAGCTGCATTACTAACGTATCTTTGATGTTCCTCTATGTTGGATTCTATCATTGAAATGAGCTTATCCAATTTTTGTTCAAGATACGAGAGATGGTTATCACCTTGTCCTTGGCCTTGATGATCATATTGTTGAGTCGGTCTCTGTGGTTGATTGAAGAATCCAGAGCTCTCATATGAAGGATGATAATATTGACCACCATATTCCCCTCGATACCTCGTGTAATCTTCCATCTCAATATTGTAATTAGGATGATATGTGTTATGCTCATAATCATCATATTGAGATTGATAGTCATATGTCTCAAGTACTCGCTCCTTCCTACTTGCTTTCTCCTCCGGATAATTTTCATAAGAATGAAATGGATTCCCACAAGTCCAACATGAATCCATAAAAGCTCGATCTACGCGTGCGCATACACTAACCTGCACACTCACAACCAACAAAACAAACAAGCAAACAAAACAAGAGAAAAAGAAAAAGAAAATCTTTTTGTAATTTTTTTTTTTTTTTTTTTTAAATTATTAACAAAAACTTAAACCAAAAGCGCACACACTCCCCGGCAGCGGCGCCAAAATTTGACCGATGTCGTTGTACCGATCAAAAATAAACCTAATTACCTTATACTAGATAGGGCAAGCGGGTATCGTATCCACGAGGAGTATGTGGTTATAGCTAAGTTTAACGAAATAAATAATTGATTGATTGTTTGGTTTAATAACTTAATAATTAAAATACTAATTAACTAGAAAGTAAATAAGCAATAAAAATAAAGAAGCAAATAAAAGTAAAGTTTGTAAACAGTTGGATAAAAAGCAATCCCTCCCGGCTCCAGATATAATGATATGATCAAGTTACGGATTAATTCTAATGTTTGCCTTCAAACCACATAGACATAGTTTTTATTAATTGAAAAGGATAATTTTGGGCACAAGTTATGTTTATCACACAAATCGTCTTAATCCCTAAACTAGTGGACTCGGCACAACTCGTTGACTAGCAATAACATGTCTTACAATAATCTTATCAATTAATTTAATAATTACTCAAGTGAACAATTTTGGGCACAAGTTATGTTTACCACACGACCGTCTTAATCCTTAACTAGTTGGACTCGGCACGAATCGTTGCCTCGCAATAACTTGTCTTATGATAATTCATTCAACTAATTATATTAAAACATTGAAATCAAATAAAAGATATGCATTAAAATCAGATGAATTAATGTTTGACAAATAAAATAAAATCCGTAAACATGATCAAACCAAATATATCTTTTACCGGGAGAGATTACAAAAAGATTAGCCGCACATCACGTTGGTGGACATCGTCTCCATCGAAGCTTCATACATGAAAAGATGTGTCGGCTGCAATATATTTTCTTCTTCTTCGAATGAGTTAATCCCCAAAAAGTGGCGGATGGAATTATATTGAATGGGGGCCTTCTTTTTTTTGTCCCTACCGAAATATATATATCAAAAGGGATGAATCCCTACGTATCTTTTCTTCTTGCCAAAGCTAAGCAAAGCCTTGGGCTTTCTTCTTTTCTTGTCGCCAAATCAGCCAACCCACTCAAATTGCATCGGGCTCATTTTCTTGACTTGGGCCAATAGCAATAAAACTGAGATTTATAAGTTATTGGTACTAAACCTGTTGCCTTTATTTCTTTAACTACGAACTGATCTTCCAGCAACTAAAATCACCAGCTAACTTTGATTTATCCACCAACTCATTATTTGTATGTGAAGATCTTTTTTTCTTCTTTCGTTGGCTTTTTGAATCACCTAAAACGGAGCTCGGACGAAGAAATTATGCCCAAAATAGTGCAACAACGTCCAAATCTTCTTATGTCTTTATATTAACTTGTAATATCACCAAGTTTAGCTCCTTTGTGCGCATAGCCTACATAAACACAAAACACCTTAAAGTAACATATATAAAGGATAATACCAATACATAATTAAGCAATTGAACAATATTAAGGTGTATGTAAAATGCGCCGATCAATACTCCTTGCCCTGATGAGCCTGCTTCGACTGCTTCTGAAGAGGTCAAAGCAGCATGGAGAGCTGAGTATGCTAAGTACACTGAAGTTGGGTGCTTAATGCTACAAAGTATGGATCCAATGATGCAAAAGAAGTTTGAGTATTATTTTCCATACAACATGCTCGAGCAGCTTAAGAAGTCTTATGAAAAGACTCCTGAAATTGAAATGTATGAGTCTCTTGACAAACTACACAGCTGCAAACATGGTGATGGTAAACCAGTTGAAGACTATGTGAATGAAATGAGAGATTTCTTTGATCAACTTCATAGAGTCGGATTTGGTTATCCCGAGAATGTTCAAGTTAACCTAATCAACAGATCCCTTAACAAGGATTTTGCTGGTTTTGTACAGAACTTCAACATGCATTGCTCGGGGAAGACAGTTTCTGAGTTACTCGCATTGCTTGTTGACTATGAGAAACACTTACCACCCAAGGGCAAGGCTCCTACTCTGCAAGTGTTGGCAATTCAAGGAGGTAGGATCCAGAAAAAATCGCGTGTGAACAAGGGTAAGGGTAAAGGTGATAAAGGCAAGCAGGTCATGGCCTATCAACCAAATCCTAAGGTGAATCAACACCAGCCCAAGAAGAACAAGGTGAGTCCTCCAGGAAAGAAGGATCAGGCTTGTCACCACTGTCATGAAGTAGGGCACTGGAAGAGGAACTGTCCACTCTACATCAATGACTTGCGACAGAAGAAGCAAAAGAGTGAAGCTG
Organism: Artemisia tridentata subsp. tridentata; assembly: GCA_021014915.2. Lineage (NCBI taxonomy): Eukaryota > Viridiplantae > Streptophyta > Magnoliopsida > Asterales > Asteraceae > Artemisia > Artemisia tridentata. The sequence goes on along the minus strand of CP139505.1, from coordinate 403,486,846 downwards.
GTAATCCCAGCTCTTCAGGTGCGTTCTTTATGATCGAATTATTTACTCTAACTCGTAAGTTAAATTCCTGGGTATATGATACAGGATGTGGTATTCATATTTGCAATACTATGCAGGGGTTTAGAGTTGAGAGAAAGCTGGCCTATGGACAACAATTCTTGCACGTGGGTAATGGAGCACATGCAGCAGTTGAAGCTATAGGCATATTTGATTTAGTGTTGCCTTCGGGCCTAGTACTATCTTTAAATAATTGTCATTATGCACCGTCAATTGTTAGAGGTGTTATTTCATTTTTATGTTTGTTGAACCTTGGTTTTGAACATACTATTAATAGCAATGGAATTTCTGTTTCTTTAAATGGTGTATTTTATTTTAAAGCTATTGCTGTGAATGGTATTTTTGAACTTGATATGAATGATAATGATAATGCTTGTGTTAAAAATAATTCGATGTATAGCATCAACAATAAGAGAATCAAGAAAAGTCTGGATTCGTCTTATCTTTGGCATTGTCGTCTTGCACACATAAGCAAGGATCGCATGAAAAAGCTGCAACATGATGGGCTTTTAGAAAAAATCAATGATGAATCATTTGATAAGTGTGTGTCTTGTATTAGTGGGAAGATGACAAAGAAACCCTTTAATAATAGGATTGAAAGGGCTACTGATCTACTTGGTCTTATTCATACAGATGTGTGTGGACCACTTAGACATGTGTCAAGGAGAGGTGCTAGCTACTTCTTAACATTTACGGATGATTTTAGCCGTTATGGTTATGTTTATTTACTTAAACATAAACATGAGGTGTTTGAAACATTCAAAGTGTTTAAAGCTGAAGTAGAGTTGCAACTTGGAAAGAAGATTAAAGCTCTTCGATCCGATAGAGGTGGTGAATACCTGAGTCAAGAGTTTGTGGATTATCTAGCTAAGGAAGGAATTGTCCAGCACCTTACTTCTCCATATACACCACAACAAAATGGTGTATCTGAGAGAAGAAATCGTACATTGCAAGACATGATACGATCTATGTTTAATCTAACAACTCTTCCCTTCTCATTTTGGGATTATGCCTTGGAGTCTGCTGTTCGCATTCTTAACATGGTTCCCACAAAGAAGGTAGATAAGACACCATATGAGTTATGGACTGGAAATGCTCCTAACTTGTCTTATCTTAAGGTCTGGGGTTGCGAGGCGTACGTTAAACGTGACTCGGGCGACAAGCTCCAACAAAGATTTGTAAAATGTATCTTCGTAGGATACCCAAAGGAAACAATGGGTTACTACTTTTATTATCCTCCTGAGAACAAAGTATTCGTTGCTAGGTATGGAGATTTCCTGGAGAAGGATCTCATATCTCAAGAATTAAGTGGGAGGATATATGATCTTGAAGAAGATCAAGATGATGCATTACCTTCTGAAAACACTAACCAACTTCCTGAAGAACCTGAAAGTCTGGGTCCTCCACCAGAAGTTGAAGTGGCTCCCATTCGTAGATCCGTAAGGACTGTAAAAGCTCCTGAACGTCTATGTCTTAACATAGAGTGTGAGGAATATATACAAGGGGATCTTGATGAACCGCCTAATTATAAAGCTGCCATTAATAGTCCTGAAAAGGAAAAATGGTTAGTTGCTATGAATGGGGAGATGCAATCCATGAGAGACAATGAAGTCTGGATTGAAGTAGACCTTCCTCCTAATGCCAAGGTAGTTGGGAGTAAGTGGCTCTTCAAGAAGAAAACTGACATGGATGGCAATGTACACACCTATAAAGCCCGTTTGGTAGCTAAAGGATTTACTCAAACGTATGGTGTTGACTACGAGGAGACCTTTTCTCCTGTAGCTGACATTAGGGCCATTAGGATTCTCATAGCCATAGCTGCATACTATGATTATGAGATTTGGCAGATGGATGTCAAAACCGCCTTCTTAAATGGTCGCCTAGATGAGGATATCTATATGGCGCAGCCTGAGGGGTTTGTGAATCCAAAGTTTCCAAATCGTGTATGCAAACTTCAAAGATCCATTTATGGATTGAAGCAAGCATCACGACAATGGAACAAGAGGTTTGATAGTGAAATAAAGAAGTTTGGTTTTACTCAAAATCTTGATGAGCCATGTGTATACCACAAAGTTAGTGGGAGTGAAGTAATTTTCCTTATATTATATGTCGATGACATATTGATCATGGGAAAAGACATTCCAAGTTTGCATGAAGTCAAGGCATATCTTGGAAAGTGTTTTTCTATGAAAGATTTAGGGGAAGCTGCTTTCATTCTGGGAATTAAGATATATAGAGATAGATCTAAGCGATTAATTGGATTAAGCCAAAGTGCTTACATCGATAAAATATTGAAGAGATTCAATATGCAAGATTCCAAGAAGGGATATTTGCCGATGCAAGAACAACATGGCTTGAGCAAGAAAGTTTGTGCTTCAACACCTGAAGAGGTGAAACGCATGGCAAAAGTTCCTTATGCTTCGGCTGTAGGATCTATTATGTATGCGGTTAAAAGCACAAGGCCAGATGTGGCGTTTGCTCAAAACTTAACCAGTCGATATCAGCAGGATACCGGTGAAGCTCACTGGACTGCTGTTAAGAATATTCTTAAGTACCTTAGGGCTACTAAAGATTTGTTCTTAGTTTATGGGGGTGATCCACTAGCAGAACTTGATGTTACAGGTTACTGCGATGCTTCATGGAAAAGTGATAAGGATGATATGAAGTCTCAGACTGGATACGTCTTTGTCATTAATGGAGGAGCTGTGGATTGGAGGAGCAAGAAGCAGAGTACATTAGCGATGTCTGCAGCAGAAAGTGAGTACATAGCTGCATCAGATGCTGCAATGGAAGCCGTCTGGATTAGGAAGTTTGTATCAAGGCTTGGAGTTATGCCTTCGATTCAACGACCTATAAAAATGTATTGCGACAATTCAGCTGCAATTACATTTGCCAATGAACCTGGAATCATGAAGGGCACCAGACATTATCCGATCAAATATCACTATGTGCGAGAGCAAATAGAGATTGGGCAGATCGAAGTACTCAAAGTTCACACAGATGATAACTTGGCAGATCAATTGACGAAAGCTCTTCCTGGCACTAAGCTTTATAAGTTAGCTGAAGGAATAGGTCTTCGTAAGGCTGAAAGTTTCATGACCATTTGTGATTAGTATTTGGATAAAGGATGTAATAGACAATTATTGATTTTATGAAATAAAGTATTGTTTATGTTTTATTGTCTTGTTGAAATAAACATATATCCTGTTTTTGCATGTTTATATCCTTGAATAATTTTATTATTCTAAATGTGTCCATTGTCGGTTAATGATATGGGAATATCATTAAATTAAGACAAATGTGGATGTTGGTGAGAATATACTTGAAAGTATATTGATGCGTAGTCATACCAAATTCACATGATATTCTAAGTGTAGAGTATAGGACTTATCCCAACTAAACATGAGATTACTTATGGATCTTGTCATCAAGTAATTCATGAAATAGTTATCCTGAGACTTGAGATACCAGATAAGAGTCATGGATGTAGTGCATTTTTGTAAAGCAATCTACCGCTTACCGTAACTGGAAGTTATAAGGATTGTTTTCAGAAGTGTTGCAAAGTTCATGGGTTATTCTTGTAGTCAAGATAGAATTTGTTCCTTCAAATTTTGTTTGAAGTATAATACTGCTGGGCCCCTCGTAGGGTTGACAAAATGTTTGCGTGGCCACGCCCAAAGTCTATCTGGAATACGTTCAGATGTTTTGGTAATTTTGTTCAATCAATAACAACGAGAAACAGAAACATTAATAAAGAGTGACTTAGATCCATTTCTTTATTAATACAGTATTAGTAACAAAAGGATAATAATAATGATGAATCATTCAAGATTTTCCAGGAAATCTAGCTCGGGTCGGACTAGGGGCATTGGAGTGTTGCAAGACGCCAACCAATGTCATTTTACTATTAATAGTTAACCAAGTGGGAGTTGTTGAAATGTGGTTAACGATTTAATATGTAAATGTCTAGTATCGAACCCGAGACGTTGGGATTGCACACATTACAAATGAGTATTAAGGAATAATAATAAATGTATTTTATATATTTATTATTAGCACGAGAACTTAACGACCGTTAGTGTTTTCCGTTAAATGACTAACGACCGTTAAACGCAAATTAGGAAAGAAGTGTTTGTGTATAATTAGGAAACAAGGAAAAGATCTAGAACCCTCCTTGGGGTATAGGATCGACCGGCCTATGGGTTATTCGACCCATGGGTTTGCTTTTCCTACAAGATTTCTAATTAGTATATATACAAACTCAAGGGTAATTGTTTGGTTAATCTTTTGTGCACACAATTATCCCTAAAGTCTTTTTCTCCTCTTGGTTTGCTTTGGCCGATCGAATCATCCCTCTCAAGGGTTGTTTGGATCGAATTTTTGATAAACAAAAATTGTTCTTGTGTTTTTACTTGCATAAACTTAATACGGTTTAATTTGTGTGTACAAGAACGAGGTAATAACTCACTATAGTTATTATCAAGAGATCGAATAACAAAACGGTAAGGGGTTATTCATTGATCTAGATTAAATCATATTCAAGATTTATTGAAGTGCATCGGGTACGTTTTCTATTTATGTTTAAGTTAATTATTATGTGTTATACCAAATTGTTTACATGCTTCCGCTATTATGTACTTTGTGTTATGGAATAATATGATTGTCATGAGTGTCAAATTCCAACAAACAATGGTATTAGGTTTTTCATGTATATGGTTATTGAAGTTTATAGAAACATCACAAACTTGATTGATCATTGTTGAAGCATAAATCTGCCGGGCTAGTCTTGACGATAGAGGATTTATAACCTCGTAGGTAGAGGATTTATATGTGTATGATATGTATGATTATTATGTAGTATGGATTGATCATCAGATAGTATGCATGTTGTATGTTGTATGTATATGAGAGTGAGTGTAGGTAAAGAAGTGCAAGAGAAGATGACTTACCTTCAATGAACAAAGCCTATGTATTTATAGTGGTTCTAGTTTACCTTACCTAGTGGACAATAGGGTGTGGCACCTCTCTCTTCGATCGAGACCTTATTCCCTTCCTCTTTGGTTATATGTATATTTGCCATGTCCATCCCGGACTGACCTTGAGCCCAGCCGCAGAAAGGGAAGTCCAGCAGGGGAAGTCCGCCGCGGAAAAGGAAGTCCAACCGAGGAAGGGGAAGTCCAACTAGGGAAGTCCAGCTGCGGAAAGGGATGTCCAGCCGAGGGAGTCCAGCCCGGAGAGGTCCAGCTCCAGCTCGGGCTCATTCTTTATATCCTTTCCGGACCAAACATCATCAATCATCATTCTCAATTTCAATTTACCAAGCAACATTTAAAGAGCTTTTCAAGAATATGTGATAGATGTCATCAATAATAACTTAAAAAATCGAAAATTAACACCAACAATATTTCAGGGTACCATATTATGAGCAACTAGGCCATTTTGGCGCGAGTGTTCATTTCAACCCATACACGTTCACCATTGTACTACTCAATCATAAACAAAGTTCCATTTAAACTGATCCGGATGTCCATTGCAATGCATGTGCCTAAGAAATGAGGCAACACTGGTGTACACCATTGTTGACTCGAGCCCTCTACAATTCTAGAGACGATATCAAGCTAGAGACTCTGATGATTGTGTCCTACCACATTTAAAACTCTTTCGTTCATTTGGTACTAATGAACAAAGCAAATCATCAAATTATCCAGATGGATAGATATGTCACCCTCACAAGTCACACCACAAAACTGACCAAAACTCATTGTGTTAGAGGCTCGAATCAGGTAAGAACAGTGCCATACTCGAGGGTGTGCGAGGTGTGCTATCGCACATAGCCTCAAATTTTTAACCTCTTTATATAGTTGTGGCCTCAAAATTCATTTTCAACCTCAAAATATTGACGATATATGAAATTTTGTTCTAAATATTTGTTAAACTTATCTTCAAGTGGTTGACAATGATGAAAATTTCATAAAAATTAAAGCTAATCGTTACAATATATTTCTAATTGTCATGTTTAGTTATCATATACACGGTTTTGCACAGGGCCTCCGTTGCCCTAGCTACGGCACTGGGTAAGAATGCCCCAAAAAAGCTTATAATTTCCTCATGGATAATGTTACACCCCGTGCCCGCTTAGACCAAAAACTAAAACTTTTTACGAGGAAACGCTTGACTTTTACGGACATCTGGTTACTCTTTTGACCACTGAAAAAAAATCTATAAACATTCAGACCTTGAGACTATTTTTAAATGAAACTAGACTCAATTACCATCAAAACGACGGTTAGTACAACCAGTGATGACTTACGGATTAAAAGATATGATTTTTCAAAGTTTACCAAAATCCGTCCAAATTTCGGTACAAACCGAAATTTGGTGAACTCCAAACCGAAATTCCACCATTTTTCACAATAAACAACCCATACTACCTTATTTCCACACCAAACTCACTCAAAGCCATTAACATCTCATACTAAATCGTTTGCATAATAAATCAACCCGTTTGCTACCCAAAATGGGTAAAACACTCTTAACCCAAACACCCCTTTAACTGCATAACTCTTTTATACATTTCTTTGACCCATTTTCCGGAAGGACAACTTCTATGACCCGGCAATTAACGAAACTTTCCAGATTTACCTCTTTTATCATTGGGCTCATTTTCATATAAAAACATCTTCCGTTTGACCTTCCGAAATAGTACTTTACAATTTGACGGGTTATGCATTAAACCCATTTTGACCCATTTACACTACAGACCATCTATACCAATTCATTTGCCCACCAAACTTGGCCAACATCTTTACTTTAACATACTAAACATGTTCCATAGACCCATGACCCGTTCACAACCCAAAATGGGTATATTTACACTTAATCTAGACGCCCCTTTAACTTTGACTATAAACACATAAAACATACTTTGACACAACGGTTGACCACCAAATCGTTAGGACAACCTTAACATACAACTTGCCATACGGCTACACGTTACCAACCCATAAAAGACCAACGGGGGTACAAACTTACACATGAGCCCGGTATTCTACCTAAGCTCCTATACATACTACCTTAACCTTGCATATCCAAATCCTTATTCCTTACATCCAAGCCGTCCATATAAACATGCCAACCTTAATCCTAGCTAAATAATATCAAGCATCATCATCATCATCACAATCTTCCATCATCATCATCATCATCATCCTTATAACACCCTAAATCATAACATCATACAAACCTTAACACATAACATAATAATCATAAAATGGTTTATACAACCATTAGCTTATCCCTAACAACACTAATCATCATATAATCATATATTGATCATATGATGATCAATCCCACTATTTACTCATCTTCCCCAAGTTAGGGTTCATAAACCCTAACTCCTCAATTCATCAATTACACTAGAATAGAGATTACTTACTTGGTGTGATCATAGCTAGGAAGGACCATAGACATGGGGCCTTCATCTTCTTCATCTTAAGTCATCATCTAGCTTCTTTCCCTCTTTTTCTTCTCTAAGCCGACATTTCCACACCACTCTTGAATAATGTGGAGTTATCTAGACTTTCCTGGATAAATAAATGACTAGGCACAAGTTTGGGCTAATGGCAAGAATGGCCCCTCAAGTCTTATTCCTTCTATTTTGGCCACACTTAACTTTATAACATATTTGACTTATGACAACATAAGTCCCTTAGGTCTATTTCTTTTCTATTTTTGCCACATAATACTTTCCATAACTTATAACACATACTTTGACTATCACTTGACTAACAGGATGAGTGGTTGACTGGCCAATCACGAAAGGCCTTTAGTCCACTTTCATCTAGGGTGGGGTCCCAGTACCCGAAAAACGGATCTAACAATTCTACCCCCTTATTTAGATTTCGTCCCCGAAATCTCTCGTCTATTACTATCCAAAACTAAATCACAAAATGTACATGTTCTCACACTTTCAAGTCTTTAACCATTTCATTGCAATGATCTAAATGATCTTGCAATTCTAAACTTCTATGCCGTAGTCTCAACTCATAATCTACTATAATCAACACTTCTCATCGCAAACTTTCCTAAAATTTCCCACAACTGACGACTTGTCATACGGAAAATTTACTTTTTGACTTTATATAAGTCAAACTTCTATAACATTATACGCCCATGCACTAACATGACAAAACATCTTATACCGGCCAATTTCGCATTTTACATAGTGCCACACATAGCAACATCCAAAACCGGCAACTTATTTCAAATTATACAAAGTACCATACAAACGGCACCTTCCAAAAATCTTACACACCCATCACTTAAGCAATCTTTCGTATCAATCTTGGGAATACTCACCAATTACTTATCAACTTAATGCACAAATCATCCTAGGCGTCTATCTTAAGGTTTCACACATGACCTTAACGCCACTATAAGTTTTATTCATTTCTATATTTTTTTATGACGTCTAACATGTTTTAGTTTTCACTTTCTCATATCAGTATTCGTACTCGTGTCATATCGGCTACACATAAGCCCACTCAATTGTAACTCTTCATTTACATAAAAAGGCGTCCCGATCTATGTAAATCAAGAAATACAAATTCATGGTTCGGTGATTTACAATTCTTCATTTAAATGAAAAGGCGTCCCAATCCATTTAAATCAAGAAACCATAAACCATCCTACTTACACGCTTCCGACATAACATTCGTACTTATTTTACTTTCCATCTTTTCTAGCCTTGGATCCAATCTCACTAACTTTCCATTCATGCCATAAAGGCAAGCTAACATACATGCCGCGAAGGCAAGCTATCATCCATGCCATAAAGGCAAGCTAGGCCATCTCAAAGGATGCCAAACATATGCCATGAAGGCAAGCTAACAACCATGCCCTAAGGCAAGCTAACAATCCATGCCATGAAGGCAAGTTGGGCTATCACGAAGGATACTATAACATCCATGCCATAAAGGCAAGTTGGGCTATCCCGAAGGATACCATAACATCCATGCCATAAAGGCAAGCTGGGCTATCCCAAAAGATACCATAACTAGAGCATTGGATCCAAGCTATATCCATCTTATCCTGTTTATTCATTTTATCTTTTATGCACATCTATCATTAGGCACACACTATCATTTACTCAATTTTCATTGCCTTAAGCAATCTCAACATTCACTATCACGCTTACTTTCATCTCAACAATTTTCAATATAACACTTGCCCATTTATTATGTTTGCATTCTCACAATGCCACTTATTATTCATCCGTCAACCCCAAGTTGACTTATACGCTCACTATGTGCCATTTTTATTTCAGACAAGTTCTATCTGAATAATGCTTGTCCATTTCAATTTACACATCTTCCATGTGTTCTTACAACACACTTTTACTATTACCCGTCAACTCTTGTTGACCATATTCTCAACTCATACTGTCATTTCATTTAGTCTATTAAATTTTTACGCATATAAACCTTACATAGGTTTATCCTTTAACACTATCACAAATCTCATCATACACAATCCAAATATATATTAACCTGATTATATTCATGTTTTACAATTCTTTCTAGCGCACTTCCTATCACTTATGACTCCTAGCGCAAATCTGCATCTCATTCATCACTTTTACTTAGGGCTGAGCTTCGGGCCAAAACCGACCCGACCCAACCCGTCCCGACCAAGCCCGAAACCGAGAACTGTAAAAATGGTTGCCCGAATACCGAACCGAATAGGCATCGGGTCAGTTCGGTAATACTCGAGATAAGTCGGTCGATTTTCGGGACAATGCACCACAACCCGAAATCACAGGTCTGGGAAAATAAAGTTATAAAACTGGAAGGGAAATGCAAATAAATACCTTACCCATTCACAGAAATTGGTTCAAATGTTAGAGTATATCAAAACTGATTTTGATTAGAATCAATTCTTATCAGTGAAACCATAAGATTCATACAAGCACCTCACAAAGTTAACAGTGAAACCACCACCACCGACTACCTATATCACAACCATTTATACACTAAACTATAATTAAATAGATCTCAGCCATCTTTCTTTCGTGCCATTCAAAGATAAATCAAGACCATCAAAGGTCAAGCAAACGAAAGTTATGCATCATCATCGATCTATAAGAACTAAGAAGTTCACCTTCTTCTTTTTTTCGAATATAAAGACACAACAACAACAAAACTAAAGACACAACAACAACAAAACTAAGAGACCTTGAAGCCTACACTCTCTTTGTTCCTCATTAGTTATTCGGAGATGAGATCGATTGAGCTGTATATTATGTATTGATGGAGATGAGACGATTGATTGGGTTATGATGATGGAGATGAGATCGATTGAGCTGTGTAGATCTGAGTTGGGAAAGATGGGGGTGGGATAATGTTGGGAGGGATTAGGGATATAGATCTGAGTGAGTTGGTATGTAATGAAAAAGTGAAAAAGGGTTATATATAAAAGGGAATCGGGACACTCGGTTTTGTCGGGATAATGTCGGTTTTCAACCCGACCCGACCCAAAACCGACTTTCACAAAAAATTAAAACCAAGTACCGACCCGACTTTCACTAATTCAGTATCAGGACACTCGATTTCGGTCGGTTTTTTGGGATTTTTCGATTTCGGTCGGTTTTGCTCACCCCTACTTCTACTCATTTATTACTAACACATTTTTAATTATCATGTTTTATATGCAACATGATCTCGTCATGTTTTAACTATGCGCTTTAACCTTCTCATTTTATTTAGCATATAAGAATTCGTGCCTTCAAGCATCTAATCATTATTATATCAATCATGTCTTTCTAATCAACCAACTACAAACATACTTCAATATTCATATCTTACTTTATTTCACGCTTTCGAAGCATCTATGTTTTTCAAGCACTTACCATGCTTCTTAACTTATTTCATATATCAATGTGTTCTTTTTAATTTTACCGACCACAACTAGGTCAACACATAACACGCATTCCAATGCGTCTATCTCAATTCATACATTTCCATGCCATCGTGCTCTCAAGCACACCGCATAAAAATTAGATATATAATAAACTACCATAGACTTAACATCACATAAGCAATCATATCATAACACTTAACACTTATCCAACAAGTGTTAAAACATTCATAATCAAAATCAACTCAAATAGTCTATGGTTCATACATCGCATAGCACAAACAATCTACGTCTAAGCATCAACATCTGATCAACCGCAAGCACTAGTCTACCTTATAACTAAGGCATCATAACACTTTAATTTACTTACTAGCTCGTCTCTAATACCACTTAGCATTTCTACTCGCATGCCACCACCATGGCTCTACCATACCTTCACATGATAGCAACACAATCACCGGCACCAACCGAGGTGCACGGCTAACTAATTATATTAAGGTTCTCAAGTCCCTATGGACTTATAACTCAAACACAACAATACTATTACAAGCATACATTACCTATCATCAATAGGCTCAACTAACAAAAAACATAATCTGTCTAACACGTAGCAATTAATTTTCGCGCAACTAACCCTTACGTCAAATGCTTCTACGGGTGGTTTAAGTCTAGGCAATCCTAAAGAAAACCTAATTCACTTAAACTGAGGCTCTGATACCAATTTGACTTACACCCCGTGTCCGCTTAGACCAAAAACTAAAACTTTTTACGCCGAAACGCTTGGCTTTTACGGATATCTGGTTACTCTTTTGACCACTGACAAAAATCTATAAACATTCAGACCTTGAGACTATTTTTAAATGAAACTAGACTCAATTACCTTCAAAACGACGGGTGGCACATCCTGTGATGACTTACGGATTAAAAGATATGATTTTTCAAAATTTATCAAAATCTGTCCAAACCGAAATTTGGGAGTTTTCGTCCCAAACCGAAATTTGGTTAACTCCAAACCGAAATTCCACCATTTTTCACAATAAACAACCCATACTACCTTATTTCCACACCAAACTCACTCAAAGCCATTAACATCTCATACTAAATCGTTTACATAATAAATCAACCCGTTTGCTACCCAAAATGGGTAAAACACTCTTAACCCAAACACCCCTTTAACTGCATAACTCTTTTATACATTTGTTTGACCCATTTTCCGGAAGGACAACTTCTATGACCCGACAATTAACGAAACTTTTCAGATTTACCTCTTTTATCATTGGGCTCATTTTCATATAAAAACATCTTCTGTTTGACCTTCCGAAATAGTACTTTACAATATGACGGGTTATGCATTAAACCCATTTTGACCCATTTACACTACAGGCCATCTATACCAATTCATTTGCCCACCAAACTTGGCCAACATCATTACTTTAACATACTAAACATGTTCCATAGACCCATGACCCATTCACAACCCAAAATGGGTATATTTACACTTAATCCAAATGCCACTTTAACTTTGACTATGAAAACGTATGAAAATGTAAGAAAACATATACAAACGAAAAAAAACGTATGAAAACGTAAAAAAAAAACGTATATAACGGATAAAAACGTATAAAAACGGACGAAAACGTATAAAAACGGATGAAAACGTATAAAAACGAACGAAAACCGTAAGAAGACGTATAAAACAAATATAAACGTATGAAAACATAAGAAAAACATATAAAAATGGACAAAAACATATAAAAACGAACGAAAACGTATAAAAACGGATAAAAACGTATGAAAAAATAAGAAAACGTACAAAACGGATAAAAATGTATGAAAAACGTTTAAGTGCGGATAAAAACGTATAAAATGGATAATAACGGAAGAAAACGTATGAAAACGAAGGAAAACGCATGAAAATGTAAGAAAACGTATAAAAACGGAAAAAACGTATGAAAACGTAAAAAAACGTATATAACGGATAAAAACGTAAGAAAAACGTATAAAATCGAACAAAAACGTAAAAAAACTGATGAAAACGTATAAAAACGAACAAAAATCGTAAGAAGATGTATAAAACAGATATAAACGTATGAAAACATAAGAAAAACATATAAAAACGTATAAAAACGAATGAAAACGGATGAAAGCGTATTAAAAGGTACGAAAACGTATAAAAACGTATGAATATATTTGAATATTTTTGATATAATAAAATGATACTAATATTAATAGTTAAATAAATTAATTAAAAAAAATAAAAAAAAAAATCGGGGGTTAAGTTTGTATAACTTGGTATAACAAAGGGACCATTTATGTAAGAAAGCTGAAAAGGAAAAAGAAAAAGAAGAAGGCGAGGGTATTCTAGTCATTTGGTGTTGATCAGGGACCAAACATGTAGCAAAAACTTCAAAATGAGGACCACCGTTGCACTTTTGAAACCTTAGGGACCAAACCTGCAATTTAGCCAAACCTTAAGGACCAAAAATGTAATTTACTCTTTAACATATAAAACGCGTAAACTAAACTACTTGCAGCATTGAATCTCTAATTAACTTCATGCCATGAAATTCATGAAACACAAAACGAGTTACATTATCGCCACTTTTTCAAACAAAAAAGAACGAAAAATATGAAAGTAAACCCATTTGAAATCTGTGATAAAATTTAAGGATCTCCGATCCGAATCCAATTGCGTTGTCACTTGATAACAGTATTCAACTTTGCTCACATATCTAAAGATTAGTTCAACCTTATACATACCACATAGGTGAAAGAAGTGAAATCTTCTTTGGTTATATACTACTATCTCCGTCCCATAATAAGTGTTTAGTTTGACTTTTTACGGTCTAACCTGCTCATCTTTGACCTTAAATACTTTTATGTGTGTTATATAATACTTGATGCAAAATATATGAATGGATTGGATTTTAAATGTATTTTCATTGATATAAATTTTATCAAGTATTATATAACACATATAAAAATATTTAAGGTCAAAGTAAGAATTCTTTTTTTTTTTTTTTCCTTTTTTTTTTTTTTTTTTTTTTTTTTTTTTTTTTTTTAATTTGGATTTCTTTTCAAAAATTATATATTTGACTTAGGATTTGGTGCAATTTTAGCTCTATTCGATTTTTATCCATGGAAAATTATTACTAAAATTATTATACAAAATTTGTGGTTGTGGTATGCAGATTAAGGTTATATCTAAAGTTGCACTCCCATCCTATCTATTACACACTTTCCATCACCTTCATAAACTTTCATTGCGTAACTATAAAGCTGCGGAGGTGGTGTTTGAGATAACGACTCCAAGTAGTAGAGAATCACCTCACAATACTCCCCTATCTTGAAAATTTAGAGTTAAAATTTATGGGGAGGATGAGTCATGTGTGGAAGTGCGATCGGAATGAATTCTTAATTCTTCAAAAACCAGAGTCACAGTCCTCATTCCATAACGTGACAACCATAACAATGGAAAGCTTCAATAGTATCAAGTACTTGTTTTCACCAACCTAAAGAAAATTGATATATCGTGGTGTGATGGTATTGAAGAGGTTGTTTCAAACAGATATGATGAAGATGCGTCTATAAATTCCCCCACAACCGCCACTTTCTTCCCTCATTTAGACATTCTAGAGCTTGAAAGACTCAGAAATTTCAAGTGTATTGGTGGTGGTGCCAATGGTATATCTACTGATATTCATGACCAGCTTAAGGTATTTTTCCTATATATTTAGCGACTAAAATAAAGATTGGTTAATTTTGTTAATATTATTAGCTCTGTTAATTTTATTATTAAATTCTCGTTTTTTTCAGTTATCTTCTTGGTCCTTATGCCAATACACTAGAGAGATAAGTATAGGATATTGTGATGCGTTGTCAAGTGTGGTTCCATGGTATGCTGTAGGACAAATGCAAAAGCTTCAGGTGCTGAAAATATGGGATTGCAAATCGATGATAGAGGTGTTTGAAACTCAAGAGATCAAAAACAAGAGTGGTACTGATACTGGAAAGTCAGTTGGCGAGAATGTATTATGATGCTTACTAAACTAAAGATCTTGAAAATTGAAGGGTGCAACCTTTTGAAACATATATTCACATTTTCCACTCTTCAAAGCCTCACGCAACTCGAAGAGTTTGAGGTAAAGGATTGCAAGGCAATGGAAGTCATTGTTACGGAAGAAAATGGACAGCAGATGACGGCATCTGATGTGGTGGTCTTTCCTCATTTGAAGTCCCTTATACTAGTCAATCTACCAAACTTTGTGGGTTTCTTCTTGGGGAAGAATGAATTCACTTGGCCAGCATTGGAAAAGGTTGTCATCGTTGAATGCCCACAAATGACGGTGTTCACTTATGGACGGTCTACAGCTCCAAACCTTTGTTAGAGTTTATGAATAAATATTAATATGATTATGTCTGGTTTCGAACCCGAGACTCGGGATTGCACACAATAACGTGAGAGTTTCAATGGTTGAATAATTAAATATATTTTATGTATTTATTTATTCATTTCACAAATAAAACACTTAACGGTCGTTAGGACTTAACGGGGTTTGATAACGCTCGTCAAAGGACTAATTATGCAAAGTGGGAAGAGAAGGATCTAGAACCCAAAACCCTTGGGTTTGCTCGGTCGATCGACCCTCTATGGGCTTGGAGTCGGTTTGGGTTGGAGTGGGGAACAAGCTAGGGATAGCCTATAAATACAATCCCATTGTGTTTGGTTTTTCTCTAATTTTGAATCCCTAACTAAGCCAAACTTCTTTCTCTTCTCTTCCTCTTGCTAGAACCGATCGACCCTCTTTTAATTCCACTAGGAATTGGCGATCCAACTATAGCAATAAAGTGTTTGGTTTGTTTTGTGATTTGAACCTAGCTTTTCCCATTGAAACGCTAGCATTACGTGTGTACAAGAACGAGTAACAAGCTTCTTTTAGCTTGTGTGTTTGCCTTTGTTCGATCCATATAAGCCCTCTCCTAGGGTTTATAATTTTGTTCTTGGAAGCACGTGATTCCTTGTTCTTGCTAGGAATCAAAAAGGTACGCTCTCTTTTAATTTAATTAATTATATGTTTATGTAGATCCATTCCGCTGCGTGATCTTGATGTTTATGTGTTTATAGTATTTGTATGATTCACATATTCCAACAGTGGTATCAGAGCCTCGTTTTAAACATGTAATTAATTACTAAAACCTTAAAAATTGAATCTTGTTGAGATACATGCAATTATTTTCTAGGGTTTTTGTTTGTTTTTTTTTTTGTAAACCCTAAAAGTTGGGTCGACACCCTATATTAATATTTAGAGTTTTAGTTTTTTGATTAAAAACTTGTAGAAACCCTAGGGTTGCATACAATTTTTAGGGCTTAATTAATGAATACCTTATGTGATGTCATTAATTAAAAGCATACTAGATTTGTATTGACATGATAATATGTGTTTACATGATTATATGTGCAATATGGGATCCATGACAAAATCTTGCATATTTTGTCATGGAATGTTTGTTGTTTTATATGCTACATGTTTTTAAGATAAATCTTAAATTAGGGAAGACCCTAATATATTAATTAAAATTGGTTATGTGCAATGTGGTATCTAATTAATCAAAACTTACGCGGCCAAATTATTTGGCGTCTGTGGTCCATAGGGCACAATAAGCTCGAAAACCAATGAGAGTTTTATTAATTACATACATTAAAATTCACATAGAATTATTAATAGGATTTATCAAAAAGTTTGCATGTGGCTATATGATATTGTTAATGATCATATATGTGTTATTGAGTGTTTATTTTTATTTTTTAATTACTTGTTCTTTGTGTTTAATTATGATGGATTGTAACGACAAAGAGGGTAATTTTTTGAATAAAAAATAAATGAACCTAATAACTATGAAACATTTGTGGTAAATTATTTAATTGCCAAGTCTTATGTGCCGACAGTGGTTCGCTTGCCGACAGTGGTTCGCTTCGCACGGTAATTTGCTCCCAGGCGAGACTAGCAATTAATAATTTATTACATAAATAGTTTTAAGCTTTAAATCTTAAAGTTTTAATTGATTGATGCGACTGTACAAAAGTGGTCGAAGCGGCGGACCTATTATTGACAAACTATAAAGTGGGTATAAGGTTGGTTCGCATAAAACTGTGGCCTTAAAGGGGTGCGTTTTTAATTACCTTAGGGTAAACGTTTGCTCCTCCGCTCGCCTGTGCGTCAATAATTGACTTACCAAGTACACCATGAAAAAGTACAAAGCATCTTAAGGCAATGTTGTAAGTTTCTCAACGCCATCAGTTAAATTTTGTTGATTTAAGCTGCGAATGAGTAAACAATTTTTTGTAGAAAACATATGATACAAAGATGAATGCATGACATCTTTGTACATATTTTTTGATTTCACATCAAAAATTTATACCCTTAAAATTTAAGTTATATGCCAACCAATTAATACGGAAACACCTAAGACGACATTCTATCATTGCTAGCAGCCTCAGTTGATGTAATGATTCAAAGAATTAGTCGAAAGGGGTAAATTGAGCACTTTCATTACTAGCAGCCTCAGTTGAATGTAATGAAACGGCGTCAATTTACATGTTTCTAAATTAGTTAACTTAATTGAGCACTTTCATTACTAGCAGCCTCAGCTGATGTAATGAAACGGCGTCAAGGTATAAAGATTTGGGATGAAACATGCTTACATTTGCAACTGTTGTTGGCAGAATAATGTAAGTCCCAAGATTCTAGGAATTGCAATTGGATATTAGCAATTGGGTGATCCCGTACCATATTGAGTACTTTCATTACTAGCAGCCTCAGTTGATGTAATGAAACGATGTCAATTTGGATCCTAGTTTTCAATGAAAATTAAATGGTTTATTTACCATGGGTGTTTAATTTTCTTAGAAAATTTATTATCGAAAGTACTAACTTTTGAACTTTTTCTGTAGAAATGGCCCAACCCGGAAACACTCCAAACATTACCCCCGCTTTCAAAATGATGATTGAAAAGGAGAAATTGACTGGGACTAAAAATTTCAATGATTGGTATCGTAATCTAAGACTTGTTCTTAGGATAGCCAAACGTTATGAATGTCTTAGTGAGCCTCTTCCGGTTGCTCCTCCTGCTAACTCTCCTAATGATGTACTTAGAGAGTTCAACGAAGTTTATGACAAGCACAATGATGCGGCTTGTCTCATGCTATCGGGGATGGATCCTCAGCTGGTAAAACAGTTTGAGAATCATGATCCGATGCAAATGATTGAGGAACTCCAACGTATGTTTGAGAAACCTCCAATGGCTGAGTTGTATGACGTACTTGACAATTTAGCCAAGTGCAAGCAGGAAGCAACAACACCCGTAAGTACCCATGTGCTAGAAATGAAAGGTTATCTTGACAAATTGGATGCACTCGGATGCGGGTATGTGGAAGATTTCAAAGTTGGCCTCATTAATAAATCCCTCAATGAGGAATTGTATGGTGACTTCGTGCGCAACTTCAACATGCATTGCAAGGGGAAGACATTTACTGACTTGCATGCAATGCTCATAGAACATGAGAAAGGACTCACTAAGAAAGCTCCTACACCTGCTATAATGGCAATTAGAGGTGGTAGGGTAGCTAAGCCCGATAAACCGCACAAAGTGAACAAGAAGGGCAAAGGGAAAGCTGATAAAGGAAAACAGGTCGTGATCCATCAGCAGAAGCCCAAGAAGCAGAATCCTCCTCCTAAGAAGGATTATCCTAAAAAGGATACGGCTGCTTGTCACCACTGTAACACTCCTGGACACTGGAAGAGGGACTGTCCGTTGTTGCTTGAGGAGTGTCTCAAGAATAAAAATGCCAAGGCTGGGCAGGGCGCCAGCACTTCAGGTATTTTTATGGTTGAATTATTTTCTTTTCCTCGTAAGCAAAATGCCTGGATATATGATACAGGATGTGGTAGTCACATTTGTAATACATCGCAGGGGCTTAGAGGAGCTAAGAAGCTGAACTATGGGGAATGCTACTTGTATGTCGGCAACGGTATACGTGCAGCAGTGGAAGCCATAGGGACTTTTGATCTAGTTTTAACTTCGGGTTTAATTTTAGTATTGAACAATTGTCATTACGTACCATCTATTGTTAGAGGTGTCGTTTTAGTTTCTTTATTGTTGGATATTGGTTTTGAGCATACTTTTAATAATAATGGAATTTCTGTTTCTTTAAATTCTGTTTTTTACTTTAATGCTATTCCATTAAATGGTGTGTTTGAAATTGACATGGAGGGTCATGTCTCCAACGGAAATAATTCTATGTATAGCATCGGAAATAATAAAATCAAGTCTAACTTGGATTCGTCTTATTTATGGCACTATCGTCTTGCTCACATAGGCAAGAAACGCATGGAAAAGCTGCTACGTGATGGGCTTTTACCAAATGTCAATGTTGATTCAGTTGATAAATGCGAATCTTGCATATCTGGGAAGATGACGAAGAAACCTTTCCGTAGCAATATGGAAAAGGCTTCGGATCTACTTGGATTGATACACAAGGATGTGTGTGGTCCACTTAGACACGTGTCAAAACGCGGTGCTACCTACTTCCTAACCTTTAAGGATGACTATAGTCGTTATGGTTGTGTTTATTTACTTAAACACAAACATGAAGTCTTTGAGACATTCAAGGTTTTTAAAAATGAAGTAGAATTACAACTCGGTAAGAAGATTAAGGCTCTTCGATCCGATCGTGGTGGTGAGTATTTAAGCCAAGAGTTAAAAGATTATCTAGCTAAGTGGGGCATTGTCTAACAACTCACTTCTCCTTATACTCCACAACAAAATGGTGTATCTGAAAGGAGAAATCGTACACTACTTGATATGGTACGATCTATGTTCAATCTTACAACTCTTCCCTTATCCTTTTGGGATTATGCTCTTGAAAGTGTTGTTCGTATATTAAATATGGTTCCAACCAAGAAGGTTGACAAGACTCCATATGAATTATGGACTGGAAAGGCTCCCAACTTGTCTTACTTAAAGATCTGGGGTTGTGAGGCGTTTGTTAAACGTGACTCACCTGACAAAATCCAACAACGATCTGTTAAGTGTATCTTCGTAGGATACCCTAAGGAAACAAGGGGTTACTACTTTTACTTCCCACCAGAAAATAAAGTCATTGTGGCTAGATATGGTGAATTCCTTGAGGAGAGTTTTCTGTCTCAAGAATTTAGTGGGAGAGTATATGATCTTGAAAATGATCAAGAAGATACGTCGCCTTCTGAGAACACTAACACACTTCCTGTGGAACCTGAAAGTTTAGGTCCTCCACCTGAAGTTCAAGTGGTACCCATCCGTAGATCTTTAAGATCTACAAAAGCTCCTGATCGTCTATTTTTAAACGTAGACAATGAGGAAGACATACTAGTGGATCTAGATGAGCCAACTAGTTATAGAGCTGCCATTGATAGTCCTGAAAAGGATAAATGGCAAGCTGCTATGGATGGGGAAATGCAATCCATGAAAGACAATAAAGTCTGGATTGAAGTAGACCTTCCTCCTAATGCTAAGGTAGTTGGGAGTAAGTGGCTCTTCAAAAAGAAGACGGACATGGATAGCAATGTACACACCTACAAAGCTCCTTTGGTGGCTAAAGGCTTTACCCAAACATACGGTGTTGACTATGAGGAGACATTTTCTCCTGTGGCCGACATTAGAGCTATTAGGATTCTTATAGCCATAGTTGCCTACTATGACTATGAGATTTGGCAGATGGATGTCAAAACCGCTTTTCTGAATGGTCGCCTAGATGAAGACATCTACATGGCTCAACCTGATGGGTTTATGAATCCATAATTTCCTGAGCGTGTATGCAAGCTTCAAAGATCCATTTATGGATTGAAGCAAGCATCTAGGCAATGGAATAAGAAATTTGATGAGGAAATCAAGAAGTTTGGATTTACTCAAAATTTCGATGAGCCATGTGTGTACCACAAAGTTAGTGGGAGTAATACTACTTTCCTAATCCTATATGTCGATGACATATTAATCATGGGAAATCATATACCTAGTCTTAATGAAGTTAAGACATATCTAAGTACATGTTTTTCCATGAAGGATTTAGGTGAAGCAGCTTACATCCTTGGAATCAAGATCTATAGAGACAGATCTAAGCGTTTAATCGGATTAAGCCAAAGTGCTTACATGGATAAAATATTGAAGAGATTCAATATACAAAATTCCAAGAAGGGATATTTGCCCATGCAAGTAGAACATGGCTTAAGTAGCGAAATGTGTGCTTCTACACCTGAAGAAGTGGAATACATGAAGAAAGTTCCGTATGCTTCGGCAGTGGGATCTATCATGTATGCAGTTAGATGCACAAGGCCAGATGTGGCATTCGCTCAAAATTTAACCAGTCGTTATCAGCAAAACCCAGGGAAAGATCACTGGCATGTGATCCGTGCTAAATAGATATATAAATATTATGCAACGACAGTTACACGTGAATAAATACAAATCACCCCTTTGTGAAAAAGGATACTTGCAAAAACTTACGTTCGTGTGTAGTGTGAAACCAGGTAAGTGATTACCCGGATCGTTTCCCAACGAGGTGTGAATGGGCAAACTGTGGAAAGTATGGATTAGAGTGACTGATGATTTTGATATTTTGGATTTTGCTTTTTTATATCTAATTAACAAATGAGAAATAAATATACAAAATTAAACGCGATTTAAATAAACTGAAAACGCGTAACGGTAAATCTAAAAACGGGACTAAAAAGTGAATTCTATAAAATTAAAACCTAAAAGTGTAAAATTACTTAAAACTTATTTTAAAACTAAAATTATATTTTTTTACACTTTATATCTAATTATTATTAATTATTTATTATTTAATTATTCTTTTAAACTTTTTTAATTTATAATAAATACTAAATGAACAAAGAAAAATCTAAAACTTTTCTATAAATATTATGAAGTGAAAAGAAGCTAAGAAAATTATAAAAATGAAAAGTGCTTAATTAAAAATTTAAAAAGATAAAATCTATTAAATAGAAACTATCACTTATTTTATATTTTAATTTTCTTAAAGTATAAAAAGATTATTATATTTTTCCTAGATTATACTTAATAAAAGAAAATTATGAAAATTAAAATTATATTTTTCTGATTATTATTCTATTTATTATGATTTAATTACTATTAGAAAATAATTAAAAAGATTAAAAATAGTAAATGACTTAGGAAAAATCTGAAAAATTCAGGTTAAGTCTAAAATAATATTTAAAAGCTAGGAAAAATAAAAGAAGAAGTTATCTAAGCCCAATAAGCAGTTTTGGGCAAATGAGCAGTTTACAAATATGCCAAAAATAAGCTAAAAAGCTAGAAAAATTACCAAAAGCTCAGAACAAGATTAAACAACTATATTAAGCATAAAACAACTTAAAACTACAAATAAGCACAAGTAATAAGCAAGATAAGCACTTAGGGCAGTAGCAAAATTTATGCAGAAATAGCAGGCAAATAGCCAACTAGCAGAGCAATTTAAGCAATTCAAATAAGCAGGAAAGTAGAATATTATGGGGGCAAAAGCTACCCTGTACTACTGGCTACACAAAAAACCTAAAAGCCCCAAATCTAAATAGCCAATTGAAGTCCAATTAAGCACAAGATCAGGTGGGAAAAAACTATGCAAGGTACTGCTAGAGTGAACAAGGTACTGCTAGGGAAAAGGGAAATTTGCAGGCCTATTTTAAGCAATCTAATAAGCTAGGAAATGGAATCCAAACACAGAAACTTATAACCTATATTATAAGCTACTTACAAACTAAAAATCAAGCATTGAGAGCAAGAAAAAGGCACCTTAAATGATGTTCAAAAGCTGATGCAGACTGCAAGTCTGTTCTGTGCAGCAGTTGAGAGAAGTTGGACCAAAACTCTCCTAGGCCTAATGAATGATTACCCACACTTCAAGATTAACTATATGCACCTGAGAGATGCAAAGAAGACTCCAAAATAAGCCTAGCTTATTGGAGCTTGTCAGACCACTCCAACTTTTTGTGCCTGCACCACTTAACTCCAATCCTGCAAAAATCTTCAAAACAACCAAAGTGCTGGTGAAACCAGCTTATACAGACTATAATAAGCTTAATCAAATTGGACTAGATGTCAATGAACAGTAGAGATGGGTTTTCAACCCATTTTGACCCAACTGCCAAACACTCCTTGTATTAGCCTGATATGAAATTGAAACTAGAAATGACTAGAATATTTTAAGTTCCTGACTTGTTGAAGATTAAATAACTTAATAAAGCTGAAAAAAGTAGATTACATATTAAAAATAAGCACTTAATACTCTAGGTCCTAAATTAAGCTAATGGACTGTTTTTTTTTTTTGGTTTTTTTTTAAGTGAGAATAAGTTATAAATGTTACTAACTAGAATACTGACTTATTTTGAACTCTAAATGAGCAAATAACACAAAAAAAGAGAAATAAGCACTAGATAAGCAGTTAAACAGTATAGTTGACTTTATGTTGACTTTTTGGATTTTTCAAAATTAAAATTACTAGACTCATAACAAGCTTACAGAAAGCTACAAGGAGCTTAAATAAGCTTATATGAATGGGTATGGGACTTGTGATTAACTCTTAACAACTGAAAAAGCTTAATATGATTTACCAAAACACTTGAAAACTTGAATTTTCATTAACTTTGGAAATCAGTACAACACAGAAGTAAATTACAACATATGACTTGAAAAAAACATGAATTGATAATCCAAACTTAACTTGAAACTGAAAATGACAATAATTAAAGTTTACACTACGAATTGGTCTAAAACTAGTGACAAAATATTTCTTATGTCTTCTTCTTCTTAAATAATCACCCCACTATCATCTCTGAACCTTTTTGAGCAATTCCCAATCGTTGGATAACCTAATTCAATCTGGTTCGTCCAATTTGCTTTTTGGCGGGAAATGCGCCAAGTGGGATTTAACTTCTTCTGCACGTGGGAGGGGTGAGTAGCTAAGTAGGAGGGGGAAAATGGCAGGGATAAGGGTGGATGGTGGAGTGGTTTGGCAGAGAAATACTGTGGGTGTGGTGGTATTGGCGGGCAAGTTGGGGAAGAAGACGGGTCAAACTTGTAGTTTGACCCTGATATTTAGCTAAGGGGTGTGGGTTTATTTTGGGCTTGGGGTTTTAATTGTTGGGCTTGGGTTAGGATATGTGTGTTGCTGGGTTTATAGATTGGACTGGAAATGGGTTTTAGTTAACTTAGGAATGGGTAGGATTAGAATTGGATTTGTTTTAACTTTAAGGGACTAAGGTTGCAAATTCTGAAATTCCAGGGACCAACTGTGCAACATTCTGAAAATACTTCCAAGGGTTGTTCATGACAAGTTTCAATGGTACAAGGACCATAAAAGATAATTTTCTATTTTTGAAAACCGGGGGACTTGTTTTGTCATTTTTGAAACTTCAGGGACTGAAACTGCCAATTATGCAAACTTTGCTCGTTTTTCATCTGTTTTCAATCCTTTTGCATCTGAAACATATAAAAACACAATCCATAGATATTTGTAGCATTATGTGACTTTTCAAAGTGTTTTTGGCTGTTTTTGCAGTTTAAATGGGAATAAAATGATGAGTATTTAGACACTCATCAATCCCCCACACTAAACTATTGCTAGTCCCTAGCAATCTTTTATGAAAATTTAATGGGTTTTTCTTTGAAAGCCTCGATTTTAGAAATGAGAAGACTGACATTCAATAATGTTGCTCGAAGAGCTTCATCTTTGATTTCAGTGTCAATTTCATCATTCTCTTCTTCTAAGCTGACTGGCTCAGAAGGAAATTCCTCCATATAAATGATGTCTCCACATGATAAAGAATCGTCATTAGTGGAATCGGAGAACATCTCAATATGATCTTTTGAAAAATCAAGAGGAGGAGGGATATCACACATTTGATCAAAAGTTCCCTGTGACTCACTTGGGATTGGGACAAGGTTCTCAACACTAGACTTTATGAATTCGTCCGATTCCTTTTCAGGAATAGTGTCAAGATGCTCGTCCCCCATAATAAGGGAATTAGTGGGAACTTCGGGTGTGATAACAACAGACTGAGTTTCAACTGATGAACTTGATGAATCATCATCAAAGATATCTTCATCATCACTGTCATCAGGAATGAAACGAAATTGAGAGCTAGATCTGGCTGCTTTTTCTTTTGCAATTGATTCCCTAATAGATTTTTCAAATGTGATGCGCGTGATGTGTCGTTGCGGTTTAGCAGTTTTAATGCCTACTCAAGTTTTAAATTTATATTTAGCCGACTTATCAATAACACACACACTTAACGAGCAGTGTACCCGGTCAGTATGAAGATAATGGTAAGTAGAGTGTCGATCACTAAGAGTGGAACGTATTATCTCGTTATTCTAATCAGTATTTTAATATCCTAACGCAAGGGGGTTTCAGCCTGAGAGACTGGCACGGTTTGTTTGCAATTAAATAATAAAATAAACCAATAGGCACGAATCAGCAAGTAGCACACACGTACACAGATAGATACTTGAGACAATAAGAGGGCTGTCCTTATGATTAAGTAGATTGTCACTTGTTTTATTGATAGCTTTATATGAAGTGTATGTAGTTAACCCTTTCTCGTTGGTCCTATTCTTATCGGCGAGTAAACCCTTAATGATTACTTATGTCTAAAAGTTATTCCTAAGTGATCAATTTAGAAACAACCGTGGGAGCCACATTATGTCCCGCAGTCAAATGCCCGCAAGCCACTAATAAACACAGAGGTTATCAATGCACTAATAAGTAGTAACCAAAGACATCAACATATAAACTTTAATTAATGAGAAAGCAGTTTTAAGGGAGTGCAATCTTTCCGTTGCCATATTACACAAGCCACCAATCTTGATGAATTAAAGTTTGCTAACACAATAAAACAAAACTACTTAATGAATTAAATGCATGCAGCACCTTCTTACAGCTCTTGTATCTTTGATTTGGGTGTGTCTTGTGCTGCCTCCTTGACTGAATTCGTCCTTTTGTTCTTCTGTTCGAACTTCGGTTTTAGGGTTCGGAACTTGTAATTTGTCTGGTCTACGGGGTATTTATACTTTCTGTCTGAGGGAAGATGCGGCGCATCTACTAAGTAGATGCGGCGCATGTACTTAACTTCGCGTGGGGTCCAAGATTATAATATTCAGGAATATTCGTACACCGTCAGAAGATGCGGCGTAACTCCATGATCAGATGCGGTGCATGTCCTCTTGTATCTTGGATTGTATCTGGTGATATCTTGATAGAGATGCGGCGCATGTCGAGAGTGAGATGCGGCGCATCTGGAGCAGAATTGACTTGATCTTGTCCATGTCAGTAGACTTTCACTTTATGCACGTTTTGCTCCATTATTAGTCCAAAATCATTAAGTTTCACCAAATGCTTGTTTTTACCTGAGAATTACAAAAGTAAATGATTAAGTATCAATCCTCATACATAATATAGTAAAACAAGTCAAATTAATAGGATAAATGATAGTAATAAAATGTACTTATTTGAGTTCATCAAATATCCCCCCACTTGAACTTTACTTGTCCCCAAGTAAACCTTAGAGTTTCTTTTATGAAAATGTATCCTAAAAGATGTTAGGATTTATTTTTATATTTAAGCATGTATTCGTTCATTTCATAATCACACAACTAAACACTTAACGAATTAGAAGTAAAATAAAATAAGTCGATAAAAGCAAATCTAATCGTTTAACTGTCCAGTCGCGACGAATATTCTATCATAAGCTTGGCAAGTATACACATCTCCACCACTAAAGCTAAGGAATAACAAGTCTAAAGCGGTATAAAAAGGGTTTTTAGGCTTAAGGGTTAATTATTCTCTTTCACTATCGATCTCAAATTCCAGAAAAGGCGACAAAATCACAAATACATGATCGAATCCACGAACACGATACTTGCAATTGCTCAAATCCTTAACTCGAATAGGCTAAAGATAGGTCCAAACTTCACCAATAATAATATATCAAAAAGGGCGACAAAATCATAAATACATAGCCGAATCCACGACTACGATACTTAAGATTGCTCAAATCCCCAATCTCAATAAATCAAAGGTTTGGTTGGATAAAGAATAATAAAGGGCATGGATAACATTTGGGATATAAATTGGTGTAAAAAAAAATAAACAAAACAAATAAATTAAAATCCTAAGTGTGGTTAATCACTATCCCAACCATCCCATGAATAAGACTCATATCATCGAATAACTCACGCTTTAACACTTGAAACACACGCTTTAGGTAGACACGAATTATACTCAACAAGGTCTTAATCAAAGAATAAACCTTAATTGGCGTTCCCATAACTGCCAATTCCCATTCAATCCATAGATATAGTACAACAAATAGTGGTGATATCGACCACTTACATAACTTTACATAAGTTGGTTAAAACAAACATCCAACTCTTTTTCTTTTTCTTTTCTCATTTTTTCGATTTTTTTTTTTAAACATAAACATAGATGTGTAAAATTTCACCACATCACTATAACTTTCTTTCCGGATAATTTTTCCATACTTTTCATGACTTCAAAAATAACGGTAATAGCGAAAGTAGTAAACACACGAAAAATAAACTCCAAAATATACAATATTTACTTTCACTCCAGTTGCATTGTGCAATTTCCCGACCTAACCAAAGATAATGAATTACGCACACGAACACAGGTAATGTAAGGAAACACACTTTGCCTATAGCAATTAACCAACCACGGATTCTAATCTACAGGGTAGGCTAAGGTGTAAGGGTGTAACGAAACATTTTAAACATAGGTGTAAGAAACGAAAGGAATGGCTCTGAGTGTTTTTCTAGGGGTATCTTACTCTAAAAATGAGAGTAACAAAAGGGTTTATACGGGGGTTAACTAACCAGTGTAGTTAGCTAATAACACATAACATATATAGGCTTTTTGGGTGTAATCCTAGAATTTTACCAAGTTAGACAAGTCACTCCAATTATATAAATAATACTCATTATGGTGGTCTCGAATAGTATACAAGCCAAGTTCTAAAGTTTACAAGTCACCGGCACACTCATAGATTTGTGAATTTTGGAAAATCACAATTTTTGAAAATAACGTCATGTGTGCAGTTATGCAACTTAGATCTTAAACAAAAACATGCTAAATTTTTTTTAAGTTTGATATATTAAGCACATTTTAAGCATAATTTTTGAAAAAGTTTAGGACAAGTAATTGTTAAGTGTTCTAATTCTCCAATCCCCCACTTAAGTTAAACAACGTCCTCGTTGTTTGTATAAAAGGTTAAAAACTGGAAAATAAAAGAATTAGAACAGAAAAACTCCCCTGAGATTTGCTCGGTATGATCCTCCATTAGTATAAGAGCAAAAATCAACTTCTTGTGGATTAGAACGTTAAAGCTTCATACTTGATGTATCCACAGGAAATCCAGGAAACTATAATACCACCAACACTTTAAAACACACCTAAGATAAGAAAGGTTCAACTTGCATAACACATTAGTAGTTAGATAAAAATAAAACTTAAAAATTAAAACTGAAAATCATCAGGTCAGTCGATGCGCCGTATCTTATTGAAGAAGATACGCCGTATCGAGCCTGGAATAAATACGGATCAGAATAAAGATGCGCCGCATCCTTAACCAGGGATGCGCCGCATTAAAATAAACTGATAAAAAGGTTTTAAAGTCGAAAATAAAAATGCAGAAAAATAAAATAAGATATGACCATTGCAGAGGATGCGTCGCATCTCAGAATTGAGATGCGCCGTATCCTCATGCGGCCTGGACTGACTCGACACAGAAAACAGAATAATAAAAGATAAATCCGGGTTGTCTCCCGGTAAGCACTTGTCTTTATTCCAGAGTCTTCAAGTTAGACTCACGTTCAGCTCTTCATTCCAATACGTCGGGTTCAAACTCCACCACCTCGTTCTCATTATCCTCGATTCTATTATCAAAGTATTTCTTCACACGTTGCCCGTTCACTTTGAATATATAACCATTTTTATCGCATATTTCAATAGTTCCATATGGATACACTTTCTTGACAACGAATGGTCCCGTCCATCTCGATTTAAGTTTACCAGGATACATCTTTAATCTGGAATTAAATAGTAGCACTTTCTCTCCAATAGCAAACGTTTTATCCCCACGTAACCTCGAGTCATGCCATCTTTTAGTTCTTTCTTTGTAGATCTTAGTATTTTTGTAGGCCTCATCTCTTAGTTCATAGAGTTCATTAAGTTCCATGAAACGGTTCTTCGTTGCGGCTTCCATATCCATATTACAATTCGTCAAAGCCCAATATGCACTTTGTTCAATTTCGACTGGTAGGTGGCATGCTTTTCCGTATACAAGACGAAACGGAGTACATCCCGTTGGTGTCTTATAGGCTGTACGGAATGCCCATAAAGCATCATTTAACTTGTCAGACCACCCTTTAGGATTATATCCAGTCGTTTTTTCAAGAATTCGCTTAATAGCCCTATTCGTTACTTCAGTTTGCCCATTGGATTGAGGATGGTACGCGGTGGAAACCCTATGATATACTCCATATTTTTGCAAGGCTCTTCCTAGATGGTGATTACAAAAGTGTGTTCCCCTATCACTAATCAATGCTTTAGGAATTCCAAACCTAGAGAACAAACTTTGCAAAAACTTAAGTACTACCTTGCTATCGTTTGTTGGTAATGCTTGCGCTTCGACCCATTTTGATACGTAATCAACAGCAACCAAAATATATTTATTACCTTTAGATTCAGGAAACGGTCCCATGAAGTCCAATCCCCATATGTCGAAAACTTCACATACATGAATATAGTTTTGCGGCATTTCGTTTCTTGATGTTATATTTCCGGATCGTTGACACGCATCACATCCTTTTATATATTCTTTTGCGTCATCCAACATAGTGGGCCAATAAAATCCCGCGTCAAGGATTTTTCTTCTTGTGACGACTGCACCGTGATGTCCTCCCGTTGGTCCTGAATGGCAATGTGCCAATATTGCTGGAATGTCATCACCATCTACGCATCTTCGTATAATATTGTCAGGACATAATTTAAAGGCATAAGGTTCATCCTAAATATACTCGCTAGAGCGAGTTATAAACCTCCTTTTCTCGTCGGATGTTAGCCCTTTTGGAATTTCATTTGCAACAATAAAGTTTATAAAGTCGGCATACCATGGTCCTTTATTATTGCTCTTAATTCCTACCATCATAAGGTGTTCATCAGGAAAGTCATCAGCTATTTCCCTCTCGTCGAGCACTTCCATATCAGGGTTTTCAAGTCTAGATAAGTGGTCAGCAGCTAGATTCTCGGCACCCTTTTTATCTTTAATTTCAATATCGAATCCTTGGAGCAATAAAACCCACCTAATAAGCCTTGGCTTGGCATCCTGTTTATTGAACAAATACTTCAAAGCAGAATGGTCAGTGTAAACCATAGTTTTTGACAATATAAGATATGATCTAAATTTATCGAATGCAAAAACTACTGCTAAAAGTTCTTTTTCCGTGGTGGTGTAGTGTTCTTGGGCATTATTCAATGTTTTGCTAGCATAATAAATTGGCTTAAATTTCTTATCTATCTTTTGTCCAAGTACTGCTCCAACAGCATAATCACTAGCATCACACATTAGTTCAAAAGGCAGATTCCAATCAGGCGAAATTATAATGGGTGCAGAAGTCAGTTTTTCTTTAAGTATATTAAATGCCTTTTTGCAATCTTCAGAAAAGTCAAACTTTGCATCCTTTAGCAACAATTGGGTCATAGGCCTAGATATTTTTGAAAAATCCTTTATGAATCTACGATAAAATCCAGCGTGCCCTAAAAAACTTCTAACGCCTTTTACGTTAGTGGGGTAAGGTAGTTTAGCAATTACATCAATTTTAGCTTTATCGACTTCTATACCTTTCCCAGAAATCTTATGCCCTAACACAATTCCCTCTCTAACCATAAAGTGACATTTTTCCCAATTAAGAACAAGGTTAGTTTCTTCACACCTAGCAAGCATTTTATCAAGTTTAAAGAGACAATCACTAAATGAGTTACCGAACACCGAGAAGTCGTCCATGAAAACTTCCATAAAGTCTTCTACCATATCATGGAAGATAGCCGTCATACAACGTTGGAAAGTAGCAGGGGCGTTGCATAGTCCGAACGGCATTCTTCTATAGGCGAAGGTTCCATAAGGGCAGGTGAAAGTTGTCTTCTCTTGATCCTCGGGGGCAATGGGTATTTGGAAGAAACCTGAAAAACCATCCAAAAAACAATAATAATCATATCCTGATAGTCTTTCTAACATTTGATCAATAAATGGAAGAGGGAAGTGATCTTTTCGCGTAGCATCATTGAGTTTGCGGTAGTCGATGCAAACTCTCCATCCGGTAACAGTTCTTGAAGGGATTAGCTCATTGTCGTCATTGAGTACTACCGTCATTCCTCCCTTTTTTGGTACAACGTGGATGGGACTGACCCACGAGCTGTCGGAAATTGGGTAGATAAGTCCGGAGTCAAGTAACTTTACGATTTCATTTTTCACCACATCTTGGACTTTTGGATTCAAACGCCTTTGAGGTTGGATAGTTGGTTTGAATTCATCCTCCATAAGGATTTTATGTGTACAAAATGACGGGCTAATTCCCTTAATATCAGACATACTCCACGCTAATGCTCCTCTTCGTTTATATAATACCTGCAAAAGAGACTCTTTTTCTTTTGGCGTTAAGTCAGATGCAATAATAACGGGTGAATTAGTATTTCCGTTTAAATAAGCATATTCCAAAGTAGAAGGAAGATCCTTAAGCACAGGTTTAACATTATCAATTTCAGTAGCACTAGCGGAATAAACCTGTTCTTTAATCATATCGCTGCTGTCATCAGATAGATGCGCCGCATCGAGGTTTTCGATGCGCCGTATCTCGTTACATACAGCAGAATCAGCAGCTAAATTATAATCAATAGTATTCTCATCAACTTGATCTTCTATAGCAATTGTGTTTTCTAAATTTTTAAGCAGAAAAGAATCAAGCAAATTACTTTTTAACAATTTCTGAGTAAATTGATTAATCGTGTCATCAGAAACATCGATATTATAACATTCATCATCATCGGAATTATCTTTACTCATAGATTGTTCCATGTTAAACTCAACCTCATCTTTTCCTATGGTAAGAGTTATCTTTTTATTAAAAACATCAATCATGGCCCTAGCAGTGGCTAAAAATGGTCTTCCTAATATTATAGGAGTTCTAGAATTTTCAGGCATATCAAGGATAACGAAGTCGATAGGTAATTCAAATTTATCAACTTTTATTAATATATTTTCCGCTATTCCTAATGGGTATTGTATGGACCTATCAGCTAGTTCTAAGCACATCCTAGTAGGTTTTGGTTCACCAAGACCTAATTTATCATACATAGAAGAGGGCATAAGACTTATACTGGCTCCTAGGTCGGCTAAGGCATTTTCAATATGCAAATTTTTAATTTGACAAGGAATAGTGAAACTCCCTGGATCTTTTTCTTTAGACGGAAGTTTGTTGAGCAATGCTGCTGAGCTTCTTTTCCCCATTGTTATGGCGCAAGCCTCTTCGAGTTTAGACTTGTTTGTAAGCAAGCTTTTCAGATATTTAGCATATTTCGGCATTTGCACTAGGGCTTCCATAAATGGTATGCTTAGCTGCAGCTGCTTGAGATTCTCCAGGAATTTCTTTTGATAGGCATCTTCTTTCTCTTTCTTTACCCTATGTGGGAAAGGTAATGTTGATCGTTTAGGTTCGACAGAAGGTTCTTCTCTAATCACAGGTTCTGGATCAGTCTCTTTTGGTTGCTCCTGCTCGGGTGGTAAAGATTCAGGGGAAATTTTGTTTGTACTGTCATCCTCGGGTGTTTCTCTCGTTTTGAAAGGTTGACTTTCCGCCTCTAGTTGTAATTCCTTTCAGATCGTGCCTCACCAAAAGAACCTTGTTAAGCACTGTTGACAATTGGTGCACTTCAATTGCCAAATCATTGATCATATTGTTTTGTTCCTTTAGCAACAGCTCATGACTGCCTTTGAATTCAGTGATAAAGTTCCTTGCTTCATGATGTTCTTGTTCATTGGCTTGAGCGATTAGAAGTGCAAACTCTTCCATAGTAAGGTTTCTTTGGGGTCTTCCGAACCAGTTTGGGAAAATATCGAACATTGTTCCTGAAAATTAAGAACAAGAGGATTTCAAAGTAAAAGTTTCCTAGTATAAGGGTAAGTCAGAATATTTTCCGTTCGGAATTTAGAAAAGAATAAAGTTGCTGATATCTGCAGACGATGCGCCGTATCCAAAAAGTTGGATACGCCGTATCTTAATACGTTAAAATTAAATCAGACTTTATCCAGAAAATAGAAACGCCGCTTTAGAATTTAAGAATGCGCCGTATCGAATTACTTAATCAAAAATCAGCTTATCTAATTAAAATTAAATGCGTCGTATTAACGAAAGTTAATGCGCCGTATTTTCGTTACGTTTAAAAATTAAAGATTTTTGATTCAGTAAGATGCGCCGTATCGACAGAGATCGATACGCCGTATCTGTTTAATAATTCGCAAACTGTTTTTAATTAAAATAATAGATACGCCGTATCTGCGAAAGCAGATGCGTCGTATGGCGTTAAGGTTTAGAAAAAAATTTTTATCAAAAACAGATACGCCGTATCTGCAAAAGCAGATGCGTCGTATTACTTAATCGCTTAGAAAAATTTTCTTGTTAAAAACAGATACGCCGTATCTTGGGGAAAAGATGCGTCGTATCGAATTAATTAAACGCGTTGTATTTTAAAAAAAATTAAACGCAATACGCCGTATCTGAGAGATCAGATGCGCCGTATCGTTTGATTTAGCACAGTACAACGATAGCAGAACAGAAAAATACGAAAAATAAAAACAAAAAAAAAAAATTAAACACACAAACAAAAATAAAACACACAAAAATAAAAGAAAACAATTAACACACAATACAACAAATATGCAAAATATTACAATGATGCAATTAATCTAATAAAAAAGAAAAACAAATCAAGATACGCCACGAGTATTTTAATTAGGTTTTTCTTTTAAAATACTAATTAAAATAACAGATAATAACAATTCACTCCCCGGCAGCGGCGCCAAAAACTTGATGCGCGTGATGTGTCGTTGCGGTTTAGCAGTTTTAATGCCTACTCAAGTTTTAAATTTATATTTAGCCGACTTATCAATAACACACACACTTAACGAGCAGTGTACCCGGTCAGTATGAAGATAATGGTAAGTAGAGTGTCGATCACTAAGAGTGGAACGTATTATCTCGTTATTCTAATCAGTATTTTAATATCCTAACGCAAGGGGGTTTCAGCCTGAGAGACTGGCACGGTTTGTTTGCAATTAAATAATAAAATAAACCAATAGGCACGAATCAGCAAGTAGCACACACGTACACAGATAGATACTTGAGACAATAAGAGGGCTGTCCTTATGATTAAGTAGATTGTCACTTGTTTTATTGATAGCTTTATATGAAGTGTATGTAGTTAACCCTTTCTCGTTGGTCCTATTCTTATCGGCGAGTAAACCCTTAATGATTACTTATGTCTAAAAGTTATTCCTAAGTGATCAATTTAGAAACAACCGTGGGAGCCACATTATGTCCCGCAGTCAAATGCCCGCAAGCCACTAATAAACACAGAGGTTATCAATGCACTAATAAGTAGTAACCAAAGACATCAACATATAAACTTTAATTAATGAGAAAGCAGTTTTAAGGGAGTGCAATCTTTCCGTTGCCACATTACACAAGCCACCAATCTTGATGAATTAAAGTTTGCTAACACAATAAAACAAAACTACTTAATGAATTAAATGCATGCAGCACCTTCTTACAGCTCTTGTATCTTTGATTTGGGTGTGTCTTGTGCTGCCTCCTTGACTGAATTCGTCCTTTTGTTCTTCTGTTCGAACTTCGGTTTTAGGGTTCGGAACTTGTAATTTGTCTGGTCTACGGGGTATTTATACTTTCTGTCTGAGGGAAGATGCGGCGCATCTACTAAGTAGATGCGGCGCATGTACTTAACTTCGCGTGGGGTCCAAGATTATAATATTCAGGAATATTCGTACACCGTCAGAAGATGCGGCGTAACTCCATGATCAGATGCGGCGCATGTCCTCTTGTATCTTGGATTGTATCTGGTGATATCTTGATAGAGATGCGGCGCATGTCGAGAGTGAGATGCGGCGCATCTGGAGCAGAATTGACTTGATCTTGTCCATGTCAGTAGACTTTCACTTTATGCACGTTTTGCTCCATTATTAGTCCAAAATCATTAAGTTTCACCAAATGCTTGTTTTTACCTGAGAATTACAAAAGTAAATGATTAAGTATCAATCCTCATACATAATATAGTAAAACAAGTCAAATTAATAGGATAAATGATAGTAATAAAATGTACTTATTTGAGTTCATCAAAATGCATCTTGGGAATTTATTTTAGCAGCCCGTTCTT
The DNA here is from genome assembly GCA_021014915.2 of Artemisia tridentata subsp. tridentata. Classification (NCBI taxonomy): domain Eukaryota; kingdom Viridiplantae; phylum Streptophyta; class Magnoliopsida; order Asterales; family Asteraceae; genus Artemisia; species Artemisia tridentata. The sequence goes on along the minus strand of CP139505.1, from coordinate 403,451,304 downwards.
CAGCTAACAATTCTGCCATGGATTTCTCATGTGAATTTTTAATGACGGGATATTGTGGGAGTGGGGATTTGTCAAAACCGGAAGGTTGACATTGATAATCATCATAAGGACCCCCACAATATACACAAGAAAAACTGGGAGCATTCTGAGATGCTTTTTTATTAAACTCCTCAGCTCTTTTTACTAACTCTAGAAGCTCTAGATAAGTGTCTTGCTGGGTTTGCTGAGGAGTTTGAGTTATTTGGCACTGTGGAGGTTGGTCATGATAAGAATAATCAAAATTGTTACAAGGACTGTGCTCATAGACAAGCGGGTTCCTCGTTTGACAATCAGAATTATAATGTGGACCTCCACAGTACTCACAACAATACGTTTGCTGTGACTGATTCGGTGAATTATATGGATAATGGTCATCACCGAAGTTTTGATCACATGGAACTTGCTCATAGACAAACATATTTCCTGTTTGACAATCAAAACTTAGGTGTGGACCTCCATAATGGTCACAAAGATCATTTGGCATATTTTGCAATGATGTGTCATCACAGTTTTGATAGCACGGTTCTTGCCAGGATCTTAAATTGTTTTGACACCAGGAGTTGAAATCGTTTTGAAAATTTGTAAGCGTATTTTTTATTTCAGAAGTGCAAAAAGAATCCGGAGGTGGGACAAGTGGTGTTCTCTGAGAGTTAGGAATTTCCACCACTTCCGTTATGGTCTCTGGTTCTTGTTCTTGATAAACGTGAAGATTAGGCAAGTCGTTCTTTTTAGTCACCGTTCTAAGCTCTGTATGTTTGCTTGACAAACTTTTAACCGTAAATCGTGAAAGGTTAGGATCGATTCTTGACGGTTTGTCATTAATAGCACGTATCTCGGGCTGTGAAGGGTAGTCGGAAGGACTTTCAGAATCATTTATGGAATTAAGCACTCTTTTGAGGGCTACTTCACACCAATAACAAGATCCACGATCCTTTGGTGCATGCTCTCCACACAGCTCACACGCACACTTTGAACAACGAAGGCTGTCAATCAACGGGCTTTTACAATCAAAACATTTGTAGCCGAGAGACGCCATAGAAGAAAGGTATAAGAAGTTTAGAATCAAATGGACAGAGGGTAAAGGGATAAAGAATCAAAAAGGGCGAGAGGGTAAAGATGAATATTTTTTGGTTTTTGGTTTTTCAATTAAAACAAGATCGAAGCAAAATACAAGGAACTTAAACCTTAAATCGAACAAGCGTACGGTAGCTCTCTGACTGAAAATCGCACAGAGTGGCGGAGAAGCAAAGGTGGGCAATTAATGCTCCTTAAAAACCCGCTTCTTTCAGTTCGACAATTTAATGTCAAAGTATCCTTAAACCTCCGTTATAGTTTGTTTATCAATCAAAGGTGAGCCGATATTCGCAAGTGATACAGAGGCAAGTTTTAAACTTTGGTTTGGGAACTTATTATGGTCGTACCCCCAGTTAGGTAGTACTCTATCTTGGTTCTCGATGGTAAATTTTTATTGTTGTTATTATTAAACAAAGAAAACGGAAAATGTTTTTGGTGTTTTTATTTTTTTTATTATTTTTTTTATGATAATATATATAGAAAAGAAAAGAAAAAATATTTTTGTATTTTTATATTTTTTATGGAAAATAGGAACTTCACGAGGAAGGATCTCAAATCACTAATCGCTTAAACTCTAAACAATATTGTCGCAACACACCTCCCCGGCAGCGGCGCCAAAATTTGATCCGTGCTAAATAGATATATAAATATTATGCAACGACGAATACACGTGAATAAATACAAATCACCCCTTTGTGAAAAAGGATACTTGCAAAAACTCACGTTCGTGTGTAGTGTGAAACCAGGTAAGTGATTACCCGGATCGTTTCCTAACGAGATGTGAATGGGCAAACTGTGGAAAGTATGGATTAGAGTGACTGATAATTTAGATATTTTGGATTTTGCTTTTTTATATCTAATTAACAAATGAGAAATAAATATACAAAATTAAACGCGATTTAAATAAACTGAAAACGCGTAACGGTAAATCTAAAAACGGGACTAAAAAGTGAATTCTATAAAATTAAAACCTAAAAGTGTAAAATTACTTAAAACTTATTTTAAAACTAAAATTATATTTTTTTACACTTTATATCTAATTATTATTAATTATTTATTATTTAATTATTTTTAAAAATTTTTTAATTTATAATAAATACTAAATGAACAAAGAAAAATCTAAAACTTTTTCTATAAATATTATGAAGTGAAAAGAAGCTAAGAAAATTATAAAAATGAAACGTGCTTAATTAAAAATTTAAAAAGATAAAATCTATTAAATAGAAACTATCACTTATTTTATATTTTAATTTTATTAAAGTCTAAAAACATTATTATATTTTTCTTAGATTCTGCTTAATAGAAGAAAATTATAAAAATTAAAATTATATTTTTCTGATTATTATTCTATTTATTATGATTTAATTACTATTAGAAATTAATTAAAAAGATTAAAAATAGTAAATGACTTAGAAAAAATCTGAAAAATTCAGGTAAGTCTAAAATAATATTTAAAAGCTAGGAAAAAGAAAAGCAGAAGTTATCTAAGCCCAATAAGCAGTTTTGGGCAAATGAGCAGTTTGCAAATAAGCAAAAAATAAGCTAAAAAGCTAGAAAAATTACCAAAAGCTCAGAACAAGATTAAACAACTATATTAAGCATAAAACTACTTAAAACTACAAATAAGCACAAGTAATAAGCAAGATAAGCACTTAGGGCAGTAGCAAGATTTATGCAGAAATAGCAGGCAAATAGCCAACTAGCGGAGCAATTTAAGCAATTCAAATAAGCAGGAAAGTAGAATATTATGGGGGCAAAAGCTACCCTGTACTACTGGCTACACAAAAAACCTAAAAGCCCCAAATCTAAATAGCCAATTGAAGTCCAATTAAGCACAAGATCAGGTGGGAAAAAACTATGCAAGGTACTGCTAGAGTGAACAAGGTACTGCTAGGGAAAAGGGAAATTTGCAGGCCTATTTTAAGAAATCTAATAAGCTAGGAAATGGAATCCAAACACAGAAACTTATAACCTATATTATAAGCTACTTACAAACTAAAAATCAGGCATTGAGAGCAAGAAAAAGGCACCTTAAATGATGTTCAAAAGCTGATGCAGACTGCAAGTCTGTTCTGTGCAGCAGTTGAGAGAAGTTGGACCAAAACTCTCCTAGGCCTAATGAATGATTACCCACACTTCAAGATCAACTATATGCACCTGAGAGATGCAAAGAAGACTCCAAAATAAGCCTAGCTTATTGGAGCTTGTCAGACCACTCCAACTTTTTGTGCCTGCACCAGTTAACTCCAATCCTGCAAAAATCTTCAAAACAACCAAAGTGCTGGTGAAACCAGCTTATACAGACTATAATAAGCTTAATCAAATTGGACTAGATGTCAATGAACAGTAGAGATGGGTTTTCAACCCATTTTGACCCAACTGCCAAACACTCCTTGTATTAGCCTGATATGAAATTGAAACTAGAAATGACTAGAATATTTTAAGTTCCTGACTTGTTGAAGATTAAATAACTTAATAAAGCTGAAAAAAGTAGATTACAGATTAAAAATAAGCACTTAATACTCTAGGTCCTAAATTAAGCTAATGGACTGTTTTTTTTTTTTTTTTTTGGTTTTTTTTTTTTAAGTGAGAATAAGATATAAATGATACTAACTAGAATACTGACTTATTTTGAACTCTAAATGAGCAAATAACACAGAAAAAGAGAAATAACCACTAGATAAGCAGTTAAACAGTATAGTTGACTTTATGTTGACTTTTTGGATTTTTCAAAATTAAAATTACTAGACTCATAACAAGCTTACAGAAAGCTACAAAGAGCTTAAATAAGCTTATATGAATGGGTATGGGACTTGTGATTAACTCTTAACAACTGAAAAAGCTTAATATGATTTACCAAAACACTTGAAAACTTGAATTTTCATTAACTTTGGAAATCAGTACAACACAGAAGTAAATTACAACATATGACTTGAAACAAACATGAATTGATAATCCAAACTTAACTTGAAACTGAAAATGACAATAATTAAAGTTTACACTACGAATTGGTCTAAAACTAGTGACAAAATATTTCTTCTGTCTTCTTCTTCTTAAATAATCACCCCACTATCATCTCTGAACCTTCTTGAGCAATTCCAATCATTGGATAACCTAATTCAATCTGGTTCGTCCAATTTGCTTTTTGGCGGGAAATGCGCCAAGTGGGATTTAACTTCTTCTGCACGTGGGAGGGGTGAGTAGCTAAGTAGGAGGGGGAAAATGGCAGGGATAAGGGTGGATGGTGGAGTGGTTTGGCAGAGAAATACTGTGGGTGTGGTGGTATTGGCGGGCAAGATGGGGAAGAAGACGGGTCAAACTTGTAGTTTGACCCTGATATTTAGCTAAGGGGTGTGGGTTTATTTTGGGCTTGGGGTTTTAATTGTTGGGCTTGGGTTAGGATATGTGTGTTGCTGGGTTTATAGATTGGACTGGAAATGGGTTTTAGTTAACTTAGGAATGGGTAGGATTAGAATTGGATTTGTTTTAACTTTAAGGGACTAAGGTTGCAAATTCTGAAATTCCAGGGACCAACTGTGCAACATTCTGAAAATACTTCCCAGGGTTATTCATGACAAGTTTCAATGGCAAAATATGTGGTAGCTCAGTCCACTCAACCACTGACCATGAATCTATTAATACTTTCATAAAGACCTATAAAACCAAACCCTCCATGAAGTGGAGTCCTAGAAAGAACTGACCCAGTTTACTATTTGTGCAGAGGCATGCCAGGGATCCTGTTTGGCATCTAGACAGTGGATGTTCAAGGAGCATGACTGGTGTTAAGGAGTATCTGCACAAATATGTGGAAGAACCAGGACCCAAAGTGATATTTGCTGATAATTCATCATGTCTCACTGAAGGTTATGGTTCAGTAAACTGCAATGGTATAGTCTTTACTAGGATAGCTTATGTGAATGGTCTTAAGTACAATCTGATTAGTGTCAGTCAACTATGTGATGCAAAATACATAGTTCAGTTTGATGATAAGCAAGGAACCATCTTCAATGCAAATAAGGAAATTGTCCTCATTGCACCAAGAAGACAAGATGTTTATGTATTAGACATGTCCAGTCTAACTCAGGATGGAACTTGTCTCTTTGCTAAGGCCACTGAAACACTCAACTGGCTTTGGCATAAGAGACTCACCCACCTGAACTTCAAAAACATAAACAATCTTGTAAAACAAAACAAAGTTCTTGGCTTACCATTACTAGTGTTTTCAAAGGATAAACCATGCTCAGCTTGTGAAAAAGGTAAACATCACAGAGCATCCTTTAAAACCAAAACCAACTTTTCCATCAGGAACTGCCTACATCTTCTCCATATGGATCTATTTGGACCAGTCAGTCCAAGGTCTATTAACCATGAGAAGTATACTCTGGTCATTCTGGATGAATACTCTAGATACACTTGGGTATTCTTCCTGATCAAAAAGAGTCAGGCAGCTGAAACAATTATGTCCTTTGTCAGGAACATTGAAAATCAAAATGACATCAAGGTCAAACAGATTAGAACTGACAATGGGACTTTGTTCAAAAATTATGAACTTGAATGTTTCTGTGATGAGAAAGGCATCTCTCAAAACTTTTCCTCTCCATACACACCTGAACAAAATGGTGTTGCTGAAAGGAAAATAGAACACTCATTGAAGCTGCTAGGACAATGCTATGTGGATCAGTCCTTTCCAAACATTTCTGGACTGATGCAGTCAAAACTGCCTGTTATACACAAAACAGATCCATCATTGTCAAGAGGCATGGAAAAACCCCATATGAGTTATTCAAAGAAAGAATCCCTGACATCAGCTACTTTCATGTCTTTGGGTGTCCTGTGTTTATTCATAATCACAAGGATCACTTAGGGAAATTTGACGCAAAAGCTGATGATGGATACTTCCTGGGATACTCACTTGTCTCAAAAGCCTTCAAAGTGTTCAACACAAGGAGACAGCAGACTGAGGAAACATTTCATGTTACCTTTGATGAGAGCACTTGTAAACCCCAAAATTTCAAATCATGCAAAATAACCAAAATACCCTTGTAACTTAAAATTTCACTTAACAATTATATAAAATACCAAATAAATCCCAAACTCTTGGAAACTAGCACCATATGAAGTAAAATAATTTTTGATAGAACATTTTAATATTTTACATGTCATAAAAATATTTGTCACTTCACTAAAAATAAATAGGGCCCAAATTTTATTTATACATTACATTATATTTACTTAATTAAATCACTAAATCAAATAAATAAAGGATAAATACTACAAATAATAGAAGATCATTGAAAATTAGATTTTTATCCTTATCACAATGCCTTGGGCCAAAATCCATGCCCCCTCCTCTTTAATATATACGGTTTTATTCAATTACCCCTTTTATACCCTAAAAACCCTAAGCGATTAAATCAAAAACTCCCAAGTCGACACCACCAATTTTCTGCATGTTCTTGGTATTTTTCCTGGATCCATTGGAGTTAGAAGAAGGCTAGAAAAATAGGAGTTTGAATTCTTGAAGCTTGGTTCGTTGGTTTTGAGTTCTTGCTAGCGTTTAAGTCTTGCCGAGAAGAATAAAATTCCCACACCTCATCCGATCATCATGAACACTATCTGGTATTTTTATAACACTCTTTGCATCACATATGATCTGTATAAAATAGTTATCTTGATCCATGCATGATATTCAGGTCATTGGAATTAATCGAATCATAAGAACCCTAAAACGAGTAAAAAATTGAAATCGATCCTATATCATTTTATTGAACCTCAGGCGTATTTTTAGAAGATGTAATATGATATATGTGCCCTGTAAAAATTGGATTCGATATTTATTGAAGCCTAGAACCATGGTTTGTGAATTATTTTGTTATTTGTTAAAACCGGCTAGAAAATAAAAAGGAAAGCATGGATCGAATGCATTAGGGTTAGGGTTCTTGGTGTTGAATTTGGTATAATTAATGTGTTTTAAGGTTGATTTAATGATAGGTAATGATTGGTAAATTTTAGGGTTAGAGTTTATGCTTTTTGATTAAACCGATTGGAAAATAAATAAGTTTAGGGTGTGTTTTCTAATTTTATAAACTTGTGGGTTATTTTTGTAACATGTTTTGGATCAAGGGTAATTCGTATAAAATATTATATGGGGGTAGTATATGTTAATTTTGTAATTAAAAGGGTTAAATGGTAAATTATGTAATTATTAAATTCGAATTGTAAATTAAATAAAAGGAAGGACTTGTTTTGTAAATTATGTAAAATAGAAGGTATTTTGTATAAATAATTATGTAAGGGGTGTAATGTGTAAGTTTGGAAAATTGAAGGCTTAATGTGTAAATATGAATATTATAAGGATTAATTTGTAATTTAATTAATTAAAGGGTTTAACTTGTATAATTGTGAACATTAAAGGATTAGAATTGTAATTATGGGAAACTTATGGATTAAAATGAATAACTTGTAATACTTGCACTTTAGACCTTGATCTTTGGCATATTTACATTTGAAACCTTAAAATATGGAAAGTTGTCATATTTAACCCTAAGCTATTATAACTTGCTAAAATGAACCCTATTTCCATAATAATACTTATTTAATGAAATAACTTAAATTATAATATTTGAATCTTTCTAATTATGGAAACCTGCTATAAATGGAAAGTTACTAAAAATGAAAAGCCGACTTAAAAGAGAAATCTGATTTGAATAAGGTATTGATAATAAGACAATCATGAATGCGTGTAGATCCGCTGAAGATGGAGTTTGCTTTCGGTCTTTATGTTCTAGTTGTATTTTCACTTGCGGTATAAGGTACAGATATTCTACCCTTTCTCAGTAAGGGTGTCCTCCTCATGACTTTTGATCTTGATTCACTATAGGATTCCCTAAGCCATTGCTATGTTCCCTTATATTTTGATTCGTTCTTCATGTTTCACTTACATCTTTCTATATTGGTTTGATTATGATCTGAGCCTTCTTAATGTGGCTTTCTTATTTAATCTATGCCTTTGCAATACTTTCCTTGATTTGTGAACCTTGATAATTGAACCTTGCCATGTTCCCTTGATACTTGATATACTTTGTTCATCACCCTTGACCTAAATATTCAAATCCTTGGATACCTTGAAGATTTACTTGATATTAAAACTGGATGTGAAAACTTTCTTAATTATATATGAAATTGTTTTGAGAAAAGCTATTTTAAAACGATACGATACCACTTCTAAATGTAATTATATTAAAGTTTTTATGAAAATAACTTTTAAGGACTATCTTTATGAAAAACTGTTTTAAAAGACCATTTTATGAAAACTATTTTGAAAGATCATTTTTACGAAAACCATTATTAAAGGATTGCTTTTAAATGAACTTTTGAATTGAACCTTTGCTTTGAACCCTTGCCTTGATTTCTTGTTTTGAACCTTGCTATGAACCTTGCCATAAACCTTGATATACACCTTGATATGACATACTTGAAATGGAACTTGACTTGAACCATTTGATATATACTTGGATACTTGATACTTGATCCTTAACCCTCAGTTTGAGACTACGAGCCATTCACTAGGCATGAGGGTTTCATGTCCGTGTCATTGATGCACCGATGGCATGACTCTAGGGTAGGAGAGTGATGTCCTATCCCGTCCCTGACTTGACTTGACTTGTTACGTAGAGGAAGACATTGTGGCCTACTGGGGCGTATGGATACATCCTAGATTTGACTTGACTTGACTTGTTTATATTACTTGTTATACTTGGTGACTGATAGGTGTGTGCGATACACGTCTTTCACATCTTGGGAGCTAGCTACTCCACCCCTTGGAGGTATCCCCTCACCCTGTACTTGGTACCGAGGACTCCCCTCCGTACACCTTGATTAATTGATTTTATATTTGATTCTGTTTTGGGCTCGTAGTGGATTACTGTTTACTTTACCTTATAACCTTGTACTTAGTACTCCGAGGTCACCCCTCCGGATACATACTTGACCTGATACTTGACTTGACTTGATTTGACTTGGGCTCGTGGTGGGTTACGGTTCCTTTTACTCTTATCTATTGTAACTATTCCTTAACTCTTGGTATATCTGTATAACCTTTTATATTTTCCTTTCCGAACTCTTGTTACACCCTGCATTGTTTCACTTACTTCACTATCCCTTTATTACTCCTTTGTTACCTTTATATCTGTTCACTGAGCTTTCGTAGCTCATCCGCATTTCCTTTCCTGCGGCAGGTTTTAGTTTGGAAGCTGGGTATGAGTGGAGAGTACCTTGGACTTAGTAGACCTTACTAGCTACTTTGGATTAGAGATGACTAGAAGAGCTTATATTCAGACTTAGTAATTATTGTATCTTCATTGTAACCTTGTATCTTTAGATTTTCTATTGTAACCATTGAAATTCAATTGTATTATTTATGTCATATACTTGTGTTTGTTCTGATATGAAACCATTATTGTGACATCTTTACCCTTGTCGGGTTGGGGTGTTACAATTTATGGTATCAGAGCCCAGGCTGACGACTTGTAATACATCTACCCTTGACCTGTGCGTTTTGGACCATTAGGCTTCCACTGTAAGAACATAGGAGAACACCTTGAGAACTTGCTTTAGGATTTCTTAATACGAACTTAAGTTTTGACCAGTGAGGAATGGGTAGACTATAAGGTATTTGTTTAAGTATCATTGCTTCCGCATCACTTTGATTCGTGCCTTGACTATGACATTGATTTTGTTGACCTTTAAGACTGTAGAAGTACTAGGTGGATTAAGATAGGTTGTTCTGCTTACGACTCGAGATAAAGTATGATCATAATGAAGGCATATTTATGTGGTGCTAGTATTATGACGTCTGACCAACGTGATAATACTTACACCATATAACGTGCCCTCATTGTGGCCATAGGATGTCTTGGGGATTACCTAAGAAGTTTAGAATTTGATCTCCGTTGGAGTATCCGTGATTAGTGAGACTTTAGGTTCATTCTACCTATGCGTATACTCTGCCTTCGTTCATTTGATATCTGGATGAGTTCGGACTCTCGTTTTGCATTTATGTTGACCTCAGTTATAAATCTTGAACTCTTGTAGAGCTCTCTACTGTTGATACAGTTAATTTGATCTGAAATCTTGTTCGTATTTTCATATGAGCCATTCTTTTTGGAAGAACCTCCCCGAGCGTGAGAATATTTGCGACGACCTTTTGCGACTTGCTGCGACTTCGTCTAACTTTGCGACTTCAAATTTCAAGGAAAAATTTTTTCTTTTAGAGGGGAAGAAGTTGTAAACCCCAAAATTTCAAATCATGAAAAATTACCAAAATACCCTTGTAACTTAAAATTTCACTTAACAATTATATAAAATACCAAATAAATCCCAAACTCTTGGAAACTAGCACCATATGAAGTAAAATAATTTTTGATTGAACATTTTAATATTTTACATGTCATAAAAATATTTGTCACTTCACTAAAAATAAATAGGGCCGAAATTTTATTTATACATTACATTATATTTACTTAATTAAATCACTAAATCAAATAAATAAAGGATAAATACTATAAATAATAGAAGATCATTGAAAATCAGATTTTTATCCTTATCACAATGCCTTGGGCCGAAATCCATGCCCCCTCCTCTTTAATATATACGGTTTTATTCAATTACCCCTTTTATACCCTAAAAACCCTAAGCGATTAAATCAAAAACTCCCAAGTCGACACCACCAATTTTCTGCATGTTCTTGGTATTTTTCTTGGATCCATTGGAGTTAGAAGAAGGCTAGAAAAATAGGAGTTTGAATTCTTGAAGCTTGGTTCATTGGTTTTGAGTTCTTGCTAGCGTTTAAGTCTTGCCGAGAAGAATAAAATTCCCACACCTCATCCGATCATCATGAACACTATCTGGTATTTTTATAACACTCTTTGCATCACATATGATTTGTATAAATTAGTTATCTTGATCCATGCATGATATTCAGGTCATTGGAATTAATCGAATCATAAGAACCCTAAAACGAGTAAAAAATTTAAATCGATCCTATATAATTTTATTGAACCTCAAGAATATTTTAAGAACATGTAATATGATATATGTGACCTATAAAAATTGGATTCGAGATTTATTGAAGCCTAGAACCATGGTTTGTGAATTATTTTGTTATTTGTTAAAACCGGCTAGAAAATAAAAAGGAAAGCATGGATCGAATGGATTAGGGTTAGGGTTCTTGGTGTTGGATTTGGTATAATTAATGTGTTTTAAGGTTGATTTAATGATAGGTAATGATTGGTAAATTTTAGGGTTAGAGTTTATGCTTTTTGATTAAACCGATTGGAAAATAAATAAGTTTAGGGTGTGTTTTCTAATTTTTTAAACTTGTGGGTTATTTTTGTAACATGTTTTGGATCAAGGGTAATTCGTATAAAATATTATATGGGGGTAGTATATGTTAATTTTGTAATTAAAAGGGTTAAATGGTAAATTATGTAATTATTAAATTCGAATTGTAAATTAAATAAAAGGAAGGACTTGTTTTGTAAATTATGTAAAATAGAAGGTATTTTGTATAAATAATTATGTAAGGGGTGTAATGTGTAAGTTTGGAAAATTGAAGGCTTAATGTGTAAATATGAATATTACAAGGATTAATTTGTAATTTAATTAATTAAAGGGTTTAACTTGTATAATTGTGAACATTAAAGGATTAGAATTGTAATTATGGGAAACTTATGGATTAAAATGAATAACTTGTAATACTTGCACTTTAGACCTTGATCTTTGGCATATTTACATTTGAAACCTTAAAATATGGAAAGTTGTCATATTTAACCCTAAGCTATTATAACTTGCTAAAATGAACCCTATTTCCATAATAATACTTATTTAATGACATAACTTAAATTATAATATTTGAATCTTTCTAATTATGGAAACCTGCTATAAATGGAAAGTTACTAAAAATGGAAAGCCGACTTAAAAGAGAAATCTGATTTGAATAAGGTATTGATAATAAGACAATCATGAATGCGTGTAGATTCGCTGAAGATGGAGTTTGCTTCCGGTCTTTATGTTCTAGTTGTATTTTCACTTGCGGTATAAGGTACAGATATTCTACCCATTCTCAGTAAGGGTGTCCTCCTCATGACTTTTGATCTTGATTCACTATAGGATTCCTTAAGCCATTGCTATGTTCCCTTATATTTTGTTTCGTTCTTCATGTTTCACTTACATCTTTCTATATTGGTTTGATTATGATCTGAGCCTTCTTAATGTGGCTTTCTTATTTAATCTATGCCTTTGCTATACTTTCCTTGATTTGTGAACCTTGATAATTGAACCTTGCCATGTTCCCTTGATACTTGATATACTTCGTTCATCACCCTTGACCTAAATATTCAAATCCTTGGATACCTTGAAGATTTACTTGATATTAAAACTGGATGTGAAAACTTTCTTAATTATATATGAAATTGTTTTGAGAAAAGCTATTTTAAAATGATGCGATACCACTTCTAAATGTAATTATATTAAAGTTTTTATGAAAATAACTTTTAAGGACTATCTTTATGAAAAACTGTTTTAAAAGACCATTTTATGAAAACTATTTTGAAAGATCATTTTTACGAAAACCATTATTAAAGGATTGCTTTTAAATGAACTTTTGAATTGAACCTTTGCTTTGAACCCTTGCCTTGATTTCTTGTTTTGAACCTTGCTATGAACCTTGCCATAAACCTTGATATACACCTTGATATGACATACTTGAAATGGAACTTGACTTGAACCACTTGATATATAAATTGACTTGAACCACTTGATATATACTTGGATACTTGATACTTGACCCTTAACCCTCAGTTTGAGACTACGAGCCATTCACTAGGCATGAGGGTTTCATGTCCGTGTCATTGATGCACCGATGGCATAACTTTAGGGTAGGAGAGTGATGTCCTATCCCGTCCTTGACTTGACTTGACTTGTTACGTAGAGGAAGACATTGTGGCCTACTGGGGTGTATGGATGCATCCTAGATTTGACTTGACTTGACTTGTTTATATTACTTGTTATACTTGGTGACTGATGGGTGTGTGCGATACACGTCTTTCACATCTTGGGAGCTAGCTACTCCACCCCTTGGAGGTATCCCCTCACCATGTACTTGGTACCGAGGACTCCCCTCCGTACACCTTGATTACTTGATTTGATATTTGATTCTGTTCTGGGCTCGTAGTGGATTACTGTTTACTTTACCTTATAACCTTGTACTTAGTACTCCGAGGTCACCCCTCCGGATACATACTTGACCTGATACTTGACTTGACTTGATTTGACTTGGGCTCGTGGTGGATTACGGTTCCTTTTACTCTTATCTACTGTAACTATTCCTTAACTCTTGGTATATCTGTATAACCTTTTATATTTTCCTTTCCGAACTCTTGTTACACCCTACATTGTTTCACTTACTTCACTATCCCTTTATTACTACTTTGTTACCTTTATATCTGTTCACTGAGCTTTCGTAGCTCAGCCGCATTTCCTTTTCTGCGGCAGGTTTTAGTTTGGAAGCTGGGTATGAGTGGAGAGTACCTTGGACTTAGAAGACCTTACTAGCTACTTTGGATTAGAGATGACTAGAAGAGCTTATATTCAGACTTAGTAAATATTGTATCTTCATTGTAACCTTGTATCTTTAGATTTTCCATTGTAACCATTGAAATTCAATTGTATTATTTATGTCATATGCTTGTGTTTTTTCTGATATGAAACCATTATTGTGACATCTTTACCCTTGTCGGGTTGGGGTGTTACAACACTGATGCAATCAGGTTCTCAACTGCCTCAGTGGAAGAGATAGGAATTGATATCTCATCAAGATATCCTCCTGATGAATATCTTTCTGAAAACAATCCTTCCACTCAGTATCAAGATGATGCTAACACCTCCTATTACATAATCCCTCACAACTTACCAAACCCAACCATCACTGAGTTTGTTGAGACACATGCAAACACTGATGAAGTTAATCAGTCAGTTTAAAATGCTGAAGAACCAAACAATCTCAGTGATCAGGTAGACACTCAAGATCCAATCAATGATCATGTGTCTACTCCAGAACCAACCCCTCTACCCAATCAGGCCTCCACAAGTTCAAATCAGTATCCAAGACCTCAGGAAAGTTGGACTAGGTCTCAAGACATCGAACTTGTCAATATTATTAGAGAGCGTACTGAAGGCATGCTCACCAGGAGCATGGCTGCTAGTCTAAAAGCAGCCTCAGCCAATGAATGCCTATTTGTGGACTTCATTTCCACAATTGAACCCAAAAGTGTCAAAGAAGCACTTGAACATCCTAGTTGGATTCAGGCCATGCATGATGAACTAGAACAATTTGACAGAAACAAGGTAATGACCTTGGTCAAATGTCCTGAGAATGTTTTAGTCATTGGCATGAAATGGGTATTCAAAAACAAATCTGATGAAAATGGCATAGTCATAAAAAACAAAGCCAGACTTGTAGCCAAAGGCTATAATCAACAAGAAGGCATTGACTATGAAGAAACATTTGCACCAGTAGCAAGGATGGAAGCCATCAGGATCTTCCATGCTTTTGCTACATACATGAACTTCAAGGTGTACCAAATGGATGTTAAAAGTGCATTCTTAAATGGTTCACTGAAAGAAGAAGTTTATGTTCAGCAACCTCCTGGATTTCAAAGCCATGAGTTTCTTGACCATGTCTGTAAGCTTAATAAAGCCCTTTATGGACTGAAACAAGCTCCCAGGGCATGGTATGAAACTCTCTCAGCCTTCCTGATCCAAAACAAATTTGTCAGAGGCAAGATAGACAACACATTGTTTATCTATAAGACAAACACTGATGTCATACTAGTACAAGTGTATGTTGATGACATCATCTTTGGCTCAACAAGTTACAAGCTTTGCAAACAATTTGAAAAACTATTGGCAAAGCAATTTGAAATGAGCATGATGGGAGAATTAACCTACTTCCTTGGTCTTCAGATCAAGCAGACTGATAAAGGAACCACTATCAGTCAAGAGAAGTATGTTAAGAACCTACTGAAAAAGTATGAACTCAGTAACGGTGCCTCAGTCAAGACTCCCATGGTTCCCTGATGAAGCGAAAAGTGTACCGCTTTTAGGGGGTCATTTAAGCCCTAAATCGTATTTATTTGATCAAATATTGCCCTAAATCGTTCCTTTTGTCATTTTAGGTACTTTGGAGAAGAAATCTGGAAAAGGAAGCATTTTGGACGTTTTTGGAGCATAAAAGTGAAGAAAACGACAAAGTCTCAAAAATTTGCTGAAAAGTACCTGTGACGGCGTTAAGCCCCAGTGTGACGCCGTCAACCCTTGATAAGCCAGAGAGGATTTTGGAAGATTAAAGGGGGACGGCGTCAAGAAGGTCGTCGACCCTTGACGGGCCAGAGAGGATTTTGGAGGATTAAAAGGGGACGGCGTCAAGAAGGCCATCAAGAAACCCTAACCGCGGCGAGGTGACGGCATCACGCTCTATAACGTGACGCCGTCAGATCTGTTTTCCTATATATACTTTCATAATTTTTAGTCACTAGTGTGCAACTTTGTGAGGAGAAACCCTAAGATGATTTTTCTGCCATTTTTAAGGGTTTTATACCCTTGGATCTCCCATGTTCAATTGAAGATAAGTAATCAATTAATCATTCAATATGTCTATGTGTTGTTTGATTATATTTTGTTCTTGTCTTTTATTTAACATGCTAGGCTAGATTTATCGTGTGTTTGCTTAGATCTAATGAAACCTAACTATTGATTATTGGTTGTTGGTGTGTTATTAATTGTATTGGATGATTGTTCATCGATGTTAGGCTTAAGAAAACTGGCTAACCTCCTATACGGTAACCTGCTTGAACGTCTTAAGAAACATGAACCAATGCGTACTAAGGTTATTATGGTTGTATTTAATACATGAGCGAATTCTAGTGATCCCATGTTAGGAGCTTCTTAGCCGGCTCGACATAGGAGTGAAGTAGGAGCTTGTAGAGTTGGGGAAGTACGTACGCCACCCCACGATTGGTATTAAGGAATACACCCGTCATCCACGCAATTAATACACACTAATCAACCGGTAAAAGATAGTTAGGGAGTAAGGAAATCTAAGTAAACACATTTCTCTCCATATAAGTTCCACAAACCTTTTTATTTTCAGTTATTTTATTTTATTTGCAATTGTAGTTATTTGGGTTAGTTGACTAGCAACTAATTCCGCCCACTCCTTCAAACCCGAGATTTTACTTGCTTTCATAAAATATAAAAAAAATACAAAAAGAATCTTCCCTCACCCTTAGACCTATTAGAGTAGTTTTTTCAATCCTAACGACACTATTCCCCTAGAGAACGATCAATCCCCCGGTACTTGCCACTACACTATACTACATCGGTCAGGTACACTGCCTGGTGGGGATTGCAAGCCTCTTGAGATCCCTCGAGAGATAAAACCTGTTGTAAGGTCGCAAAACCACGCATCAAGTTTTTGACGCCGCTGCCGGGGAATAGTTATTGTTTAGGTTGAATTTTTATTTTATTAGGTCTACTCACTAGATTCCTTTCTAGTGAGATTTTTATTTTATTTTTCTAGGTTTTCTTTAGTCTATCTTTTTTCTTCGTTTCTTTGTTCGTAACCATTACCATCCGACATCATGGAAGGTGGTAATATCCTCGATCCCAACAACCCACCACCACAACAACACCCACCTCCTAGAGCCCGTACCTTAGGAGACTACTCCCGTCCTAGCCACCATGGCTATCGAAACACCATTGAGCTCACTCAAGGAGCCAATGTCACTACCTTGCGATCCGACACCATCCGGTTGGTGCAAAGCGGATGCGCATTCCATGGACTTCGTTCCGAAGATCCTAATCAACATCTCAAGGACTTTCTCAAAATCGTTGATTCCATAGACCTTGATGTTGCTACTCGAGAGACGACCCGACTGCGTCTCTTTCAATTCTCTCTGCGGGACCAAGCTAGTCAATGGCTAGAGCGTCTACCCGCAGGATCCATCACCTCTTGGGATGATCTCACCACTCGTTTCCTTGCTCAGTTTTTCCCACCAGGGAGAACTACCAAGCTAAGGAATGATATCTTGATGTTCCAACAATGTCAAGGCGAAACCCTCTACGAGGCATGGACTCGATTCAAGGACTTACTCCAAAAAGTCCCTCACCATGGCATAGAGCTTTGGCTCCAAGTCCAAATCTTCTATGACCACATCAATCTCTCCACGAGGCAAACCATTGACCAATCGGCCGGTGGTAAGCTACGTGATCTAAGTGCGGAACAATCATGGGCTCTCCTGGAAGATCTTGCTCTTTATGACAACGAAAGTTGGAATGATCCCCGTGATTTGAATAAAACGGTCAAGGCAATATCCTTGCCTTCGAACAATTCAAGCACTTCCGACCGTAGGATCATAGAACTTGAAGACCAAGTCAAGTTTCTTATGAAATCCTACGAGGCTCCTAAACCTTCAAGCCAAGTGAACAAAATCACTTCTTCATGTGAATTATGTAGTGGTCCCCACGACACTCGTGATTGCGTGGAACTCCTCGAACAAGCTTTTGCGGACTACGCATCCTCGCATACCGACGGAGCGGGAGACAAGTGGTACACTTTCAAACCCGAGCCAAACCCCTACGGTGATTCATACAACCCCTCATGGAAAAATCACCCAAACCTTAGGTGGAAACAAAACCAAAACGCACAACAAACCAATTCTTCCAACCCACCTAATCGTTTCCAATCAAGCGGATCATCCTCGAACCGTACTTTCAACAACAATCCTTCCAACTATGGTAGTACCAATAACTTTGAAGGGTTGATGTCCAACTTCGTGACATCTCAAGAAGCTCGTTTAGCAAAGTTTGAAGCCGATTTCAAACAAAAACAAAGCGAGATGACCAATAAGATTGACACTTTGTTGAAAGCCCTCAATGACCGAGAAATGGGAGCACTACCTAGCAACACAGTCAAGAACCCGAAACTAAACGTCAACGCCATTTCATCGGTTTCGTCTCCTAGTTCTTGTCCACAATATTATTCGGTCAATTCCATGAGCTCGTGTTTCAAACAAACCCAAGTCATTCAAAATGACCAAGAAGTTATGATATCCAACACTAAATTGGTCAAAAACATAGTTGAAACACCTCCCACTCAAAACCTTGATGAAGAATTCAAGGAGCTCCACCTTGAACGTCCGGTTATTGATGTATTAGCACGAGCCCCCTATTATAATGCCCTCTTAGAAAAATATGAGAAGAAGCTCGAGTTAGGTGACAAAGGGACCGCCTTCGTTCAAAACAAACTACCTAAGAAGTTAGATGATCCGGGCTTATTTGTTCTACCTTGCAAGATCGGTAATTCGGAGGCTTATGACACATTAGCCGATCTTGGATCAAGCCTTAACCTACTTTCGTTACCTCTCTACACCTCTCTAAAACTAGGAAAACTTGAAGAAACCGAGGTAATAATAGGCTTAGCGGATGGAAGTGTTGCTTACCCGGTTGGAGTAGTCAAGGACGTGTTAGTACACATAGGAAAACTAACCATTTTAGCCGATTTCCACGTCCTTGATATGGTTAGCGACCCTACATGCCCCTTGTTGATAGGTAGAGGATTTTTGGCGACCGCTAGTGCTATGATTGATTGTAAGGAATCTAAGATAGCGGTAGGAGAAGGTGATACTTGGTCAGTCTATGATGTGAAGAAACATGCCTATGATACTAGTGAGGAACCAACACCCCATTGGTTAGAATTAAATAGGAGACCATCTAGATATGGACCCTGGATCGATAGAGACTTCATAGGACCCCAACGCCCATTTTACCTAGAAGAGGACTTTGTGAGCCGAACACATACGGTAGAACAACTCTTGGCTAGGGACACCGAATTGGATCCATTTGAAGACCCTCTAGTTTTTAGGAAGATGATTGATTTCCTAGGAGTTTTGCCAATTAACCTAGGGATGAATAGGTGGACATGTGAAGACAATGATCACAAGTGGGATTGGGACAAACCACCCAAAGATGGAGATGGGTCATGGCATATTAAGATGACATTGTATGACCCGGATGGAGAGAGGTTTGAAAAGATATATCATACTATGCGGACCAATAGAAAACTTCAATCCAAGCTTAACCCTAAAGATGTCCTCGATGACGATCTCACTTACATAGGTTAAACGGACTTTGAGTCTAGCTACAAGACTCGTTAATAAAGAAAAGCGCTTCTTGGGAGGCAACCCAAGCTTTATTTGCTTTGTGTGTTTATTTATTTGTTTGTTTGATTTTATTTGCTTCCGTATGTATGTTTAATTTTTATTATTATTGATTCATGTTCGAAACTAAATTGTGAAAATGCTTTATCTTGTTTTTAACTTCGTCTTAACTACATATAAAGGTATTTTGCAAAAAGATAAGTGTAAGGGAAATCCAAATCGGTTTATTAGAACAAACGAGCATGAATCATAACAATATTAAATTAACATACATATTAGTAATTATTTGAGTCAAATTCTTGTATCGAGTCATAATGATGTTTTGCAGGATTTCCAGGAATTAAGGTATAGGTTTTTCCAGAAATTTTCCGGAAACTTAACATGAGAATTCTGTCAGATCATTTCTGACGGCGTCAGGCCTTACAACCTGACGGCGTCAGGTTTTAATTTTCTGAAATTTTTGAAAGTTTTGTTTTCATAAAAAGTTTTTATTAAATCTCTAACTTATAAACTCCAGGAATCTGCAAAATAATCATTCCACAAGCATTATATCCTTATACAGATTTATCCCGCCGATGTTATGCAGGTTTTCGTGTTTGTTTTCTCAGGTTTAACAGGTTATTTTGGACAAGGAGATGTATGTGGAATCAAGCTTTTGGCGATGCTTTAGTCTTGGAGCTTCCACATTACCTTGGAAGAAGATCTAACCATGTTACACCTTTATCCACCGAGCGAATCAGGGGAGTATTTGATTTCATTCTTTTACCTTATTTACTTTTACATCTTGTTATTTGAACATTGGGGACAATGTTCATCTTAAGTGTAAGGGGGGGTAAAGTACGATACCTTAGAGAATGCAATTACGCTTGATTTTTTTTTGTTTAATGGTAGATGTGTAATAAAACTGAGAGAAATACCTGTTAAGGCAATTTTAGTGCCAAATTTAAAATTTTTTACAACATATAGGAGTGAAACTTTGGTCTTAATGAGCGTCTCACGGATAGGAGTTATATGAATAGCACAAAACCGTACCACTAAAAAATTTTTCCACCCCAAATATGTGAGGTTCGCCCCTAGAATTGGTAGGAAAAGCATTTATGCTATGATGTGTGTACCGGTAGCACTTAGATTCTAGAACTTGCGTTAGGACCATTTCGAGGCCACAAGTGAGACTACATTCGTGTAGTTAGATTTACTACATGATAAGAGGCATTAGGATTAACCCATTGTTTTACACCTGTGTTTTTGTTATAATTACATTGGCTACATTGGTCAAGTAATTCTCCCACACCCTTTGCATTGTACTCATTTTTAGTACACGATACCCCTAGTACACCCCTCAGAGCCTATCTTTTCATTTCTAACTTTAAGCATTTTACTTAAAGTAAGAATTTGTTTACACCCCACTTAAATGTACACCCAAATCGCCTTAGCCTACCTTGTATGCACTCATTTTTAGTGCATTATTGTGACAACATTTGTTTAAACCCCAAGTTAATTATCTAATTGATTACATGGTTGCTAAGTCGAGTCATATCCTTGTACATATTGTTTTGGGACGATTGGGACTCATGGGTAAAGTACTAGTGTAATGGAGTAATGGGGAAGAACAACATTATTACCCCCATATGTGCTAAATATTTTAAAAGTACTCCAAGTGTTTCGATTATCTTAATTCGAGTCGATAGAATAGTAATTGTAAAGTTATGTAAAAGTTCAAGTGTAAGGGGAGAACCGAGGCCCCTATGATGTATTATTTTGGATGGTAGGGCAAGAATGTATGCAAAAAAAAAAAAAAAAAAAAAAAAAAAAAAAAAAAAAAAAAGTAGAAAAAAAACATACTGACTACCATCCCGTTTCATTTTATGTTTATTTTATCTTTTTGTTATTTATTTTTTCATTAGCTTAAGTCGAGTCTAGTCTTGGCTTAGCAACGCCATATTGTACATGTAATTAATCAAGATCTTTAACTCGCCACCAGTAAAATATCCTTTATCCAACAAAACCGTGTTTATCATATCCCTACACCTAACGTTATAACCCGTTTAAAAGCCCTCTTTGATAGTTTATCTTAGGTGCTTACGCCTAGTGGAGGAGGTTTTTGATCCTTTCCCAAGCCTATGGTAATCTATTTGCTATGACAGGTAGTGAGAGATATTATTCATTTTCATTTATGAGATACACTTTTATGACACCTGGAGATGTGAGTATCTAAACACTACTTGTGAGGTGCTAGTCTGTAATCTCCGTGCTTATTATGATTAAAGTGGAATGACTGTTTGTTGTAATTACTTTTATATTAGCGTTAAATGACCCCTAACTTGTATTTTGATTAGAATAAAAGCGCATTTGCTTGAGGACAAGCAAATCTCAAGTGTAAGGGTATTTGATGAAGCGAAAAGTGTACCGCTATTAGGGGGTCATTTAAGCCCTAAATCATATTTATTTGATCAAATATTGCCCTAAATCGTTCCTTTTGTCATTTTAGGTACTTTGGAGAAGAAATCTGGAAAAGGAAGCATTTTGGACGTTTTTGAAGCATAAAAGTGAAGAAAACGACAAAGTCTCAAAAATATGCTGAAAAGTACCTGTGACGGCGTCAAGCCCCAGTGTGACGCCGTCAACCCTTGATAAGCCAGAGAGGATTTTGGAAGATTAAAGGGGGACGGCGTCAAGAAGGCCGTCGACCCTTGACGGGCCAGAGAGGATTTTGGAGGATTAAAAGGGGACGGCGTCAAGAAGGCCATCAAGAAACCCTAACCGCGGCGAGGTGACGGCGTTACGCTCTATAACGTGACGCCGTCGGATTTGTTTTCCTATATATACTTTCATAATTTTTAGTCATTAGTGTGCAACTTTGTGAGGAGAAACCCTAAGACGATTTTTCTGCCATTTTTAAGGGTTTTATACCCTTGGATCTCCCATGTTCAATTGAAGATAAGTAATCAATTAATCATTCAATATGTCTATGTGTTGTTTGATTATATCTTGTTCTTGTCTTTTATTTAACATGCTAGGCTAG
The DNA here is from genome assembly GCA_021014915.2 of Artemisia tridentata subsp. tridentata. Classification (NCBI taxonomy): domain Eukaryota; kingdom Viridiplantae; phylum Streptophyta; class Magnoliopsida; order Asterales; family Asteraceae; genus Artemisia; species Artemisia tridentata. The sequence goes on along the minus strand of CP139505.1, from coordinate 403,428,894 downwards.
ATTTATCGTGTGTTTGCTTAGATCTAATGAAACCTAACTATTGATTATTGGTTGTTGGTGTGTTATTAATTGTATTGGATGATTGTTCATCGATGTTAGACTTAAGAAAACTGGCTAACCTCCTATACGGTAACCTGCTTGAACGTCTTAAGAAACATGAACCAATGCGTACTAAGGTTATTATGGTTGTATTTAATGCATGAGCGAATTCTAGTGATCCCATGTTAGGAGCTTCTTAGCCGGCTCGACATAGGAGTGAAGTAGGAGCTTGTAGAGTTGGGGAAGTACGTACGCCACCCCACGATTGGTATTAAGGAATACACCCGTCATCCACGCAATTAATACACACTAAACAACCGGTAAAAGATAGTTAGGGAGTAAGGAAATCTAAGTAAACACATTTCTCTCCATATAAGTTCCACAAACCTTTTTATTTTCAGTTATTTTATTTTATTTGCAATTGTAGTTATTTGGGTTAGTTGACTAGCAACTAATTCCGCCCACTCCTTCAAACCCGAGATTTTACTTGCTTTCATAAAATATAAAAAAAAATACAAAAAGAATCTTCCCTCACCCTTAGACCTATTAGAGTAGTTTTTTCAATCCTAACGACACTATTCCCCTAGAGAACGATCAATCCCCCGGTACTTGCCACTACACTATACTACATCGGTCAGGTACACTGCCTGGTGGGGATTGCAAGCCTCTTGAGATCCCTCGAGAGGTAAAACCTGTTGTAAGGTCGCAAAACCACGCATCATTCCCCCAAACAACCTTGGTGTAGAAACTAATGACGTGCTGAAAATAGTTTCTTGGATCGTTTTGAGCCTTAGGGTTCAACAATAACAATTAACAATTATGCACAGCGGATTAAAACAAATCAATTGTTATTGACACAAAGTTTCTCTCCACGCTTCAATATTATTTGATCAATATAATACGGTTACACTTAACTTGTAACAGGGATCAAAGATCCTTGAGGCGACTAACAAACTTGTTTAGGCGTTTATAAGATCACGCCTAAACACACACACACCTCTTTAGTAATCGACTACAGTGGAAGACTTATATGAAAACCTATACCCTATGTCTCTTTATATAATAGAGACATTAGGGTTTATAAAAGAATAAAATAAATAAATAAAAGATTCTGATAATCTTCCATCTTTTTGCACTTTCATCTTTTGTCACTTTAAGCCCTCTTGTTTCATTCTTGGTCGTTTTGTCTCATCAAATTAATAAACCCAACAATCTTCCCCTATTTGATGATGACAAAACAAACACCGTCTTGTACGAACTTCCCTAGACGAAGTAGCAGAAGTTGAGATGTGATCATCTCCCTGAATGAAACAAATCTTGTCTTCCCCTTAAGCCATGCCATGCCACTCATCTCTTCCCCTTTTTGTTATCAACAAATAGAGAATGAATAAATAGTAAAAACTTCCCCTCGAGTGATGCATGTACATAAAATGATTCTTCAAATCTGTAGGCTTTATATACTGTTGAAGAAAAATAATCATCACCAATTTGATGTTGAAGTAGAAGAAACCAACCCTGTGTCTTATGCCTTGTACTAAAAGACTTCGAACGTATACTCCTCAAGTATAGGGAGACCGCAATCTCTTTACAACAACTACAGAGCACAAATAACGTAACTCCTTCAAGTGTCGTGTCAATTCGAGTCACCTGAATGAACAAACAAGTATCTTTAAACGTATGGGAGCCGTCTAAGATATGATATGACACAACCTTGAAAAATTCAACCGCATCATCAAAGAAATAACAAAAACTCGTCTTCGCCAATAAGAAATAATAACGAGCCTTTAAAACCTTTAATGAACATAAACAAACGTATTCGTGTGTGTGAACATCCCCTGTGTGTGTGTGTAAACCAATAACCAATCAACCATGTACTTCCCCTTACTACTCGTAAATCATGCAGCTATATTGAACCAAACACAATAAGCACAGCAGCAGAAACCAATAATGAGCAGCAGTATGATAAAGCTAGCAGCAGAATGAATATGTCGAGTAGCACAATACCAATCAGACCCATGATGAGAATTTTCTTTATAAAATGACAAACCAGTCCCCACGTAAATAAATCTCATCATCTAAATCTCATCATCTATCAATTACAGTAATTCACTTAAAGTATTCTACTGACCCACTTGATATCAGCTACAACATCATAATCATCGACCCCACAATCTTTTAATTGTCTGACTCACAATAAATTGATACGAGATTAAATAATACCTCAGCAGCAAGCGACAAAGCAATAAAATCCACAATCTGACACCTGCTCTTTAATTACAACCAACCCACAAGAGACTTTGACCATTTAAACTGTGAATTGATAATGAGTACGAGGTAATCATTCTTGAATTGCACCGACCAATTGATTTAATAAAAGATTGAATTAGTACGAGGTCACTACCCATGTGCACAAGATGAATTAATAAAGAACCGACCAATCACACCATAATAAAATAATCGATCAATTAATAAAGATTCGAAATCAATACCAGATCACATCTACCAATTAAAACGAACAACAGCAGCAGCTTTTTATCACTTTATATTGTTTATCGCCAACAATAATTCTTTACAGCAACATAATACGACAATTTTAATATCAAAGCTGCTTTCTTCTCGGCAGTAAACTTTGTGAATCCCTAGATAACGAGCTCCCCAAGCTCTGATACCACCTGTAGAAACTAATGACGTGCTGAAAATAGTTTCTTGGATCGTTTTGAGCCTTAGGGTTCAACAATAAAAATTAACAATTATGCACAGCGGATTAAAACAAATCAATTGTTATTGACACAAAGTTTCTCTCCACGCCTCAATATTATTTGATCAATATAATACGGTTACACTTAACTTGTAACAGGGATCAAAGATCCTTGAGGCGACTAACAAACTTGTTTAGGCGTTTATAAGATCACGCTTAAACATACACACACACCTTTAGTAATCGACTACATTGGAAGACTTATATGAAAACCTGTACCCTATGTCTCTTTATATAATAGAGACATTAGGGTTTACAAAAGAATAAAATAAATAAATAAAAGATTCTTATAATCTTCCATCTTTTTGCACTTTCATCTTTTGTCACTTTAAGCCCTCTTGTTTCATTCTTGGTCGTTTTGTCTCATCAAATTAATAAACCCAACACTTGGTCCTGATCTCACTGGTAAATCAGTAAATCAAACTCTTTTCAGAGGAATGATAGGATCACTGATGTATCTACTTGCACCAAGGCCTGATATCCAATTCTCAGTATGTCTATGTGCCAGATATCAATCTGACCCAAGAGAATCTCATATCACTGCAGTGAAAAGGATATTCAGGTACCTGAAAGGTACTCCAAATCTTGGATTATACTATCCAAAATGTTCAGGCCTTGATCTTAAAGGATACTCAGACTCTGACTATGCTGGATGCAACATGGACAGAAAAAGCACCTCAGGCTCCTGCCAAATACTTGGTGGTAAACTAGTCTGTTGGAGTGCTAAGAAGCAACAATCAGTTGCCTTGTCCTCAGCTGAGGCTGAATATGTTGCAGCAGCAAGTTGTTGTGCAAATGTACTCTGGATGAAAAGTCAACTCAGTGACTATGGAATTCAGTACAAGATGGTACCCATCTTTTGTGATAACACAAATGCAATTGCAATATCAAACAACCCTGTTCTTCATTAGAGAACAAAACACATTGATATTAGATATCATTTCATCAGGGACCATATCTTGAATGGTGACATTGAATTACACTTCATTGAACCAACTTTCACCAGACTGAAAGCTGAACTAGGAATGTTGGATATTGAAAATCAGTCCACTGATTGATTACTTCCAAATAAGTGTAAATTCTGATAACCCAGGTCCCTGACTCAATGTGTACTTCAGTGATAATTATCACTAAAACCTCAGGAACTAAACCCAAGTTCCTGAAATCACAGGCTTCAAGAACTAAACCCAAGTCCCTGAAGCCCTCATGAATGAAAAAAATCGTTCAGGGCCCTTAAAGGACATTGAATGCTAACTTGAATGCTCTAAGTATCTCGTTAGTAAATGTACTAGGTTGGTAACTGAATTCTTATTTAATATAAGAATATTTGTTCCTTTTGCCTTTCTGGCATGCACCTATGGGCCCCCACTTACCAACTTGGCATTCAATGCCCTCTCTCACACAATACACTGTGTGATGATGAAAACTCTGCAACTTCTTTTTCAGAAACTGCTCAACTGTTCACCCTGACAGTTGCGAAAAAAAGAGAAAAAGTGGAGTGTTGGCATTTAATGCGGATCTCAAACATTTTATTCAAAATAATTTCCAAAAATTATATTTTGATTAAATAGAACCGCTCAAATGCCAAAAATACCCCCACCTCCACTACCCTATAAATACCCTAATCACAATAAATACACACACGTTTTAAAAGTCTTAGCAAAACTTTGCCATTTTTATCTCTCAAAACTGTGTGTGTGTTCATAAGCTTTAGAAACCCAGAAACCTTAGTATCACCAGACCCACCAACACTAATGGCTTCATCTAAAGCTATAGCATACGCCCCCAATGTGGAATTCCTCACTGAGAGTGTAGACCTAACCAAGAACAATGTGGTAGGAAACTTTTCCTATCCACAAAGGTTCCCAGCCTACAAGAACGTGAAGAAATATCTTCAAAATTGTTTTCTTGCAAAGGCTTTCACCCACACACCCTCAGTCATCTACCATGACTACTTGAGGGAATTCTGGTGTACCGCTACGGCAACATGCCCTAAGGACACCAAAGAGTCCATCATTACTTTCACGGTGATGAATGGGAGTAGAACCCTCTCCCTGGACTATAAAACCTTCATCAAGGCCACTGGTCTTGATTATGCTGAGGCTTTTGAGCCCAACCCCACTGATCAGGAAGTAAAGAATGAACTGATATTTCTTGGACCCCATGACCCCAGACGTCCTGAAACGTCTGCTGAAGGCTTATTGGAGAAGGCTCCAATAGTCAAAACATGGTTCCATCCTATCTGGAGGATCCTGATGACATTTGTCATTCAGGTCCTTGAAGGAAATAAATCCTCTACGGAATAATTGAATTCATCACAACAATTGATGTTGTTCAGTCTCCTGGAGGGTACAAAGATTGACATTGGAGGAATAATCTTCCGAGACCTTGTCGCCAAGCTCTCAGGGAAACATAGGCAAAGATATATGTCTTGCCCTAGGTTTGTTTCCTGTGTGCTTCAGGACCTACTTGGTCCTAACTATGTGAGGCCTGACGCAGAAGGTACAAAACCTGACGTCTTGCACAAGTCAAACTTCACTAGTGGCATCCCTGAGGTCACACCTACTGCCCTGACCACCTACATGATGGAGATGATTCAGGAGGAGAACTCTGTTTCTCCAGTACCGTTACCAACCAAAAAGGTGACGAAGAAGAAGAAAGGGGATCAGCCCAGGAAGGTGATTAAACCCAAATCACTCGCCACTGAGACTGACTCCCAAAACCAACTCAACCTTAAAAAGAAGTTGAATGTGGCCCAGACCTCTGAGACACCCACTACAGAGACCTCCCTGACCACAAAACAAATGCCAACAGAGGGTACTGAGCAATCATCCTCAGTGTCCTCGGGCAAACCCTCTCCGAATGTCTCCTCTGACAAACACAAGTCAAAGGGGTCAGGAACATCCACCCTCTCACATCCCGATGAAGGAACTGACAAATCACAATCAGTTCCCAAGGGAGGAAAGGGTTCTAAACCCTCGGTAAGGCAGCACTACCTTACTAAGAAGGGGACCCACAAACAATCACATCCCGTTAACGTCCCTGAGAAATCACACTCAAGGTCTCAGGGAGAAAAGGGCCCTAAATCCTCTAAAGGACAGCACAATCCTGCGGAGAAGGGGGCCCATCAACTATCACAATCAGTGCCTAGTGATACTACTGAAAAGCACCCATCAGTAGTTGAAGGCGCAAAGGGGGACAAAGACTCAGAGGGAAAGAAACAACCTGCTGATATGGAACCCATCACCCCCTCAGGCGAATCCATTCTCTCAGGAACTGCCCCTAAAAGCCAGGCTGGGAAACCCCCCCCCCCAGTTATTATGGCTAGTCAGGCTGAGCAAACCCACTCAGTTATTATGACAACGGGGTCAGGACCTGGCCAAAACCAAGGCAAGTCCTTTTATGAGGAGGAGCCGGTTAACCTTTTGAAGTTCGAGTCTATGGGGGATATTCAGGCTCTTTTGGATTCTGATAATGAGATCAAGGAAGAGAGTGAGGAGGAAATTTTTGAGGCTGGTGAGGATATGGATACTGATGAACAACCTGAACACTCACATCAGTCATCTCTACATCCAAGTGAAGAATCAGAATCTCAAGCTGCTGGCTCTTCGGATACTGACAACATCATCAGCAAGTATGACAATAATCTTCCTCTCACTGAACGACAATTAGTCAAGTTCCTGCTAAAGACCAACAAGGCTCTCTTCCAAGTTCTGACTGAAGAAATGTTTGACTATCACACTGAAGCAGTTGTTCACTATGTCGATCTGAAGGACTCAGTGGAATCCTATCATGACGATGTTAATGAAAACAACTCAAACATCTCCTTCACCCTGACGAATCTTGATCATAATCTTAAGTTGTTCAACGATTCTCTCACCATCTTAGAAAAGAACGTTGACACTATTCAAGAGTCAGTGAAAGATGACCCTGAGCTTAACAAGAAAATTCTTCAGGCCTCAGAGACCTACCAGCAACAATCTACTCAGTTGGCTGAGCTGGTTAAAATACTGAGCTCCTCAAATCTTCAGGGACTCAATGCTTTAGTGGACTCCATCCGATCTTCCCTGGGTCTTATGCAGTCCCACATGGCATCTTTGGCATCTTCTTCTTCTTCCTTGGCTTAGAATCTTGGGCCAAGGATGACCGCATTGGAGGCTTCTCAGGCTTCTCTTCAGGCTAAGGTATCACCTCTTCAGGAGGACAACTCAGACATCAAGACCATGATGACTGAGATTTATCAGACCTTTAAAGGTCAGGCTCCCTCAACTTCAGTGAGCGCACCAACTCTTGCTCTCACTATGGGTCAAGCAACAGTTGAGCGGGAGAAAGACAAAGTCACTGAAGAAGAACAAACTCCTTCTCACACTGAGGGGGAGAATCCTGAAGAAACCCCTTCTTCATCGCACCAGGACAAAGGTAAAGGCATCCTCACAACCACTGAGCCTGAGCCTACAATCTTGGTGGCCACTTCCTTTGAAGGAAGGCCAGTCCCTGATGAGCCAGTCAGGGTCCCTTATGAGGTCAATGGGGAAATGCAACTTCTCACTCATAATGAAATTCAAGCTCTCATGGAGAAAGAGGAGGAAATGAAGAAGGCTGCTGAGGATGAAAGGCAGAACAAGATTGCTCTCATTCAGGTTGTCAGAGAAGAGGCTGAGAAGATTGGGATTGACCCAAAAGACCTTGCTAAAAGAGAAGGTGGTAAGACCTTTGTGAAAGCTCTCACTGCTGAGATGATTGCTCTCAGGGAGAAAAGGGAAGAAAGGTTAAAAAGGGCTGAAGAGATTAGACAGGACAGGATCACACGATATCAGTGGGTCATGACAAGCAGGTTAAAGCCAGAACCAATCACTAATGTTCAAATTCATCGAAACACAAATCCTGCCATTGTTACTGTCTATAGGAGTGCTGACAAAAGAGTCCTTGAGGTTCATAAACCCTTCAGGTTCGCTGACTTTGGGATCACTGAATTGTATGAATTGGGTCCAATAATAGCGAAAAAGTCAAATGTTGTGGTCCCTACTCTGTTGAAGTCATTGAGTCTGAGGTACGAAAGATTGGCAGCAACACCTCAGGAACTTGGTATTCCCTCTCTTCTTCCTGCCTCAGCACAACCAGCTCCCTCTCAGTCTTTTTCAAGGAAGAGAAAGAAGATTGAAACTGAACCTGAGTTCAAGGTCCCTGGCCTTGACTGTAATAGGGCTGTCCCTGAAGGTGTTCCATTCAGGAACAACATGGTCATTGAACAACCTGAGAGAGGTCTATTCTTTATTGATGAGTTTGGTGACCAAGCCTTCCAAAGATGGAGTGATATTGATCTATCAGGAATCAGGACAATGCTGGGTTTCCTAATGATGGCCTTACCAATCAAAACCCCTGAGAATGTAAGGTTCTGCCAAGAGCTGAAAAGAAAGATTCAAGAACATCCTGATCAGCATGAACTGCAGTCAAAGAAGCCTAAGCTTGAAGCCCTTGGTATTAAGTTGAACTGATGAATCTGCCTGAATACCACCACTACTTTTTTTGTACTTAGTTAGTTAGGACTTGTAATGATATTAATAAGATGATGTTTTTATTATTTACTTTCTAATGCATTCAGTATGAGCAGAAGTCATTAGCTCACTCATACTGATCAAAACACTTAGGCATAATTTATATCCAAATAGGGGGAGATTGTTGGGTTCGTAAAACACCCAATTATCTTAAACAGGATTTGAACACAAATTAAGCCAAGTGTTTACTAAACCGAGAACAATTCAAGTCACTGAGAGAACAGCCTCTCAGTTAGTCATCTTCAGGATGCTTAAGGCGAGTTCAAAGAAGGACTCACTCTCAGGAAGGCGGTACTCCCTGAGTAGGACTTAAGCCGAAGAAGAAGATGATGGTTCAGTGAGTATTGGACAAGAACTCACTGAACCCCAGTCTCCTCAATAACATTGAAGTGATTGAAGACTGAGGAACCAATGCCTGAAGAATAGGCGGGAACAATAGGGAAGGATCTGAGAAGACAAGAGTGTCAGACCAAACACTCTTATCTTGTCAGACACCAACCTTCCCTATTGCGGCTAAAAGTCATGGAGTGTCAGCCACAACTCCCAATGACTTATTAGCCCATTCCTATTGGTTCTTGAAAATGACAATTACTGTTTGTAATTGTCAGACACGCTACCTCAACAACTTGTAATATTTTAATCACTTACACTTAGATCACATGTGTATAAATAGATCAGATGGAGAGAAGTTATGTGTGCTTTGTATATTGAAAGCTTAGAACTTTTGCAAAGTAACTTCTCTCCTACAAAGAGTATACAACTCACTGAGATAGCTCAGTGGGTATATTGTTACCACTCAAGCAAAGCTTGAGTTTCGATAGGAGATACACACCCTTGTCTATTCAATCCCAAGTGTTTGTTCCGCAAAACACTTGGGTAATAGATTCTTGGAATTATTTCTAATAAGAATTTAAACGTTGAAAAATATTGTGTCTTTAATATTCACGTATATTAACTGTTAGAAATATTCTTTGCATTGATCTCAGTCATAAGCACACTTAGTTTAACTTAATAGTTATTACTTGGTGTGCTAAGGGAACAACATAAATCCAGTGGCAGACAGGCTCTTTTTTCATCTGATGAAGTGTCACTACTGCAAAAGCTTGAAACTGTCCATTGTAGAGGATGTCGGGACATTGAGGAGATATTTGATTCAGAAACTGTTGCTGAAATTCCAAACTTGAGACAAGTGGAATTACAGTGGTTGAGAAGTCTCAAGTATAGGAAGAGCAAGCAGGGGACAGTATTAAAGTTTCCAAACCTAACAAGACTGTCTATTCAAGAATGTCATAGTTTAGAATATGTATTTACATGTTTGATGGTTGGTAGTCTATTGCAACTCCAGGAACTAGATATAATTCACTGCTTCAATATGAAGGTAATTGTGAAGGGAGAAGAAGAAGAATGTGATGCCATAGTGAATGCTATTGTGGTGTTTCCTTGTCTAAAGTCATTGAAACTTGATGAAATTTGGTATCTCGAGGGATTTTGCTTAGGAAAGGAAGCTTTTGAATTTCCATCATTGGATACCTTGGAAATTAGGGATTGTCTAGAAATGACGGTTTTCACCAAGGGAGATTTGTCTGCTCCATCATTGGATACCTTGAAAATTGAAGGTTGGTGTGGAAAAATGATGGTTTTCACCAAGGGAGATTTGTATGCTCCAAAGCTATATGCAATTAGTAGACGGGGTAGGAAGTATAATATACACAACAGGCTGAACTCGGTTATAAAAAACTTTACCACCAGACGGTAAAAGGTGAAAATATGTCTTACCATAAGAAAGAGGGACTAAATCTGTAAAAGTCATTGTTCTCATGCTTCACAACTCCTTCATTTGTTCTTATCTTTCAGAACAAATGACTACCTTTATATAGGATTAAAGGTAATTAGGAATTTTGAATTTTAAGTTATTAATTTAGGGTTTATGTTATAGCCTGCTTGAATTGTGTGTGTGTGTGTATTAGATTAATTGGTGTTACCTGAATGTTTTTATTAAAGGTAGCAAAATAGGTCGGGTCGGGTTGGGTTTTGGTCTATATAGGTACGTGTCTAGATGCGGTAATTGCTAATTGTGATGTTTTTAGTTGATTGGAGCACTTTTCTTTTGGTGTTGTTCATAAGCTATAAAAGGGTAAAACGTATAATTTAATTGAAGCTCGATAAGGCTCGTGAGCTTCACAAGCCGAGTATTTTGGAGCTCGAACTCGTCTCGTCTACACTCCTAAGAAAAATGAAACAGGGGAGGAGGGGACTTGACGAATTAAGTGGACTAACTGCAAAGAAAATGTGTAATTAGCACCTGCTTTAGCGTCCTATATTAGGGAATGTTCTGTGTCAACCTCATCTACTGATTTGATTATAGTGATCTAGTGAATCAAGGTGTGATTAAGAAGAGATCAACATCAAAAGGAAAAATCAACTGCCTTATCTTAGAAAATTTCCAGTTGTATTTGGAGATGTAAGTTCACTATAAAGGTTTAAGATTATGACAATGTCATAGTAATTGATGATAGAGATCAAATTGTAATTTTACTCGAGTTATAATTAAGCATGTCGGATATCCATCCAAGTGCCTTTGATGTTTACCTTTTTTCGTGTCTCATATTTGCAGATTGTGTGCTTTCGCAGGAACTTCATAAGTCTACACAGGTTGCAACTGGTGGTTTTCATAATGCTATGCCTAAATTCTTGGGAAGTATGGGCATAAAAGTTGGTTTTAGATAAGAAAATTCTGCCATTCTGTTGTTCCAAAGGAGTTTGAGAGAGGTATGAAAGGGCCCAAACAGCAGTTATCGTCCACATTTGTCACAGTAACCAATTCAAACGTAGCAAAAAAATGGGGTCATCTGGTGAACAAGTGGAAAGAGTTGCTAAAAGTTTGGGATATATGTGGTGTTTTCATTTTGTGTTAGTGGAAAATGGTTGTTTAGGCAGTGCAATCGTGGGGCTGCTTGATGTTGCTATGTTTTCTGCATTATTTGTAGCTATATACGTTTGTGTTCTTTTGGATACTCATAGATGCATGAATTTTAAACTTTTTTTCGAACAGGTCGTTGAATTGAATAAACTTTTGCTATGTACTTTGCTTGATTGCTTTTACACATGTCTGCTTAATCACACAAGTTATGTGTGATATTTTCAGTGAGCTTATTCTGGGCTTCTGGCTGAAAAATGAATCATCCAGGCTCGAATAATAGCTTGTTACAAATATCTAAACTATCAAAATAGAGCTTGAACAATGACAGAAACGGCTCTAAAGGATAGATGTCTTGTAAACCAATGTTTGAAACTGATGGCTATTATGGTATAGACACATTTTTTTATAACATCCTAAAACAGAATACAACTATTTTGATAGAAATCCCACCAAAATATTCAAGCCGAGTGATGAAAGCTATGAATTCCAAAATATTCAAACCGAGTCCTGAAAACCATAGAACAAATGATCAACTACTGAAGATCAGCACCAGGATTCCATACAATCATCCCGTCTTGTGTGAGCAGCCTCCTTTGAATGGCAAGCCATAGAACAAATGAATGACTCGGTACACATTAGGAATACCATACCACAGAACGCCATGGAACATTTGGCAATTGTTCGATACAATCTTTGCCAAACTTGCTTAGTAACAAAATGTTTAGTTCTCCCATCATTGCATTTCCACACAATAGTATTTATCACTATTCTGTAATAAAGGAACTTGAATGATATTTAGAACAAGAAATAATGCCATCCAATTAGTTGGCCATTTCCATCTTCCAGTTTCTTGGTTGGGCATTTCAGCATATCTATTGTTAAAAACTTATTTTAGACCTACTTACATCTACTAAAATAAGTTACGTGATCGTTTATGGGCTCAAGGCTGTTAAACCTTTTGATCTAGGGTAAACTATGATGAGTACGATGATAATATTGACGGAATATTCTATGAAAGAAACAATACTATCACAACAAGGTTTTTCCAATTTCTCCGTTTATTATTAAAACTAGCCCCAATACTATGCGATCAAGTATAGCACGATTACAATCTAATAGGGATCAAATATCCTTGAGGCTAAACAATCATAACAACATCAGACCCCTCGTCTGATGTTCCCACACACACACTCTTTGATGTTTTACATTTTGACACCCTTTGGTGTTTAAATTCTAAGCATACTAAACACTTGTAAAACATACTAAGTATCTAAGCTATGATCTCCTTTTTATAGAACAAAGGAGATCATTACAAAGTTGATAAGTCTTGTCTACTACTTGCTTGTGTATGTCAGTCATTAAGATACAACTTGTATCTTTGTTTACAACTTTGTTGACTGAACAAATATCTAGATATTATCTTCTTCATCCTTATCCATCCAGCAATAGTATGACTCACAGTAGCATCTGTTACACTAGAAGACTTAACTGTGTAATCATCAGATTTTACACTAGAAGACTTAACTGTGTAACACTACCAGACTTAACTGATTAACACTACCAGACTTAACGAGGGGACTTAACTTTAACACTACCAGACTTAACTGGGAGAAGACTTAACCAGGAGACTTAACAACTCCTGCAACAGCTTCATTAGCGTATTTTGCTTATCATTTCAGTATTCTTCATGTTTCATTCTTCTTGTTCTGTGATCATCAAATCTATGAAAATATAATTCCCAACAATCTTCCCGTATTTGATGATGACAAAACAAACACATTCTTGTACGAATTTCCCTAGACGAAGTAGAGAAATTGAGATAATTAAATCTCACCATGAATGAAACTATACTGTCTTCCCCTTAATCTATGCTATCCACCACATCTCTTCCCCTTTTTGTTATCAACAAAAAAAGAATATTACAAATATGATCTTTACAACTACAAACTAATATTACAAATCCAATCTATCCTTCTAATATCTCAAATTACCCTCCATTAAGCTTTCCGCACTAAAAATGAACTTGAGACAGTAAAATTTTAAGCCATCAGTAGCAATACTAATCAACAATAATAAGAATCAATAACTTTCTCTTGTGGTGATGGATAAGTATAGTAAATGGTTAAACACTTGACCATTGAAGCTTCCCCTGAAACCCATATGTTAACCATTCGAATCTCCAATTCTGTAGGCTTTGATGACTGATGAAGAAAAACCAAACATTACTAACTTGTTGATGAAGCAGAATAAACCAACCTTGTGTCTTATGTCTTGTACTAAAACTGACTTGAACATATACCCATGTATAGGGAGACCTCAGTCTCTTGACAATAACCACATCTTCTATGAGACACTGAGCACTACAATGTTACTCCTTTAAGTGTTTGTCAATTCATAGTCACTTGAACGAACGAACAAGTTACCTTCTTACAAAAAGTATGATAAAACACAACTTTGAAAAATTCAACTTCAACTTCAAATAAGTAACAAATAATCTTTTTCACCAATAATAATTTGATAAACAAGCCTTTTTATCTTTTAAGATCCAACTCTCTTCTGTGTGTTATTCTTCCCCTTTGTGTGTGAACTTTGAAAGAAAACCAAAAATTCGACCATACCTCAACTGTTTCTGCAGCAATTTTCAACGATGCATATCTTGCAACCTAAGGCTCAGATTGAAGATCTCTCCGGTGAGAATCTACCTTGATATACCAAGAACCTCCAGTAAAAATTTCAGCCCCATCCAACAGTTAACGAATGAGCTATAGCCTTTGCAAAACTGCTCTGCAGAAAGTTGCGAAAAATTAAGCAAAAACGAATTTTTCTTCTTTCTTCTATAAAAACCTTGTAACATCCTAGATCGAGAGCCCCCCCCCCCCCCCCCCCCCCCGCTCTGATACCAATTGTTAAAAACTTATTTTAGACCTACTTACATCTACTAAACTAAGTTGCGTGATCGTTTATGGGCTCAAGGCTGTTAAACCTTTTGATCTAGGGTAAACTATGATGAGTACGATGATAATATTGACGGAATATTCTATGAAAGAAACAATACTATCATAACAAGGTTTTTCCAATTTCTCCGTTTGTTATTAAAACTAGCCCCAATGCTATGTGATCAAGTATAGCACGATTACAATCTAATAGGGATCAAAGATCCTTGAGGCTGAACAATCATAACAACATCAGACCCCTCGTCTAATGTTCCCACACACACTCTCTTTGATGTTTTACATTTTGACACCCTTTGGTGTTTAAATTCTAAGCATACTAAACACTTGTAAAACATACTAAGTATCTAAGCTATGATCTCCTTTTTATAGAACAAAGGAGATCATTACAAAGTTGATAAGTCTTGTCTACTACTTGCTTGTGTATGTCAGTCATTAAGATACAACTTGTATCTTTGTTTACAACTTTGTTGATTGAACAAATATCTAGATATTATCTTCTTCATCCTTATCCATCCAGCAATAGTATGACTCACAGTAGCATCTGTTACACTAGAAGACTTAACTATGTAATCATCAGATTTTACACTACAAGACTTAACTGTGTAACACTACCAGACTTAACTAATTTACACTACCAGACTTAACGAGGAGACTTAACTTTAACACTACCAGACTTAACTGGGAGAAGACTTAACCAGGAGACTTAACAACTCCTGCAACAGCTTCATTAGCGTATTTTGCTTATCATTTCAGTATTCTTCATGTTTTATTCTTCTTGTTCTGTGATCATCAAATCTATGAAAATATAATTCCCAACATATAACAGGATATAATACTTTTTTGGTCAGATATTTTAGATCTATGCAAGTGTGAGGATCTAAATTGGATATTATAGATGGAAAGATAAGCGGGTTACGTGGTTAACATGGGTTCAGGTGGACAAGGGTCATATTTTGGTCTACGTCTCGTCAGAATGGGTTGACATGAAAACACTTTTTGCCCAGTTTCTAACTTTTCATACATACAATTCATGCGTTAGCAATGAATTACAACAATAGTCTAAATCTTCAATTAATATTATTAGAAGGTAATATGCATTAAAAACATACTTTGGCCATCTTTAAACTGAGTTACCCGTTCGACCCGTTTCCATTAAGGGAATACTGATTTGACCCATTGTACACGTTTGAGATATTGTCATCCCAAAACCTGTTCCTAGTAAATTGGTCAAAATTGCCACCTATAACAAGATGATCATATAGAAATAGATGAACAGACAGGATTACGTTTGATGATAACCATCAGGTTGAAAGAATGGATCCCATCCAAAGTCGTTTGGTCCACTTGCAGGAACAATTTTCCCCTGAAAGCGTAAGTATTATGTTAAATTGTTTGTAATACCATTTGATGTGTGATTAGCACATACAGAATATGTCATATGTGTAAAAAAAACAAAGTTGATAAGTTAACGCATACCGGAGATCTTTCCCCAAACGTAATGGGTTCAAGATGTGGCCTGATAGCAAAAGAAAATATACACATAGCATTGACAGATTTATCCTCATACGCCATCAACATATTGTTCAGACCTATAAAAGCAATATAAGTACTCAACAAACATTATATTTTTAGGTTCTACATCAAGATAAGTTTGTAACAAAAAGTAATTTAAGTGCCTTCATGACCAAGCTTCTGAAGAAACCACTTGCTATCGATCAGCATTTGTTATCCTATCACAAACATTAGAAAGTAAAATCAGTAATGTCAGAATAGACCAAATTTGAACCATGAGAAAAATTGAGTTTATTCATTACTATTTACCAAGATGCAAAGAATGTGACACCCAAACTAACAATCACATAAGAGATGTCTTAATTTAAGCTGCCAGAGTCTTGCTAACAGCGTAAACAGGTTTCATATAATGTGCTGCAAACCTCAAGTCCCAACAATCAGCATTGATGTCAGCTATCCGATTTCGAAAAAAACTTTTAAGATTAGTAGTTGTAACTGAACTAAAGAAGATTAAATAATTTAAGGTCAAAGTTAATAAGGAAACATATGCCATCGATAATGTGCAATCTTTGCTTCCATATCAAGCTTTGTTAGATAACATATAAATAATATGTGTTTTTGATTCACTACAAAAAACACTCGACGGCTCAAGAGATAACTGATGATTTACCAAGTGCTGTGAGTATTGCATCCATATTATGAAACTACGTACTAAGTTCAGATCCTTAAGTCAAACCATGCACTACAACCAAACAAGAAAAAAACCCGATACAATGGGTCTTGCCCGGATATAGCCGGATATGACCTGGTCTAACCGGATATAACCGGGTCTTGGCCGAATATAACTTTAAGAAACCTTAAAAAACACAAAAAATAAAATAAAATAAAATAAAATAAAATATAAAAAGGTACCTAAATAGCACTCAATCTTACAGTCGAGTTTTAAAGACTGAAATGGAATTGACTGTCCCAAAATAGGCTTAACTTCTTCAAGCTTCTTTGCATTTTTGTTGACTTTTTATTCTTACCTTGCAGATTTATTTACAGTTGACTATTTATTTTGACTGAAAGTTGTTATTCATATGTGAAGTTTTTGTCGTGTTATGACAAGTTTCAAGTTAAATAGACGCAGTGAAATATTCATCATGTGAGGTCAGTGGGTAATAATACTAGTATTTGTGTAATGAAAAGATACGCTTTTGTTTTTTATACAATTTAATGCTTGCTCACTAATTTATATTTTTATCATTGTATTTTGCTTTCATTACTAAGTATATAATGGAGCGTCGACCTAAAAACTACAGTGTTGGACTCAGTGTTGGGTTGTGGGCTCCCGCTTTTTCCCTTCCATTTGTTTTGCCGCTTTTTTAGCCCCTTTTTAATAGTAATAACTAATAATAGAATGCGGTACCTACCTCATTTATTCTTTAATGTCCTCTGGCGAAACCCTACTTGACTGCTGATATTGTTTAGTTACGGATCGGTTATGGTAGCTGCTCTTTTAGATGTGCCTGTTTTTTTATTTGTTCATCTTTTGCTTATGTAGCTGTTTTTTGTGGTAGTTGCTGTTTTTTGTGGTAGCTTATTTGTTCATCTTTTGCTTATGTACCTGCTTTTTTGTGGTAATCTGCCGATATTTTGTTTGTTTATGGTTTATGATTTAGATCTATATTATGTATCCGTTTTTAGGTCTGATATTGGGATTTTAGATCTATAGATGTTTTTACTGTAGCTTTCAGCTTTGTGGGTAAAAAAATTGTAATCTTTCTTGATTTGTCGGATGGTCTATGATTTATATGTGGATGTTGGCTTTGCGTATTTTCTTTTTTTTATGCATCTGTTTTTTGATGTCATGTTGGGTTGTTTTATGGTTTATGGTTTAGATCTTTAGATGTTTTGTGTGGGTAAAAAAGTTATGTTGATATTGGTTTGCGTTTTCTTCTGCTTGATTTTATATGGTTTTCGGCGAGTACTCTTTTATTTGGTTTAGTTTATAATTTGTTTGTGTATGTTTATGCAGTTACTCTTTATATTGTGATGCGTTTGTTGAGTCACTTGATATGTCACCTATACCTGTTATTAGTGGAAATAGCAGATATGAGTGCCATATCAAGCGGTGTAACCAACGTTTCATATTTTTTTGGGTGATTCAATTTACTTATTGGCTTTTTGCTTCTGTGTTGGTTGCACAGTTGCCTTGCAAAGGTATTGGTGACGCAATTCTTGAATGTCAAAGTATAAATACTAACTATGTAACTAGATCCGTTTTGCAACTACCCTCAACTTAAAGTGGCTATTATATAATTAGGTAGTGGCGTGGCAACTACCGGACGTCATAGTATAAACAATAACTAAGCAACCGGACTTATTTTGCAGCCACTACCTCTTTTCAGTTGTCTCTGTACAGCGATCATGATAATTTTGTCAACTTACATTTTCTGAACGCATGTTACTTGGCGAGGTAACCAGGATTGTGGTTGCAGCCATGGCGTGTGTTTAGTGTTCCTTGCAAAGGTAGTGGCGTGGCAACTACCGGACGGCATAGTATAAACAATAACTAAGCAACCGGACTTATTTTGTAGCCACTACCTCTTTTCAGTTGTCTCTGTACAGCGATCATGATAATTTTGTCAACTTACATTTTCTGAACGCATGTTACTTGGCGAGGTAACCAGGATTGCGGTTGCAGCCATGGCGTGTGTTTAGTGTTGATTTTTTTTTTCTGTATCTGAACCTGTCTATGATACCTACTTTACGTGTGTCTTCCGTGTGCTTTTCTCGGTATCTGTGCAGATGTTCTTTGTAAACTTTCATCGGTTGCTGTAGAAATGTTGTGATGTTTTATATCTAAGAGTAAACTCACACAAATGTTTGCACAATAGGCTGTGATGATGTTTCATATCCCCGTTTTCAATACCTAATAGAATGCACTATATATATATATATATATATATATATATATATATAACATGTAAAATACATAAATACATACACTCTTTTTTTTTGGGTGCATATCTTTGTTATTCATTATTCTACTAAAAGGTTTAGACTAACACATTATATACATATATATATATATATATATATATATATATATATATATATATATATATATATATAATATATATATATATATACATATGCAGTTAGTTTAAACTTTTTACTAGAAGAATTAATAACAAAGATATGCACCCAAAAAAAAGTGTGCATCTATTTAATACATGTTATATATATAACAAAAGCCGGTCGCTGATAATTGAATGCAATTTTGGGAGATCAGTGCGAAGCAAAAAAGTATAGTCTTAGAAATGATTTGGTGCAGATCACTTCTTTACACTATGCTATTTCGCTTCTCACTGATCTTCTAAAATTCAGCCATATTGTTGACCATGATTTTGCTCGAGGGAACGCACATCAGTGGTTGCTGTTATCTTAAAATGCATACAACATATTTACAAGTATGTACATTTTGCCGAGTTCAACAGCACGCTACGATGGTCGATTTCATAGTTTTTACGTTGACGCTCCATTATATAGTAGATAATTGTCAACACATGCTGCTGTTTACACTCGGCTAAGTTCATGGCCGATAGATTTTCATTTGTCTATTTACCTGTTTGTATTGCGAGATAATCGACATGCAGCCTAGGCCAATACCAGGCCTGGAAAATAGGTTTTGTGAGGCTCATTAGGATCAGAAGTCCGACAAGATGGAAGAATACCAAGTGCGTTTCCTCCTATCTCTTGCTTCAAACACTAATTTTTTCTGAGTACAAGTTATTGTTTTTTGTGACTTTCTAAAACCCCCTTTTCTGAATGGTTTGCAGCCACGTTGTTTAGGCGATGATGATAACTTTGTACATTTCCATTTTTCTAGCTGCGCGTTCGTTGGTGGGGCAACCACGCTTTGGGTTGCAGCCACGACGTGCATTTAATGCTGATTACATACGTACATATCTGAGCCTTACTAACATCAAAACGTGTAGCCCCTCGCTCAACTACGGCTGCTGATCTGAGGTATGTTGGATTCGTTTATCTGAGGGTAACCATTCGCTGTCCGTCAATCGTTTACTAATATTCTTTATTTCATCTTTCCATGTTTCAAACATATTGTTCGCTACGACTTTTTGTCAAAGGAGCTGTCTGATGTTATGTTTCTTTTCAAGTCCACTTTGAACAAAGCAATATAGTGGCAGTTACAACTACCAAAAAGCAGTGGAAGTATCCAGACGGTAGGTATATTTATCAGAAAACTGAACCAGGTTAAAAGAAAAAAAACAGTTAATACGCATCATGATTTATCATCGTTTTTCGCTCCAGGAATAGTAGCAACTACTAATATGTGATCTTTTTCTATTTGCAGATATTAACATTTGATCCCACGCGCCAATCATAGATAATTTTTTTTCGCATATTCATAACTGTAGTGGCACAAATGGTTCTGGTCAAGAATATGGTTCAATTCGGAAAGAGGGATGAGAAGCCGAAGAGAATGTTGTGACAAGTAATTTGATCCAAATTTCTTCTTCGCAGGATCCTCTTCCGTTTCCCATCTTTCCTTCGGACTTGAAGCATATGGTTGACCAGAACCAATTGTGTCACTACAGTTGCGTCTATGCGGAAAAAAAATTACCTTTTACTAGCACATAACATCAACTTTTTGTATCCACCCTTTACCAGGTAAAGAAAGACCTCAATTGAACATTACAAAACTCAAGTTTATACTCATTTTAACCAGATTTTTTCATGTATCAATATCTGTAACAGGTATCGTTCATTCAACAACGCCACTACGTGCAGCACATGAGTACAGCCAGGATCATTAACCTGACCTTCACCTCGAATTCCTTTTGGTATTTTAATGGTCTATCAATATGTCTGGTGCAGAGTATTGTTTAAAGACCATTTGAATAACAAAAGGGGTTTGAGAGGGAGATCAGATTTTCCACCTATATGTCGATAAAAAAAAATTCTAACAATTCATGTCATGTGTCTGTAATAGTTACCTTTTACTCGCATATTTATAAGTGTAGGTCCAGAAAAGGACCTGATCACCACTAAGGTACAATTCTTGAAGAAAGATGAGAAACCGGAGAGGATGGTGTGCCATGTAGTTTGGTACAAATTACTTCTTTGCACTATCCTCTTCCGTTTCCCATCTTTCTTCGATAATTGACCCATACTGTTGATCAACATCTTTTCTACAACTCCGGTTGTGGATATACGACAACAAGTTAACTCTCAGAGGCACATGACATCAAGTTTTAGTATCGGAAAAAAAAAAGTAACAGATACCCTTTGTTTGTTATGGTAAAATTCTTTTTTTTTATCGAATGCCTCACAATTAAGTCGTCTGTTGATCATATGAAACATAAGATGGTCATGCATGTACAGGTATATCATCTGCCTTATTTCACATTAGCATAGTTGTTAATCTTCACAGACCGTAACTTGCAATACCAAACGTTTATTGTAAATCATACTTGCGGATTCTATCAAACCGTTCAAAAAAGAAATTTAAAGTAGCAACTTGTCTGTTGGGTATCTACATTACTTAGTCGATGAACGCTTTAACTTAATCAATTAGTCTGGAACTTAAACATAGTTACTCATTCTAAGTTCACATACAGTTCCTTTTGTTCTTTCAACAACCTAGCAACTCGCTTGGTGCAAGCGGTTGCACAAAGGAAGTTGAAACAACAAATGGAACTGTAAGGGGACTTAGAAAGCTTAACTATATTTATTTTTTGGTTCCATTCTTTTTTACAGCCTAAAACAGCCATCTACAAAGTAACGTCACCATACATAGCTGGCTACATTGAATTTCGCTTTGAAAGTCTCAGTTATTAGGGCAGATCTATCTAACAATGTATCTTACTTCCGTTGTTTATAGAAGTCATATACATCGTTTGATAGGTCGGTTCTAATAACTGAGACGTGTTGATTGTGATAATGATATAAGTGTTTATTGTTTATAATAGGCCACACTCCTTTATTATCCCATTCAACACACATATTGATACTTACATGTTCTTCAAGAATCGGCAAATTTTATTCTACGATAGACTTTTTGAATATATATATATATATATATTATATATATTATATATTAAATATATATATATATAATATATATATATATATATATATATTATATATATATATTATATATCCACTTCATTAGTTTTATGATAAAAAAAATTTCTATACTACATTACATGATATTTAAAAGTAACTATTCTCTTTTATATCCATGTTTCTTCATATGAAATGCTGTCACCCGATGGATTTGATGAGTTCTGAACCATCACCGTACTCCCATGGTGATTGCATTCAATTCCTGCTCCTCAGGTTTGCATGCTCACTCTCATTATTACATTTGTCTATTTACCTGTTTGTATTGCATCATAATCGACATGCAACCTTGCAATTGACATCAGAATGAAAAAAAACTGGCCAGGCAAGAAACCACTAGCCCAATACCAGGCCTGGAAAATAGGTACCAAGTGCGTTTCCTCCTATCTCTTGCTTCAAACACTAACTTTTTCTGAATGCAAGTTATTGTTTTTTGTGACTTTCTAAAACCCCTTTTTCTGAATGGTTTGCAGCCACGTTATTTAGGCGATGATGATAACTTTGTGCATCTCCATTTTTCCAGCTGCGCGTTCGTTGGCGGGGCAACCACGCTTTGGGTTGCAGCCACGACGTGCATTTAATGCTGATTACATACGTACATATCTAAGCCTTACTGACATCAGAACATATAGCCCCTCGCTCAACTACGGCTGCTGATCCGAGGTATGTTGCATTTGTAGAATTTCAGGATACAATGTATGTTTAGTGATTATATGCTTCTATTGTCAAAATATGATCATAACTTTGTACATTTCCTTTTTGGCGATGATGATAACTTTGTACATCTCCATTTTTCCAGCTGCGCGTTCGTTGGCAGGGCAACCACGCTTTGGGTTGCAGCCACGGCGTGCATTTAATGTTGATTACATACGTACATATCTGAGCCTTACTGACATCAGAACGTGCAGCCCCTCGCTCAACTACGGCTACAGATCCAAGGTATGTTGGATTTGTAGGATTTCGGGATACAATGTATGTTTAGTGATTATTTGCTTCAAGTTGCATTAATTTAAATCACTTACTTCAATATTTTCACCTTTTCCAACACGGAAGAGGAAACAACAGAAAGGTTGAGCTGCTAGAAAAAAAAATCACGATCTTGCTGAGCTATTAAATGCTATTTTCTGAGACATAAATTTAATGAAGCATGCGATCTATGTGTCACAAAATAGCATTTAATAGCCCAGAAAGATCGTTATTTCTTTTTATCATATACTGTTGAAGGATCCAAAAGAGGAGCGCAGATTTATTTTCCGCGACACAAGACACCTATAAGGTAAATGTTGTATAATGCATTATCAAATACACTAATTGTTACAATATTTTATGCATAACTAATTATTTGCACAAACATTTGCAGCAGTTAAAATTCACCACAGAAGCAACAATAACCAGCATCAACATAAAAACCTTTTTCGACTTCATTCTACCGAGCTTTTTCGACTTCATTCTACCGAGAGACGATAACATCTGCATCTACAATTGCTTGAGTTCTAGAAAAAGAACATACCCGAAAAAGAATTAGGCTTTTGATTGGTAACATTAAGACATTTTGTATTGCACCATAGCTAAGGCATTTTGCTTTGTAACATTGTATTACGAAAATCATCCATTTTGATTAGTAACATTGTATTCGGGCTGCCAGCCGATCTTTGCTGACTATTTTTGTTTCTGCTATCTATCCATATACTCAGAATTACAAAAAAAACGCACACGAACAAACCGCATAAATTTCCTACAGAATAACGGCTCCGCCGCAACGCGCGGGTTCGACGCACCACTCGTTTAAAACAAGTATGTACTCGTGAATTACAACTAACTATATTAGCTTTAAAAGTAAACATGATGTTTTAGAGTAAATTGCAGAAATGGTCCACGTGGTTTGCTCAGATTGCATATTTAGTCCCTAATCTTTCGAAATTGCAGGCGGCCTCCCTGTGGGGAGTTTTTGGTTCCGTTTTGGTCCCTGGACAGGGACTAAACATGCAATTATGAGCAAACCACAAGGACCATTTCTGCAATGGCCAGGGACCAATACGGAACCAAAAACTCCCCACAGGGAGGCCGCCTGCAATTTCGAAGGACCAGGGACTAAACATGCAATCTGAGCAAACCATAGGGACCATTTCTGCATTTTACTATGATGTTTTATTAACGAATGGTGTTTTTATATGCGTGCATTTTGAACGTAGACATCATTATTTGCGATTTGAGTATAAAATGCATAATTCACATTTTGACACCCTTCGTGTTTTCTTCTTCTATTCCTCGTAAACAATAACTCGGCTCTATTTGTATGTTAACGAACAAACTCAAAGAAACATAACTAAGCTAAAAATTAGGCTTTAGAAAATAGAATATTTGCTAGAGAACAAGTTGGAATGTGCAGAAAAATGTCCACAGCCCTCGCGTTGCCACCCATTTCAATCGTGTAGGTTACAAACTTACAGTTGTTTATAGTCCCCCCTCATTGTTTTTTGTCTATAATTGATATACTTATGTAACTCCAACCGTAGGTACAATGCCACTTTGATTTCGCAGTGACATGTTACAAAAACGGATGAAGGTGTAGCCCTCAAAGTTCTTTTGGATTCTGGAACCCAATGATCCTTAAATTAGCATTAATCAAAATGTATCCTATGTGTCAGATACATGCCCAGCCTTAGTAAAGCGGGATGTTCCCGCGGGCCAACTCGAAGAGTCACACAAGAATGGCCACAATTTAACTTTTTTATTTTCCTTATAAAAGCGGGATTTTTTATTTTACTTTTTATTATCTTATTTTTGTTGGCTAACACAACAGTTAATCATCGTGTGAAGACGGCAAAAGAAGCTAAACCAAGTTGTGTCATACAACCTTGGGACTCTATTGAACACATGTGACTCATGCATAAGGTCAATTCAAACTGATCTAGATGTCATCCATGTGACTAAGAAATGAGGCGACTCGGGTAAAACACAGGTGATTCAAGCCCCTCTTGGTTGCCTACATTTCTTAGGAAGATATCAAGAGACAGAGGGACAACTTCGTCCTGTACTTCTATCAATGTAAAAGTCAAACAATCACAAGGTACTAACGAACATAATGTCACAAGAATTATCCAAACGGATAGATGCGTCACCCTCACGAGCCCAACCAAAAGATTCACCAAACCCACAAAGAGTTATGAGTCCTGTTCACCAACATATCTAGCTGTAAACATTGACAAATGTTCTCCTAGATGCTATATGAACATCATAAAGATGAGGACTATGGGTCTTGCTGACTAAAGCAGGAGCCATATTCATTCATACGATACATTAAACCAATTTGATTAACGAAGAAGATAAGTAAATTACACTTTTTTATGGTAATAACATTGTCATTTTCTATCGATCGTGGGTTGGTTTATCATGTAAACTCACATTAAAAGTACTACCATTGTCAAAGTGGTCAAAGATCAGTCACAAACTTTAGCTTTTGTATCCTTTAACTAAATGATCCCAGATTTGCATTAGTCAGTTTTTTTTAAAAACCCAAAATACAAAGTGGATACCACCCATCTTAGATACCCTGTTTAGAAGTAAAAATATGAATTTAAAGTCGTATACACCAATATAAAAAAATATTCTATCTTATGTGTCAAATACATACCCCGCCTCAGCAAAGTGAGATTTTACCAGTGCAAGAGCTCTTCCCCCGATGAGAAAACTTGTTCTTTTCTTCTTTAGCATTTCAGCATAACTATAACAGCAGAAATTATAAAATTAGTTTGGTTTTATTGCAAGCATGCGATGATATTGAAAGGTGCAGGAGATTAGAGATGGTAAGTCAAAATGGGTCAGGTTGAAACGGATCAAAATGGGTTTTGGTTTATAACAAGAGGAATGATAACAACCACAAACAAACTTCCACAAAAACAATCCACAAAATGACAAGGGGACTTAAAAACTTCTTTTCCCCCCAATTATAATATTGTACTCTCAACAGATAGACTTGACCTGACTTTTTTAACCTGTTTGACCCATTTGTATGTGTTCCTGTTTTAGCTAAACTTTCAGATATGAAAAGCCCAGGACCCGTTTATAAATAATTTGGCCGAAATTGCCACCTATTATGAGATGATCCTATAGAAAAAGAAACGGCCTTACGTTTGATCATAACCATCAGGTTGGAAGTCTGGATCTCATCCAAAGTCATTCGGTCCTCTTTGCAGGAAAAAATCTTCCCGTGAAAGGGTACATTATGTGCAACATTATTTGAAATGCCAATCAATCAAAATCTAGTACGACCACTGATAGGTACATGGAAATCACATTTTAAAACACAAAAAGATAAATTAAACCATTTGATATAGTAGGAAACAAAGTGAATAGTATAAAGCATACCGGGGTCTTTCCCACAAACATAACGGGTTCATGATTTTGCCCAATAGAGAGAGAAAATACACACAGAGCATAGGCAGATTTATCCTCATAATCCTTCAACATATTGTTTAGACCTACAGCCGCAATTGAAGTGGTTAATTAGCATTAATTTTTTATAGTTTAACATCAAGGTAAATACGACATAAATATTATTCTATGGTACCTTCATGACCAAGCTTCTGAAGGAACCACTTGCTATTGATCAGAAAAGACCAAATTTCACCTGTAACAAAGAGATTCATTTTGAGTTTATTCATAACTATTAAGTATTTACAACAAAAAATGTCAAAAACATAAACAATGTGTCTTGGCCGGATATAACCGGGTCTTGACCGGATTTAGCCGGGTCTCAACCGGATATGACCGGGTATAGCCGGGTCTAACCGGATATAACCGGGTATCGCCGTCTAACCGGGTATAGCCGGGTCTAACCGGATATAACCGGTCATCGCCGGATTTAGCCGGGTCCTCAACCGGATATGACCGGGTATAGGGCCCCGTCTCAACCGGATATGACCGGGTATGCCGGGTCTAACCGGGTATAGCCGGGTCTAAACCGGATTAGCCGGGTCTAAACCGGATATAACCTGGTCATTGCCGGGATTTAGCCGGGTCTCAACCGGATATGACCGGGCATAGCCGGGTCTAACACAAAAACCTTTAAAAAACAAAAAAAATATATATTAAAAAAAAAAAAAAAAAAAAAAAAAAAAAAAAAAAAAAAAA
>CP139505.1:403384653-403401788 GCA_021014915.2 Artemisia tridentata subsp. tridentata | reverse complement strand
AGCGTGTATCAATTTTGCACATGCCGAGTCCTCATCTGCCTGCTGCACAAACCACACGCGCATACAATCATGCAACTTGGACGAGCCTGCAATTTTCATTAGATCATATAAAATTTGGAATTGCGCCATTGGAAACATTATGCAAGCTGATTTACATCTTTCATTGTATATTTATTGTATTTAAATACTAAACGGCGTCTACATACATTTAAACTTTGGTAATTATCTTATACCCTAGAAATATGATATACACAAATCATTTCCGGATATAACTTTATATTTAAAAACACAATGATAAAATTTAATTAACATATATGTTTATATCTTGTTAAAAAAATGTATGCTATTAAATAGTAATAGATAGATATGGAATACAAAATTTTGTTTAAATTTAAGTGGTATTCATTATAGATTATACAATTTTTTAACAAATTAAACATATTCAATCTCTTTCAACGACCATTTGTTATATAAACAACTTTATCGAATTTACAATATAGTTGATTCATTAGTAGCAAGGTAACTATATCAAGTGATTTTGCAATTAGACCGAGAGGATAACCAAAGCGAAGAAGAACCACAAACAAATACTTTAAACATTATCAGTATTAACAATTTCTTAATAGACTCAATTGTTTATTGCATGTGATGTGGAATATTGTTCGTTTATAATAACAACTGTAAATAAAAATTAAAAATTCATATAAAAAAAACATCGAGTATCCTAAAACTATTGGAAATGGTATGCATGACCTTTTAAAAACTAAGTTTATTCATGTAAATAGAAAATATAAGAGGACATGTAAACTGTAGATAGATTGCTCCAAAAAATAAGGGTAAACACACAATCAAATGTGAGTTGTAGATAAATAGTTCAAAAAGAATAATCATAAGCACACAATAACATGTGAGGTATATGAGAGTTGTAGATAAATTGTTCAAAGGTTATTTTTAAAAATATAAAGAGACATCAATCATCCTCTTGCTTTTCTTGTTCATCAGAGTCATTAGCTTGTAATCTATCATCCAATGTTGCAGGGACACCATTGTCGTCGCACGTCATGTCTTTGTGTTCATCATCAGATCGGCTAAGAATATCGTCAGTGGCATCACCGTACACTGATGGGGTATCATCTACTATGTCTACAGATGGAATTACATCTTCACCTATGGGTTCCTATTACATTTTGCAAAAGAAGTAAACGTTTATATTGTATGGTTGGGTAAATTTCAATTGTGGTAAAGGGCATTTAAAAATAAAATGCACACTACCTCATTTATATCATCAGATCGTGTTTCGGATTCATCATCAGAACACACAGAATCATACTCTAAATCTTCATCTTCCTCATCGTCATCCTATTTTATATTATGCACAACGATTAGTATACATTTGTCTGCAGGCATGTACCATTACTAAATATATCAAAAAAACTAATAACAAAACCTGTTCTTCCATGAAACCATTTTTGAAATAGTTGATTGTATCAACATCTTCGGTCACCTTTTCCGCTCGATATGTGTAACTGTTATTGTCATGGTTAAATTCAGAGAAAATTTTTTTGAAGAGATACTTCCTGCCAATAATTTGATTTAGGACATCTGGAAAGTATTGTTCCGTGTCCATGCCCTCTCGTTCCATGATTTCCCATGCTGTTGTATGTGTCATTTTATGCAAACTTTTGTCAAAAATCACGACCTGTGCTGTACCACTATGGTCAAATGTGCGTGCAATGATTTTCAACCTAAAAATATATAAATTTATCATTAATTGTAAACTGTTCAAACATGTTGCATTATTTATTCCACGTTTAAGGATAGTTCCAAAATAATTTTATATAAAGGATGTTTTACATACCTAGACGCAACTGCATACGTTTCCCCATGATTTTTGCAATGCCACAACTGCTTTTTATTCCTTGTTCCCGAGTTCCTTCTTGAAACAATTGGCGTTACTCTGGTATTGCACGTTTTGCAACCCGTGTAAACCCAACCATCCTCACGTTGTATACTATGCACCGTTGCATAAACTACACAGTGTGATTCCTGTATTCAAATACAAAACCATCTATAAACATTACTAACGCAGTCTTAATCAGTAATTCAATTAAATTTATATTACATATCGAATAACAAATTTTGACTCACCGGCTCAATAGTTCAAATGGTTCCAACAACTCTCTTTACACAATCGTGCATAAACTCCGCAGGTGTAATGATGCGCGTGATGTGTCGTTGCGGTTTAGCAGTTTTAATGCCTACTCAAGTTTTAAATTTATATTTAGCCGACTTATCAATAACACACACACTTAACGAGCAGTGTACCCGGTCAGTATGAATATAATGGTAAGTAGAGTGTCGATCACTAAGAGTGGAACGTATTATCTAGTTATTCTAATCAGTATTTTAATATTCTAACGCAAGGGGGTTTCAGCCTGAGAGACTGGCACGATTTTGTTGCAATTAAATAATAAACTAAACCAATAGGCACGAATCAGCAAGTAGCACACACGTACACAGATAAATACTCGAGACAATAAGAGGGCTGTCCTTATGATTAAGTAGTTTGTCACTTGTTTTATTGATAGCTTTATATGAAGTGTATGTAGTTAACCCTTTCTCGTTGGTCCTATTCTTATCGGCGAGTAAACCCTTAATGATTACTTATGTCTAAAAGTTATTCCTAAGTGATCAATTTAGTAACAACCGTGGGAGTGCAACCTTTCAATTACCACGTTACACAAGCCACTAATAAACACAGAGGTTATCAATGCACTAATAAGTAGTAACCAAAGACATCAACATATAAACTTTAATTGATGGGAAAGCAGTTTTAAGGGAGTGCAACCTTTCCGTTGTCACATTACACAAGCCATCAATCCTGATGAATTAAAATTTACTAACACAATAAAACAAAACTACTTAATGAATTAAACACATGCAGCACCTTCTTACAGCTCTTGTATCTTCGTTCGGGCGTGTCTTGTGCTTGCTGCCTTGACTGAATTCGTCCTAGGTTTCTTTTGTTCGGTCTTCGATATTATACGTTGCGTACGAATTTCGTCTGGTCTTGGGGTATTTATAGTTTCTGTCTGAGGGTGAGATGCGGCGCATCTAAGGAGTAGATGCGGCGCATGTACTTAACTTCGCGTGGGGTCCAAGATTATAATATTCAGGAATATTCGTACACCGCCAGAAGATGCGGCGTATCTTGATCATTGGATGCGGCGCATGTCCTCTTGAATCTTGGATCGTATCTGGTGAGATCTTGATAGCGATGCGGCGCATGTCATGAGTGAGATGCGGCGCATCTGGAGCAGATTTGACTTGATCTTGTCCCTTTCAGTAGACTCTTCACTTTATGCACGTTTTGCTCCATAATTAGTCCAAAATCGCCAAGTTTCACCAAATGCTTGTTTTCAACTGAGAATTACAAAAGTAAACGATTAAGTATCAATCCTCATACATAATATAGTAAAACAAGTCAAATAATTAGGATAAATGATAGTAATAATATGTACTTATTTGAGTTCATCAAATATCCCCCCACTTGAACTTTACTTATCCCCAAGTAAACCTTAGAATTAATCTTATGAAAATGTGTCCTAAAGGATATTAGGATTTATTTTTATATTTAAGCATGTATTCGTTTTTGTCATAATCACACAACTAAACACTTAACGAATTAGAAGTAGAATAAAAATATTTCGATAAAAGAAAATCTAATCGTTTAACTGTCCAGTCGCGACGAATATTCTATCATAAGCTTGGCAAGTATACACATCTCCACCACTAAAGCCAAGGAATAACAAGTCTAAAGCGGTAAAAAGGGTTTTTAGGCTTAAAGGGTTAATTATTCTTAATCACTATCGATCTCAAATTCTAGAAAAGGCGACAAAATCACAAATACATGATCGAATCCACGAACACGATACTTGTAATTGCTCAAATCCTTAACTCGAATAGGCTAAAGATAGGTCCAAACTTCACCAATAATAATATATCAAAAAGGGCGACAAAATCATAAATACATAGCCGAATCCACGACTACGATACTTAAGATTGCTCAAATCCCTAATCTCAATAAATCAAAGGATTCGTTGGATAAAGAATAATAGGGTATGGATAATTTTTGGGATATAAATTGGTGTAAAATGAAAAATAAACAAAACAAATAAATTAAAATCCTAAGTGTGGTTAATCACTATCCCAACCATCCCATGAATAAGACTCATATCATAGAATAACTCACGCTTTAACACTTGAAACACACGCTTTAGGTAGACACGAATTATACTCAACAAGATCTTAATCAAAGAATAAACCTTAGTTGACGTTCCCATAACTGCCAACTCCCATTCAATCCATAGATATAATATACAACAAATAGTGGTGATATCGACCACTTACATAACTTTACATCGTTGGTTTATCAATCTTCCAACTTTCTTCTTTTTCTTTTTCTTTTCTCATTTTTTCGATTTTTTTTTTTTTTTTTTTAAACTTGAAACATAAACATAGATATGTAAAATTTCACCACATCACCAAAACAATAATTCTGGATAATTTTTCCATACTTTTCATACTTCAGAAATAACGGTAATAGTGAAAGTAGTAAACACACGAAAAATAAACTCAAAGATATACAATATTTACTTTCACTCCAATTGCATTGTGCAATTTCCCGACCTAACCAAAGATAATGAATTACGCACGCGAACACAGGTAATGTAAGGAAACACACTTTGCCTATAGCAATTAATCAACCACGGATCTTAATCTACAGGGTAGGCTAAGGTGTAAGGTGTAACGAAACATTTTAAACATAGGTGTAAGAAACGAAAGGAATGGCTCTGAGTGTTTTTCTAAGGGTATCTTACTCTAAAAATGAGAGTAACAAAAGGGTTTATACGGGGGTTAACTAACCAGTGTAGTTAGCTAATAACACATAACATAATAAAGGCCATTTGGGTGTAATCCTAGAAATTTACCAATTTAGACAAGTCATTCCAATTATATAAATAATACTCATTATGGTGGTCTCGAATAGTATACAAGCCAAGTTCTAAAGTTTACAAGTCACCGGCACACTCATAGATTTGTGAATTTTGAAAAATCACAATTTTTGAAAATAACGTCATGTGTGCAGCTATGCAACTTTGACCTTAAACAAAAACATGCTAAAAATTTTAAATTTTGATATATTAAGCACATTTTAAGCATATTTTGAAAAGTTTAGGACAAATAAATGTTAAGTGTTCTAATTCTCCAATCCCCCCACTTAAGTTAAACAACGCCCTCGTTGTTTGTATAAAATGTTAAAAACTGGAAAATAAAAGAATTAGAACAGAAAAACTCCCCTGAGATTTGCTCGGTATGATCCTCCATTAGTGAAAGAGCAAAAATCATCTTTCTTGTGGATTAGAACGTTTAATCTTCATATTTGATGTATCCACAGGAAATGCAGGAATCTATAATACCACCAATGCTTCAAAACACACCTAAGGTAAGAAAGGTTCAAACTTGCATAATACATTAGTAGTTAGATAAAAATAAAACATAAAAATAAAAATGAAAATCATCAGGTCAGTCGATGCGCCGTATCTTATGGGAGAAGATACGCCGTATCGAGCCTGGAATAAATACGGATCAGAATAAAAGATGCGCCGCATCCTTAACCAGGGATGCGCCGCATTAAAAATAAACTGATAAAAAGTTTTAAATTCGAAAATAAAAAATGCAGAAAAATAAAATAAAATAAGATATGACCATTTGCAGGAGATGCGTCGCATCTCAGGATTGAGATGCGCCGTATCCTCGGCGGCCTGAAACAAAAAATAAAACGAAATAAAGGATAGGATGCGTCGCATCTGGTTACCAGATGCGGCGCATGTGGTTACCAAACAGACTGATAACAGTCTGCTGTAAAATGACTCGTTCCACGGTTTGATCTCTCACGTCCTCTCGTACTCTCATGCTGAACTTAATGCCAGTCTTCATCAAATATATCAAGAAACATAAACTGAAACATTAAATATATACATGAGAATAGTGATCAGTACAATCCAAAAAGTAATAATAATATGTGGAACAATGTCAGTAAAATCAAGAGAGTAAGATCATGGGTGAGCGAGGTCGTCTGGATGGGTCCCGGAAGTGCTGGCTCCATCAGTCCTCTGGCGGACTTTGCGCTCGTATGCACGTGTCACTCCCGCAACATGAGTACCATCTGAACGGGTATGGGTAATACCCTGCTGCTCCAATAGTCTGCTCACACTCATAACCAACCACTCTGAGTCCCTTCTCAGGGCTCTCAACTCTCCCTCGACTGCGTCAAGTCTCTGACCCATGGTACGTACTGGGACTGGTGGGGGTACTGGTGCCTGCGGCTCCTCCTGATGGGCTGGAGCAGCAGCCGGAGGTCCCTGAGGGCCTCCCTGCTCAGCCTCTGGTCCTGCAGCTCTGGCGGGCCCTAATGCTACCCAAACGTACTCTCCCATGGCCAGCTGGCATATCCCAAGTCTAACCAGATAATCCCTGTCAATGACCGGGAGACGAGTCACCACAACCTCCAGCCCCGCTGGAATCTCCGCTCCAATGACTCCAAAATGGCGGGCCAACCGAGAAACAAAATGCCCGCCAGTCATCTGGCTCCTCCGATCTCTCCCTGCAGCTGATCGGTGGAGGTAGTGTGCCAAAAAATGGGGGATGTTCACCGACAACCCCTCATCCATGCTCCTAAGGAGGAAGAGGTCCAGAGTGGTCACCTTCTCAGGTGACTGACCCCTCCCAGCAATGGTAAGTGCAATCAGCCTGTGGCACAGCCTCCTCATCGGCTCCCTGATCAAAGTATATGAGGGGGTGGTAGTAGTGATATCACCCCCCGAAAGAGATCCGGTCCCAGTAATCACTGAATAATCCTCTGTCAGGGACCGCTCTCAAACTGTCGGCCCAATATCTGGTAAACCCATCTGACTCAAGCTCCTCAGCTGTATGCAAACCCATGGCCAAAATAAACTGCCTCATCGACATCTGCCTATGCACCCCTCCTAACCTGAACACCAGAGTGTCAGCTGTATCAATCTCCAAATCCGTCTCCTTGTAATGAATCGTGCTAAAGAACTCCAACATGAGCTCCCTGATAATAGGTTCATCGATCCTGAACAGTCTCTCCCAAACACTAGATCTGAACACCTCCTCCTCATCATCTCCAGTGACCACCATCTCCATCCTATGCTGTAAACTCTCAGCAGCATGTCCATCCCCAATCAATCCTACATCATCAAAATCCAAAACCTGCACCCTGAATATCCTCCTGAAGTAAATCGACTCAAGTCTCCGTAAATAATCCTCCAAAGTGCCAGGGGTTAGACCCATATCCTCGAATCGTAACCACTGGTGTCTCTGTGCTGCTTCTGGTAGTGCCATATGAAACAAAATTTTAAAGTAAGTAAACAATCTGCAAGATAGGTAGATACGGCGCATCTGATTTAATCAATGCGGCGTATCTGCATGAAATATAAGAGATGCGGAGCAAGAGTTGAGATACGGCGTATTGGGATGCGTCGTATCTAGATTAATCAATACGGCGTATCTAGAATTTTATTAATTTGGAAAAGGTCGTTACGCCGCATCAATTAACCTAGATGCGCCGCATCTAAAAGCATATCAGTACAAATAAAGGGGGTCAGGCAGACTTTTCAAGAATCCGTGTCCGTGACGCAAACTACCACTAAATATCACAGTATCATATACTCCTTATATCAGTTCTAATAGCTCAATGTACTAATCCATATTCCCGCTAAATATTCAAAACCGAATTCATTTTCTCAAATTTTCGTTCAAATCAAACTAGCCTAGAAATTTGATTATTTACGCAAGTTAAACTCGGGGAAGATTATCTATAACAAGTCCTAACCATATCTTTATATCATATAATCCCAAATCGACTTAATCGCGCAAACCCTAATTTTTCATATTAAACAAGATTAAATCGAAATTGAGTAATTACCTTGGTTTGATGATTAGGAGATGAATTATATATCGGATTAGAGGCGGATTTAAGAAAGATGATCGGAATTTGAGTGTAATTTTACTGTGTGTTCGTTCTGTGTGAGGATTATGCGGTAAAGATTTTATATCCGGCGCATTCCCGTCGTATTTATAGGGCAAAGAGATGCGCCGTATTGAAAATTGGGATGCGCCGTATCTATTTAATTTCGTTGACTAGTCAATCATTCCTAGTTGGTCAGAGATACGGCGCTTTGGATAATTAGATCCGCCGTATCGCTAAGTTAGTAAACGAAATTTAAATAAGGAACGTACCTTGGCCTCCGCAACACGATTCTATATACACCAAATTGGGGTAAAACGGTTACACCATACGATATAAATGAATTCAAAATAAGAGCAATAGGTATAAACGTTTTATTAACAATTGTAATCTTATAGTTTATAGGATAAGAATTTATTCCGAGGTTAGGAACAAATATCGTTTTTAAGCATACAAAATTAAGATTACGATTTTAATCAGATGTATTATACTGATAAGTAAAATTGAGATCATATAGTAGAGAACTTCCCTTTGGGCTGGTAGAATAATCGAAGAGGTTACGTTTTGATCACTCCAGCTAGCTTCTCTTGGTTTGGTTCAGAATGTAATCCTTCATGGTGATGCTCGAGTCATCATTTATCCTGAAAATAAACAACTTGCACACGAGAGTAGCGGACCGATCAAAGTAAATATCAAAAATCAACTATATTTATCAAATTATAATCGTCGTATTAACAAAAGTTAATGCGCCGTATTTTCGTTACGTTTCAAAATACAAGATTTTTGATTCAGAAGATGCGCCGTATCGATAGAAATCGATACGCCGTATCTGTTTAATAATTCGAAAACTGTTTTTAATTGAAATAATAGATACGCCGTATCTGATAAATCAGATGCATCGTATATCGTTAACGTTTAGAAAATTTTTTTTTATAAAAAACAGATACGCCGTATCTGCAAAAGCAGATGCGTCGTATTACTTTATCGCTTAGAAAAATTTTCTTATTAAAAACAGATACGCCGTATCTTGGGGAAAAGATGCGTCGTATCGAATTAATTAAACGCGTTGTATTTTATAAAAAAATTGAACGCAATACGCCGTATCTGATAAATCAGATGCGCCGTATCGTTCGATTTAGCTCAATACAACGATAGCAGAAAACACAAATTACGAAAAACAAATAAAAACACACAAACGAAAATAAATACAAATAAAAGCAAACAAAAAGCACACGAAAACAGAAAATATGCAAAATAGTACAATGAATTCAAATTAAACTAATACACAACAAAATTAGCGGTTAGATAAAAAAATAAAAACCTAATTAAAATACTAATCAAATTAACAGATAATAACAATTCACTCCCCGGCAGCGGCGCCAAAAACTTGATGCGCGTGATGTGTCGTTGCGGTTTAGCAGTTTTAATGCCTACTCAAGTTTTAAATTTATATTTAGCCGACTTATCAATAACACACACACTTAACGAGCAGTGTACCCGGTCAGTATGAATATAATGGTAAGTAGAGTGTCGATCACTAAGAGTGGAACGTATTATCTAGTTATTCTAATCAGTATTTTAATATTCTAACGCAAGGGGGTTTCAGCCTGAGAGACTGGCACGATTTGGTTGCAATTAAATAATAAACTAAACCAATAGGCACGAATCAGCAAGTAGCACACACGTACACAGATAAATACTCGAGACAATAAGAGGGCTGTCCTTATGATTAAGTAGTTTGTCACTTGTTTTATTGATAGCTTTATATGAAGTGTATGTAGTTAACCCTTTCTCGTTGGTCCTATTCTTATCGGCGAGTAAACCCTTAATGATTACTTATGTCTAAAAGTTATTCCTAAGTGATCAATTTAGTAACAACCGTGGGAGTGCAACCTTTCAATTGCCACGTTACACAAGCCACTAATAAACACAGAGGTTATCAATGCACTAATAAGTAGTAACCAAAGACATCAACATATAAACTTTAATTGATGGGAAAGCAGTTTTAAGGGAGTGCAACCTTTCCGTTGTCACATTACACAAGCCATCAATCCTGATGAATTAAAGTTTACTAACACAATAAAACAAAACTACTTAATGAATTAAACACATCCAGCACCTTCTTACAGCTCTTGTATCTTCGTTCGGGTGTGTCTTGTGCTTGCTGCCTTGACTGAATTCGTCCTAGGTTTCTTCTGTTCGGTCTTCGATATTATATGTTGCGTACGAATTTCGTCTGGTCTTGGGGTATTTATAGTTTCTGTCTGAGGGTGAGATGCGGCGCATCTAAGGAGTAGATGCGGCGCATGTACTTAACTTCGCGTGGGGTCCAAGATTATAATATTCAGGAATATTCGTACACCGCCAGAAGATGCGGCGTATCTTGATCATTGGATGCGGCGCATGTCCTCTTGAATCTTGGATCGTATCTGGTGAGATCTTGATAGCGATGCGGCGCATGTCATGAGTGAGATGCGGCGCATCTGGAGCAGATTTGACTTGATCTTGTCCCTTTCAGTAGACTCTTCACTTTATGCACGTTTTGCTCCATAATTAGTCTAAAATCGCCAAGTTTCACCAAATGCTTGTTTTCAACTGAGAATTACAAAAGTAAACGATTAAGTATCAATCCTCATACATAATATAGTAAAACAAGTCAAATAATTAGGATAAATGATAGTAATAATATGTACTTATTTGAGTTCATCATGTAACAACACGATTATCAATTGAATGCTCCCCAATTTTGAATTCATCCGCATTGTACCCATCCTGCTCCTCATACCTGTACAGTGTATAATTAAGTTTCTTAATATATTTAACATGTCCTCGATCAACAAACTAAAAAACATACGTACAACATCGTTGTGATAATCTTTTCTGGAAAGACAACAATTGTGGAACATCCCTGTTTATAAATATTCTCGTGCCAAACAAAGCATTGTGTATTGACGGCTTGTCTATGTCACAAAACAAATAGAAACAATTTTAAAAGGTATTAATATGGATTAAATAATTTCTTATGTGCCAATTTTTCAATACATATTTCTAAAAACTCATTATCCCAATATTTCACTTTTGCCAACATCAAAAGAATGTCTATATGACCAAGCTCATCACGCTTGTTGTCGTAGTCATTCCACATTAATGCCCAATTATCCCAAAATGTACAATCAACTCTTAAAGACCTGCACAACACAGAATAAAATCAATATATGGATACAATAGCACACTATTTTGTATACATTATTTTAATTGATCAAGAGTGTGTAAAATATAGTTACTCGGCGTCCTCAAGAACAATTGTCCTGCGCAACTTATGACCACCGGAACTGTTCACGTTAACTATTTTACCAATGGCTACAACTGTACCAACAACATCTGGAAAAAAAAAGGTGTTTATCAAATTTCACAACTAAAATTTTCAATAATATCAAATGCTATTATTACTGTTTATATAAACACGTACCAACACAATCATGATCGTGATACTCATTGTCTGTATCGAGGATACTCGAGAATGGCTCATTAATGAACCCAATAAAGTTATCATCGATGTGATCAATCCGGGTAACCTCGGTTCCCTTGTAAAAACATATTTTCCACTGGTTTGGTAACAAAGGTAATCGTCCAGCATTTTCAGCTACCCCAAAATTAGAGATTATGTAACACTGACCCTCTTGTAAAAGGGGTTCAAACTTAAACATAAACTCCTTTTTGATATAAATTTGGATACGATTTGACTGTTTATACAAACCAAACATTAGTGATACATACTAAATATACTCAAATATAAATATCTAATAACTAAACTGAAGTTACCTCCTCGTCCTGGAAAACACAATCGAGACTATAAGGATCATGTTCTTCGTTAAGTCTATGTGAATGCCATACGGATACACACCTTCCTTTAATAGCCATGTTTACATTCATCGGATTTATATCTTTAATGAGAATCATATTCCGTTCTTTCATTACTAAACATGTAAATCAAAGTTATATTCTTTTTTTAATGCATAAAAATCATATTTTATAATTGAACAACAATTTTAAACA
Organism: Artemisia tridentata subsp. tridentata; assembly: GCA_021014915.2. NCBI lineage: Eukaryota > Viridiplantae > Streptophyta > Magnoliopsida > Asterales > Asteraceae > Artemisia > Artemisia tridentata. Next base: position 403,389,679 of record CP139505.1, on the reverse strand, counting down.
AACCTGTTGTAGAACTTTTAACACTGGACATGTTTCTCTCATTGTTTTTTCTTGGGTGAGAATTGCCTCCTATAGATACATAAAGAAATCTCTACCATGTAATTTATATAAAGCAAATGATTCAAAATTGTGGTCACTTATAGCATTAATAAAAAACCTGATGGAACTTTTCCATAATACGATATAGATTTCTTGTTCATATGTGAGGGTGCAGACGAAGATGCTACCCGGTGTCTCAAATCATTTTGCTGGTGTTTAATGTATGTAAGTCCTTTAGATTCAAAGCTTGACATTGTTTTCCCTAGCAACAATGATAAAATAAATTTATGTATAACATGCATTAATAAAGGATTGTGGTCTTAAAAACAAATATTCATACCTGGCCGATGTCCATAGTTGGAAGAATCATTGTTAGAATTTTCATACACGGATCGTGTTTCAACATGTGTTGACTGACTAACGTCTCTTCTCTTAAGGCGTTTATTAGATACTGTTATTTAATGAATACATATCAAACACGGTTTAAGATATACAAACACGAACAATTAGTATATTATAACCACGCTTTGTACTATTAAAACAACTAATCTAGAAACATATTACCTTTATGGATTAGATGTGACCCAGAGGACGATGAGCTGCTTCCAAAACTTCTCTTTGTTGGTGGTTTAGACACTGAAATTCGCAACAACATAACAATTAATTATATATAAACACATAGTATTATTGTTCTAGTTATTGGGTGATTCAAAATTCTACCTTTAGATTGAGCGACAGCATCAGAAATTGGTACCTCGGATCTCCGACCCGGTGTATCGCTTTCAAATACCGAATTTTCATACATAGATGATGAATCTCGTTGGTCCAAACCTTTATGTGAAAATAATAACATAGTAGCACAGTATAAACACCAAAAAATCAGAGAATAGACAACAAAATAAGTCTATTATTATATGAAAAGCTATTCTAAATATATCATAGATTAAAAACATTGCTGAATCAAGCATATATCTGATGTTAATCTAAAAGTTATAAATTAAGCAACACATGCCCAAATCTTATGCCTGATATATTCAACACATATGTAAAAACTATGTATAGTCCATGTAATCAAAAGATTGAGCAAGTTAATACCGGTTGGTTGTATAACAACATCTGAGTCATGGCTGCCAGTTTGTCTGCCTGGTGTCTCGGACTCATGATGTGGAGGTTTACCTGATACGGAATCATACAGTTATATGGTAGAATAAACCAAACCAATGTAGGATGCATGTAATGATATAAAACAACAACGTACCTTGCGACGAAGAAGTTTTAGCATTTTTCTTCTGCATGGTACTAATCTTGTTTCCTTTAGTAGCTATAATCAGTCAAAAAAATATTGTAAACTAAAACATTATATTCATTATACAACAACACAATTAAAAACAGAATAACAATAAAAATATATTGCTTGTTAAAAAACGAAAACTCAATGAATCAAATGTGCTATTGAACTATACATTTTGAAGAGGTACTTGTGATCTGCTTGGCTGACCCTCGTGTGAGCCTCGTAGAGTGCCTTTGATGGTGCATGATGCAATATACGTTTGATGCAATATAGGTTTATATGAATACTGAAAATAACTGATCTACATCCATAAGTATATATAGTGTCAAATAAGGGGATGATATTAACCAAAATTTTTTTTAAATAATGATAAAATAAAAATAAACAAATAGTTATTTTAAATATGGGAACTAAAGATTTGTGCAAATTACATTCTATACTTATCTTCCAAATCAAATATATGATATTTAAAATTTGTATGATATATCTAAAAAATCGGAAAAAAATCTTAATAAATCCGACATATACTCTAATTTTTGAATATCATATATTTTAAAAAATAAACGTATCTTGTTAAAAAAGTCATTGTATACAATAAACTAAAAAGACAAAAATTCCGAAATTAACATTGACCAAGAAACACATATATAATTTTTTGGATGATATAACTCAAAAAATAATTTGGCCCAATGGTAATGTCGTTAATATACATGCAACCTTATAATCAACCAAAGTTCGAATCCACCAATATAAGTTTTTTATATAACAATTCGGATTTAATAAACATAAATTTTGGATTTAATAAATATTCCGAATTTTATTTACACTAAAACACTGCTTAGGTGGCATTAATGGCCGCTTACTGGGCAATTCAGCTGCTTATTCATCAATCAGGCTGCTTACTGGGCAATCTTTTATTTGATGACGTCATGTCCATATTGTTATATATATATATATATATATATATATATATATATATATATATATATATATATATATATATATATATATATATATATATATATATATATATATAGTGTAACTTTATTTTCAGAACCCTCTTAAGTGCGGGAACTGCGAGAACCCACTTTCTACCCTTGGATTAACTTGATCAATGGATAAGAATGTTCCATGGCATTTTTGTAAATAAATTGAAAGTGATTTCCTGGAACATTTATGAAAAGGGCATAAATGGTATTTAACTTTTATACACTCTCAGTAACTGCTTGCTTAAAATCTGGGATTCTTTCTAATATTTCTCCCTCACATCCATAAAAATAAAACATTGACTATCACACACATTCTACCCTAAAATCCCAAATCAATTGAAGCGGCGATCATCATCAATCGTTCAAATCAACCCTTTTTTTTTCAACAAATAAGAAAGAGGTGACTATTACGTTTGTATAATTAGTTCTATTAGATAATTAGTTCAACAAATCGACCTTTTTTTTTTTTTTTCAAATCGACCCTTTTTTTCTTCCATCGTTCTAATATTGTTTAATTATTGTATGGGGTTGTGACTATTACGTTTGTAGTCATCGATCGTATATATTTGTGGTTTTTTATGTTTTTTTTTTATTTTTTTTAATTTATGAAGACCTTTTTGATACAGGAAACTGATAGTGTTAATGTAGAAGTTTGTGAATTTTTTTTTTTTGATATATATTTTTTTTATTTTTTATTGACTGATTAAGGATTATTGTGCTTTTTGTGATATTGTTACATAAGTGTTTGTAACATAGTATAGAAATTAATTTAAGGTAGAGTCCAGATGTGGTAATATGTAAAGAACATAGTTGTTTTACCACATACATGTAAGTAAGAAACATACTTGTTTTCATATTATAATGGTGTTTGGAAGTAGTAATAGGTGTCTTATGAAACATATGTGGTAATTTGGTGTTCGTAATTAGTAACAGGTATGTGTGAATGTGGTATGAAGCATACATGTTTTCATATTATAATGGTGTTTGGAAGTAGTAATAGGTGTCTTATGAAACATATGTGTTACAGTGGTGGTTGGAATTGGTAAGTTTGAATGTGCTAATATGTGTTACAGGTACGTGTGAATGTGCTAATATCTGTTTGGATATGAGTAACCAAAAATTTTGTACTAGGGGTGTTTGGATGTGAGTAACCAAGCGTGTGTTATAGTTAGGGAGTATTTTGAAATGTGGTATGTCTAGTTATGTATTATGTGAAAAGGTGTAACATGTGTGTTTGGATGTGATAAATATATAGTATTTGTTATGTGATACTATTAGATGTAACATGTAGTGTTTGTTTGGAAACCGAGTATGGTTGGAAGTATTTTTGCAATGTGTGAGTGATGTATGTTGTTTGTTGCGTATTTGGTATAGGTGTTAGGAGAAGTGGAAGGCGAAAGGATAAAGGGCCTGTTATTTGCGAGAACACAATTGAAGAAGCAATAGATGCGGATGCGGAAGATAGTAATGATGACTTTGAAGATACTAACGTACATGTTAGCAAGTGTAAGTGTATTGTAATACTAAGTAACAGGTTGTACATGGGAATATAATTAAACTTAAAAAACGAGGCATGTACTCAGAAAACAAGTATGTTCAATGACATGATCAGACATGTACATTAAGTAATGAATAAAATCTGAAAAGTACTAAAAGTAATGAGGAATCTATAAAAAATTAAAAGTAGTTATCCAAGTAACCCCCCTGTTTCAGTAGGTATTGAGTTCAGGAAAAACATACATGTTTCCCGTTGCATTTTTCAGTATGTTCTGATGTTTTCATTCTGAGTACATGCCTGTTAAGTCTAAATAAGCCAACATCTTTGTTTCCATTCTGAGTACATATGTGTTTAAAGAAGTGGGTGCATATGTGTTTAAAGGTTTATATAAAATCGATTGAATGGTGCATATGTGTTATGCTAGTTGTTATGATTAATTTTTGTTTCTTATTTATTTGTGGTTTAATTGTTTTTATGCATATTTGTTTCAGATTAATGAAGATGATGATATATTGAAGAAAGAGAAGTGGATGAACACAAATATACATGAAGATGTTCGATTATTGCACAAGTGTTTTTTTGAAGATATATAATTATCGCATATGTGTTTTTTTATATTTTATATTTTATGTATTATAATCAAATGCAACGTTATATATAACTATAAAATGTGTATGATGAAAAATTTGTTCGTCTCATCAAATGCTATTGCGTGTTTCTTTTTCTTTAATGTTTATAAGTTGTTGTCAAAAAAACATTTATGTTCTGTAAAAAAAACATACATGCAACTCATCTTAAAAAAAAAAAAAAAAAAAAAAAAATGTATGCACTTGTACTATTTTGGAACCATGCCAGCAAAAAAAAAAACGAAAATTTTGGAATGTTTAAAATCCGGATTTATTTAAAAAATTCAAAAAGAATATAAAAATTGTATTTTACTATAATACCCTTTTGACTTAATAATAATTTTTAATATAAAAAATAAAAAAAAATAAAAAAATTGGAATATTTAAAATCCGGATTTATTTAAAAAATTCAAAAAGAATATAAAAATTGTATTTTACTATAATACCCTTTTGACTTAATAATAATTTTTAATATTTAAAAAAATCTCATTGGTCTTGAGGAATTCTCGCAGTTCTCGCACTTAACAGAGTTCTGAAAATAAAGATACACTATATATATATATATATATATATATATTATATA